>CM031957.1:26778563-27001063 GCA_018749465.1 Paracanthobrama guichenoti
GGGAGGTGAGGTGAACTAACTGACAGTATACATAGCCTGATTAAGACCCAGCTAAGCAATTAATTAATCATTTCTTTCTCAAAGTTTGGCCATGGCTGCATTAGCTTATTTTTTTATTCCAAAAGTAGTACTAAATGTGTTGTAAAACGTAACGTATCATTTTAATTAGACTCTGCTGAAATTAACGAAATGACTTGAAAAAAGATTTGTTAATTTTGCTGAACGAGATTCAAAGATCAGAGTCAGTAAAATGATCCGAACTTCCCACTAGTTCCAAGTCAGTTGAATCACTGTTCTACATTAATGCGCTGTTTTGACTGAAGCGCGCACACACGCATGCGCACACACACGTACACATACTAAACTCAACTGACTTGGAACTACCTGTGCATTAAACGATTTTATAGCACACCTTCCAGCCAATCAGAATCGAATATTCAGACAGTCCATGACATAAATTACTTTAGTTATTTTTAAACTAAAATGTTAAGGAGTTATGATATACTTTTACTAAAGATTTCCAGTGAAAACACTACAAACTTTTACCAAGGCTACTTTTTTTTAAATTAATTTTTTTACTTTGCTTCCACTTGACTCGTGCTGTGTGACTGTGTTGCTGCTGCCACCTTATGACAATAGATTTACACTTGGAATTAAGTATTCTCTCATCAATGGCTCATTGGAAAAGGATGGAAAATGCCCTTCATTTTGTTTGCACTAATAAACGCTGCTGCCTACCAGCTGTAATCACCAATAAAACTTTGTTCTATATATTTTTTTCTATATCGTCATAAATATACTCAAAATTATCAATCAAATATGAAATATCCTGATATAATTTTGAAGCTATATCGCCGACCCCTAGAAGGGACAGAATTTTCTCCACCCGTGTTCATTTATTTGGAATGGCAGAGAAAGATGTTATCTGAACATATAATTTGCCATGCCACATTATTTTTAATTTGCTGCACCAGCACCTGATTTGCGACCCTACATTAATTTGCACTGCTCTTGGTAGATTGCATCATTATGGAAATGCAGCATCTGTGTTCTTTCATTTGCTCATTGTCAGTAGATCATCAGCAGAATTTTCCACTCTGATCAGCACTTTTACAGGATTATGGTCTCATGCTAATTTGCCCTGTTTACTATATCTGGCCAATGATCTCTCTGTCACATACACACAACTTTTAGCAACATGAATTAGTTCAGAATTGATTTTGATTTTCAGAATCTATTCCAAATTTTGGAATCAATCAAATCAAAGTTGGAGGCGATTAACAAAGAAAGTCTGACATCGTAAAGCACTTCCTTTATCAGCTGATTGCATGACTTCTGTTTTATAAAAATGAATGAGATCTTCTGCATATTTTCATATTGCATTCATTTTCAAACAACAAATAGCCACTTATCCTTTAAAGACACAGACGCAAATACAATTTCTTCTTTTGCAACTAATTAAAAGATAAAATCTGTCAGCTTTTGTTATGTAACATTAGGGGCTGGACTGATGAGTGCGGATGTCTAAAGACAATAACAAACCATTACAACTACCTCGCATAGAAACACGTCTTAGAAGAAGGACTGTGTTCCATGCCTCGCTTGGAAGACGCATGACAAATGAAAGCAATATGTGGTCTAAAATTGTCTTAGAAATAGCATTCTGCCATATTCTTTATCAAAGGCAGTCCCATAGCACAGGATTGTTGTGAATGTATTGATGTACAATTTGTTGTGTTCATGAATTATATTGTGATGACTATTTTGAAGTGTTGTGTTCAGACATAATGTGTGGGAGAACGAAAGTGATGAGTAGGCATAAACAAGATGGATGAAGTTTGCTACTCCTGTCTCGTGGGTTTTATTGCTTCTTACTAACTCCTAACAGATACCACAAATTAGCGACGAAGATTAGGCATTTACATTTATGCATTTGACAGACGCTTTTATCCAAAGCGACTTACATTGCATTCAAGGTACACATTTTTACATTTTGTCAGTTCTTGCTTTCCCTGGGAATCGAACCCACGACCTTGGCGTTGAGCTACTTTGGTCACAAAGACGGCTGTTGCTAACGTGTCGTTCAAGTTTTTTCCTGCCTTGCCCCAGTGAGCTATGCCATTCAGCATATGGCTGTAGATTTTTAAAAATGTGGGTTATTGATGCCACAGGTAATGCTTGGCCAGACGAAAGACAGAGAGCTGTACTGTGTCACTGGCTTGGCACAGAGGGACAACGGATTTCTACTCATTGCCAGCACAGGTACAACATATAAGGATGCAGAGGATGCATTGAAAGCCTACTTCGTGCCAAAAGCTTACATAGCTGAACGGCAAGCCTTCTGCAAAATCCTGCCAGACGCCTCACAAGACGTTGCTGCTTTGTGAGTGCTTGTGGTTTCATGCGAGTTTGGTGCCAGCGCTGACTAAATGGTTCGCGATCAGTTAGTAGAGAATGTACTTAGCCTATGAATATATGAGACACTTTTACCAGAAACTGGTAACAGCTCTGCCCTGTGTAATACATTACACAGCAAAATCCCCTGGTGTTAAATTAACACTGCTCTGTGTTTATATGGGAACCACCAGAAAGGTGTTAAAAGTAACACTGAAGCAATGTTAAAGTTAAGATATTTAAGTGATTAATTGAGTGATGATTATTTGATTATTGAACACCTGATGATAAACAGAATCACTGAAGGAAAGAGAAACACAAGAACTACAACTGACTTCAGCCACAGCTTTAGATGAAATCAATTGAAGATAAAAGAAGACATTAAATCTTTGAAGATCTCAGCAGAGGAGGATTAAACAACTCCACAAACAGCATTACCAGCTTCACACGTTATGAACCAGACTGACTTTATTTCTGTCATTCATCCACAGTTTTTTAACAGAGGTTTAGCGGCTGATGTTTTATTTAAATATATGTCACCATTATGGTAATTAGTGTTTTCTTTAGTTGGGCAGTTTTCAAGTCCTGCCACCTAATGCCCTTCCCACACCTGCTTCTCTTGTGCCAGTCTATCAGTGCAATGTTGCTGAGTCAACTGAGTTTGGATGTGCTAAAAACTAAAAACTATTCAAAGCTGGATGAAACAGTCACACCTGTGCACCAAATACTTTATCTTCCACTCTCTGTTCACAGTGCTGTGTCAGAGGAATTGAATTCAGAAGAATGCAAGCAGCTGGGGTGATGGAAGACAACAACCCCTCTGCATGGGTGTCACCAACTGTTGTGGAAAAAGTCAGGTAAAATTCAAATGTGCGTTGACCTCAGAGAGCCAAATAAAGCAGTGATCGTGGACTCATTTCTATTGCCACACATAGATAAACTGCTCTCCGCTCAGAAGAAAAGGTTCTACTGTTTTCTACTGTTAACTTTAGAATAAGGTGTGTGTGTGTTACATTTGGGCTCTAGTGCCAGGTCTTCATGTGTGGAAATTTTATATTATATATATATATATATATATATATATATATATATATATATATATATATATATATATATATATATATATATATATATATATATATATATATATATATATATATATATATATATATATATATATATATATATATATATTATATATATTATATTATATTATATATATATACACACACATACATACACACACACACATACACACACACACGCCTTCAGAAAAAAACGCACAGACTTTGTGAGAGATAATGTAAAAAAGTCACAAAATCTTATGCCACTCAGAAGGGAACCATGTTTTTAAATAAGGAAATTTAAAATACTGACCAGAATGCAAGAATAGAATTCAAACAACATATCACATTAAAGAGCATTAGAATTAGACCAGATTATACATCACATAAAACATTAACTAATGTTTTATTACAAATAAAGCAATATTTCCAGTCTTAAACCAGCCATATCCTCCCAGTTTGAGTGCAATCACTGGATAGCATTATACTGTAGACAAAAATTGAACACTAATCATAATAAACCTAAAATAAAAATAAAAACAAAAACATTACAAACAAAATTAACTCGAGCAGCGTGCAGGACGGTTCCTTAAGCGTGGGGAAATTGTAAGATGGGAGAAGCCAGATACACTCACCTAAAGGTTTATTAGGAACACCTGTTCAATTTCTCATTAATGCAATTATCTAATCAACCAATCACATGGCAGTTGCTTCAACGCATTTAGGGGTGTGGTCCTGGTCAAGACAATCTCCTGAACTCCAAACTCAATGTCAGAATGGGAAAGAAAGGTGATTTAAGCAATTTTGAGTGTGGCATGGTTGTTGGTGCCAGACGGGCCGGTCTGAGTATTTCACAACCTGCTCAGTTACTGGGATTTTCACACACAACCATTTCTAGGGTTTACAAAGAATGGTGTGAAAAGGGAAAAACATCCAGTATGTGGCAGTCCTGTGGGCGAAAATGCCTTGTTGATGCTAGAGGTCAGAGGAGAATGGGCCACCTGATTCAAGCTGATAGAAGAGCTACTTTGACTGAAATAACCACTCGTTACAACCAAGGTATGCAGCAAAGCATTTGTGAAGCCACAACACGCACAACCTTGAGGCGATGGGCTACAACAGCAGAAGACCCCACTGGGTATCACTCATCTCCACTACAAATAGGAAAAAGAGGCTACAATTTGCACAAGCTCACCAAAATTGGACAGTTGAAGACTGGAAAAATGTTGCCTGGTCTGATGAGTCTCGATTTCTGTTGAGACATTCTGATGGTAGATTCAGAATTTGGCGTAAACAGAATGAGAACATGGATCCATCATGCCTTGTTACCACTGTGAAGGCTGGTGGTGGTGGTGTAATGGTGTGGGGGATGTTTTCTTGGCACACTTTAGGCCCCTTAGTGCCAATTGTGCATCGTTTAAATAACACGGCCTACCTGAGCATTGTTTCTGACCATGTCCATCCCTTTATGACCACCATGTACCCATTCTCTGATGGCTACTTCCAGCAGGATAATGCACCATGTCACAAAGCTTGAATCATTTCAAATTGGTTTCTTGAACATGACAATGAGTTCTCTGTACTAAAATGGCCCCCACAGTCACCAGATCTCAACCCAATAGAGCATCTTTGGGATGTGGTGGAACGGGAGCTTCGTGCCCTGGATGTGCATCCCACAAATCTCCATCAACTGCAAGATGCTATCCTATCAATATGGGCCAACATCTCTAAAGAATGCTTTCAGCACCTTGTTGAATCAATGCCATGTAGAATTAAGGCAGTTCTGAAGGCGAAAGTGGGTCAAACACAGTATTAGTATGGTGTTCCTAACAATCCTTTAGGTGAGTGTATACAGCCTGTTTACATCTACATCAATATGCTGACAACCAATAATCTGTTTATTGAAATAACCCGATTTTGCATGCAGATCAATAACCAGGCAATGCAAGTTAACCGTGTTAAAAGGTTGTATTAAAATAATAACAGGTATAACAGGTTATTCCCTGGTGGTGACATCAAAACATAAGCATCCATGTAATTTACTCAGAGTATTCTATTTATTATGCGAGATGGGACGTGAAAAACTTGCATTCTCCTCTCAAATAGTTTCTACAACTGTACCACTTGTCCTTTGGCTGCACGAGATTAAAACATGTTTTTTATATTTCTTGGGTCAAGAAAAAGAAATTGTAGTTTGAGCTATATTTGTCCTCACACACCGCAAAACACTCGATGTGGATGGATGTGCTTAAATCTGCCATATAAGGACACACATCACACATGCACACTTATGCCCAACTTTAAATTTTAAAATTACTATATAAAACATTTCAACTTGACATAAGATAGAAAATCTAAAATACATTCAGGTTATACTTTCTGAAATATTTCCTCCAGTGAGAAGCGAGGTCTAGTCCTCACTATAATGCTTTTAGTAGGTCTGGTATACTACCTTAACATTTTGCAAGCTAAATATTTTATTTAAACTTTTAATTTATGATTTTGATTTACAGACAGCCTTTTTCCATTGGTGATAAGTGGGAATGCTTTGGAGAAATACAGATGTTTGAATTAAAAATGTACAAGGTTTGCTACTATTCAGTTTGCTTGGCTGAATTATTATATGAATTATATTAGGCTATCATTTATAGAATTATTTACTTTTTTTATTCAAGTAACATTTTCCTCTCCCAATCCTATTCCTGTCTGTCTCTTAGGTGATGTATGGGAGAGAGATAAATAAAGCACAAAACATGTCCTTCAACCATGAGGAAGTCCTACAGTTTGTTTTTTCGCTTTAAAAACTCAGGAGTGACTATAATGTCTGGCATTGAGTAAGACCTTTGCCAATGACATTAGTCAAGGCTAAGCAAGCAATAAACATTCCCTGCAACTCCTGCGTCAGCAGTATGAAGTACGGCCTAAGAAAACACTAAATGTTTTTAAAAGAGGACAGTCGATCTTTAGCAGGAAGACTACAATGATAAACCTGCCAATTTCATTTCTCAAAATACTCCTTTTGTCTGAGTTATACCTCAAATGCTAAGAAAAACTAACTCAAATTATATTTTTGAATCAAGAAAGGCCTATTTTAAGTTCTTTTGCATAAAATTATGCTCAGTTCTCCTAAAATTCTCAATTCTGAAAGTTTCCAAGCGACAAGTTGCCAGCAGCAAGCAATTTGCCCATTCACACTGAGCCCAAAACTGCTGAGTGACAATACACAAAGACAGAAGATATAACAGGATATTTAATGTCCAGTTACGTGGAGCAGGACTTTGGACCAATCACATTTCATGGTGGGTGAATAAAACCCTCAATATTGTGTGTGACAGCAATTGAAAATTACAACTGGATAATATTATACTATCTGAACAGTCTGTATACTGTCTGTTTTTGCATGTTGCATAAATTGGTATAACATACTAACATATACTAACAGTTGCACTTTACAATTTAAGTAATTATCATTACAGTAGCTTTACCATAAAAAAACATTTAAAATAATAATAATAAAAAAATTAATGAAAAAAATCCTTAATCTCTTTTCCTTAATAAAAAAAAAGAAATGATTTAAATTTTGAGGTGAAATATGGCCCAACAATTTCTGGACAGTTTGATTCTCACAGATCACACAATGAACTGTGCAAAAAAATAAAAAAATTATATATATATATATATATATATATATATATATATATACACATTTTTTATTTTATTTATGTGTGTGTGTGTGTGTGTGTACACACACACACACACACACACACACACACACACACACATACAAACCCGATTCCAAAAAGTTAGGACACTGTACAGATTGTGAATAAAAACAGAATGCAATGATGTGGAAGTTTCAAATTTCAATATTTTATTCAGAATACAATATAGATGACATATCAAATGTTTAAACTGAGAAAATTTATCATTTTAAGGGAAAAATAAGTTGACTTTAAATTTCATGGTATCAACACATCTCAAAAAGTTGGGACAAGGCCATGTTTCCCACTGTGTGGCATCCCTCTTCTTTTATAACAGTCTGCAAACGTCTGGGGACTGAGGAGACAAGTTGCTCAAGTTTAGGAATAGGAATGTTGTCCCATTCTTGTCTAATACAGGCTTCTAGTTGCTCAACTGTCTTAGGTCTTCTTTGTCGCATCTTCCTCTTTATGATGCACCAAATGTTTTCTATGGGTGAAAGATCTGGACTGCAGGCTGGCCATTTCAGTACCCGGATCCTTCTTCTACACAGCCATGATGTTGTAATTGATGCAGTATGTGGTCTGGCATTGTCATGTTGGAAAATGCAAGTCTTCCCTGAAAGAGACAACGTCTGGATGGGAGCATATGTTGTTCTAGAACTTGGATATACCTTTCAGCATTGATGGTGCCTTTCCAGATGTGTAAGCTGCCCATGCCACACGCACTCATGCAACCCCATCCCATCAGAGATGCAGGCTTCTGAACTGAACGCTGATAACAACTTGGGTTGTCCTTGTCCTCTTTAGTCCGGATGACATGGCGTCCCAGTTTTCCAAAAAGAACTTCAAATTTTGATTGGTCTGACCACAGAACAGTTTTCCACTTTGCCATAGTCCATTTTAAATGAGCCTTGGCCCAGAGAAAACGCCTGTGCTTCTGGATCATGTTTAGATGTGGCTTCTTTTTTGACCTATAGAGTTTTAGCCGGCAACGGCGAATGGCACGGTGGATTGTGTTCACCGACAATGTTTTCTGGAAGTATTCCTGAGCCCATGTTGTGATTTCCATTACAGTAGCATTCCTGTATGTGACGCAGTGCCGTCTAAGGGCCGAAGATCACGGGCATCCAGTATGGTTTTCTGGCCTTGACCCTTACGCACAGAGATTGTTCCAGATTCTCTGAATCTTTGGATGATATTATGCACTGTAGATGATGATAACTTCAAACTCTTTGCAATTTTTCTCTGAGAAACTCCTTTCTGATATTGCTCCAGTATTTTTTGCCCTTTGATCCTCTGCCCATCTTGACTTCTGAGAGACACTGCCACTCTGAGAGGCTCTTTTTATACCCAATCATGTTGCCAGTTGACCTAATAAGTTGCAAATTGGTCCTCCAGCTGTTCCTTATATGTACATTTAACTTTTAACTTATTGCTACCTGTCCCAACTTTTTTGTAATGTGTAGCTCTCAAATATTTGGCATGACATTTCAAAATGTCTCACTTTCGACATCTGATATGTTATCTATATTGTGAATAAAATATAAGTTTATGAGATTTGTAAATTATTGCATTCCTTTTTTATTTACAATTTGTACAATGTCCCAACTTTTTTGGAATCGGGTTTATATATATATATATCATTCTCATATATATTCAGTTACATATACACACAGGTCATTGTGTATTTACAGCAATTAAAGCGTATTATTTTACAATAAATTACTGTAGTCAGAAATTTAAATAAAATTACGAATTACTGTTAATCAACAGCAGAATGATGCTGACATCACAGTAATTTACTGCTCTGTTTCACTGTGAATTCACATGATAACGTTGTCTTTAACCATGCCACTGTAAGAAATTATATTGTTTAGTACTGTAATTGTTTTGAAGTCACTATGATGGTGATCAGTGTTGCATTTGCTTGGACCTTGTATATTCATAATCAAATTTCTGATCTAACCAAGTCAGAAGTGTGATAAATGAAAACATTTGTTAAAACAATGACAAGCTAGAATATAAAATAAGCTAGCTGACAGATTTTAAGTTAGTCAAACTATACTATTATTAGTGTTATTTCAGCATAAAGATCTAATGATGCACAGACATCAATACTCAACATACAAAACACAACATTGGGACACTCAATAAATAAGTTCAGCAGCACAGATAAACCAACAAAAATCAAGAAACTCCACAGCATAATCTATTCAAGCCGCACTGCATGCTGGGTATCTACATAGTACATATACACTGTAGAAATACAGTATGATATTTGCTGTTAGACACAAGAGAAGTCCTACTGAGGAATTACTGTTAAAGTCATGCAGTTATTATCCTGGGATATACTGTAATTTCACACTAAAGTTTTTAGCAGTGTACATAAACATGTCAAGTACTTACGCCATCTCTAGTTTTTTAAACTCTGGGATGGGTTCAGTTTTTTTGCGGAATATCAGCCAGTAGATGAGCAGGCCAGCGATGAGAGTGAAGAGGAAAAGGTCCAGGTTACTGAAGAAGGGCTCGTCCTCATCCATCAGCTCCGAATGAGTGGAGGGATCGGGCTGTGTGTCTGCCATTGTTACCAGGAGCACAGCTGCATTAAGAGAAAAGAGATAACATATACTCTTGTTACAGTGATGTAAATGTTGTGATTTTCTAAAGGACATTTTGGAAAACACATTAACATCTGTACGTCTCATCCATGTAAGGTGTAATTGCACATTTAGTAACCTTGCATGGGCAGTTTTATCTAAGGAAAACAAAAAATAAATAAAAGCCAAGGTATGCACTAGTCTTGCCACAATATCATGGCATTCATACTGGTATGATATCCACATTCTAAAAGTCAAAACCATGAAAAAATAAATGAAAATTGAAACTGAAAAATAAAGGAAATTAAATTATTGATTTATACACTTGAAGGATTAGTTAATCCAAAAATATAGAAAACAGGTGCAGCGAGATGTCAGAGTACAGCTCATAACAGAACAGAACCATACCGCCAATCCAAACTATATGCTAATTGTCAATCATCTCCTTGAGTCCTGACAGAAATTGCATTATATCGTGCAATTTCATTTAACATGAATCTTTGTGCATCCAAAGTCATTAAAGGATTAGTTCACTTTAAAATTAAAATTATCCCATGATTTACTAACCCTCAAGTCATCCTAGGTGTATGACGAATCAGAACGCAGATTTCCATGTTCTGTAAAAGTCACTAACACGGGAACTTTCTGTGAACTGTGAAGAGCCAACTTATTAAATTTGTGACATTGGAAATAGAGCGGTTCAGTCATGATCTCTAAGCATATAAACTCAAATATCAAACTGCTTCAAGGTATGAGTGACTGTGTGTAACTGATATAAAGCAAAAAGTAGTTCAAATGTCTTTAGCTGCTTGAAGTACCTTTAATTAAATCTATGCAATTCTGAACCCATGGCTCCAGAGGGAATGCATGTGCGGTGTAAGTCAAGTTCTATACAGAAGAGAACATGACGATTTTCACATTGGTCTGCAGAAAAACAGCAATGGGGCAAATGAATGGTTTTCCCCGGTAACCAGTATTGCCAAGTTTTAAGTTGTTGCCACGTTGTTGGTTAAAAAAAAAAAAAAAAAAAAAAAAAAAATTCTGCGGGTTGATTTCCATCCCTGCTTCAACACTCCAACACCCCCAAAACATCCCCCAGATGAAAAATTAACTGGAGAATTCAGCCGCCCAATGGAGAAAATCGCACTGGGCTATTTTTGGGATACTTTTGACTGGCCATCGGGCTACTTTTAATGCACAGAGCTGGCAAACCTGCCGGTAACCTCTGTACAAAACAGTCTTGAAAGATTTCTTTCACGTCAGGATAGTTTGCCAACAATCAAGCTAGGTAGTTGCAATGTGTTATTTAGCTAACTTTATAAACGTGCAAATAAAACTAGCGAATAATACAAATTTACAAAATAATCCCAGCGGGACATGTTCTATACAACTTAGTGTAACATTTAATTAAAGCAGTAAGAAAACCGTGTGCATGTAACGTCACATTGGCTGCGTTTACACTGTAGGTCTTAATCCACAGATCCGATTTTCTGGCCTGCCTGTTTACATTCATGTAAATTCATGTGTTCAAGACTCAGGCGTTCATGACCTCAAGGCTAGATTATTGTAATGCTCTACTGGGTGGTTGCCCTGCTTGCTTAATAAACAAACTCCAGCTGGTCCAAAATGCAGCAGCTCCAGTTCTTACTAGAACCAGGAAGTATGATCATATTAGCCCGGTTCTGTCAACACTGAACAGCACTGGCTCCCTATTAAACATCGTATCAATTTTAAAATCTTGCTTATTACTTACAAAGCACTAAATGGTTTAGCTCCTCAGTACTTGAGCGAGCTCTTAACGCATTATACTCCATCACGTCTATTGCGGTCTCAAAATTCTGGCCAGTTGATAATACCTAGAATATCAAAATCCACTGCAGGCGGTCAATCCTTTTCCTATTTAGCACCTAAACTCTGGAACAGTCTTCCTAGCATTGTTCGGGAAGCAGACACACTCTGTCAGTTTAAATCTAGACTAAAAACGCATCTCTTTACTATGGCATAAACATAGAACATTATCAATATCTATTATTCAAATCAGTTAAATGATTGTTAGGCTGCATTAACTAGGTCAGCCGGAACCGGGAACACTTCCCATAACACCTGATGTACTCGTTACATCATAAGAAGAATGGCATCTACGCTAATGTTAGTCTCTCTGTTTATCCCGAAGGTTTACTGCAGTCTGCTGGATCCGGGCCGTATCCAGATCAGATGGTGGACCTGCGCCTGGACCTGACCAACGCATCCCTGAAATGTCTGCCCCCTGTAAATGCTGCATCGACATGACATCCTCATTAAACCCGCCTCCGGCGTGACGACTCCAATCTTTCGAACAATCTTAAAAAATATCTATTTACCTAATATGACTTAAGACCTAAAATGTTGCCAGAATTATAATCATACACTGTTTGTTTGTCGGGCCAGGGGAGAACTGGCACCCCGACTGAGCCTGGTTTCTCCCAAGGTTTTTTTCTCCATTCTGGCCCTGAAGGAGTTTTGGTTCCTTGCCACCGTCGCCTCTGGCTTTTGGCTTGCTCAGTTGGGGACACCTAAATTTCAACTATATTACCGATCTGCCCGCATTGACAATATATGATAATTGAAATTAGCTGGATAACATCACAGTTTTCACCAGAGTGGCTGTACAGCCGAATCAAATTCTGTTGCATTATTTTCCTGTTAACACTGTGAAGCTGCTTTGAAACAATTGGCATTGTAAAAAGCGCTATACAAATAAAGGTGATTTGATTTGATTTGAAGACTCGTATCCGATATCTGTGTTTACATTTATTTCTGCCCAAAGTAATTGTTTGTGATCACTTTACGATGCACATGGTAGACTTTCTGGTTTTGAATGGCCGTGCTATTAAAATTATTCATTTGATTTGATTTGATTTGTTGCGGTAGCATACAATGACAGAGGGAGGCGAGACACGAATGCAAGTAATTAAAAATGCTCCAATTACTTTAAAAGCCGACATCTGGGCACATTTCGGCTTTTAAGAACAACCCGGTAAGCACGATCTAGAGAACACATGCGCTGTGTGTAAATCAAAGTTATCTGATTTATCGAAACTATTTAATTTACACTTGGGCACATAAATGTTTCTCTGCAAAACGGATATAAATCCGATCTTTAATTCCCGCAAGAAAAACAACCGAAAACAACAGATATGAGCTGCATTTTATTGATCAGCAGCTAATTTCAAAATCTAAGACTGCAATATGAGCAAGCAACAGCAAAGGTAAGATAATTTAGTTTCTTTACTTTTAATGAATATGACTATATGTTGAGCACCTACGACTTTACTTTCGGTTTAATTTGCGGTAGTTTGTGCAATGGCTTAATGAAGAGATACTCGTCTGTGGCGATGCGTGCTGCAGCGCTGTCATATAGGGCTATAATATGACATATAGCCTATAACACTCTCACACGTTCATTTTTTTTAGCATTGTTGCGAGGAGTAAAATTTACATATGTGGTTTCAACAACCAGATGCATTTAGACTTCAGTTTTGACTCCAATGAGAGCCAGACAGCCTCCTAAAGTGGCTTTTAGTATTTTGTGTATTTGTTCTAAATGCTCCTGTTGTCTTCTGTGCTCAGACTTGTGTTTGATACATTCAAGAAGCGTGTTTTCTTGAATGTATCAAAATTAAAAAGGTTCAGTTCATATAACTGACTGCTTAAGTATTTATTTGACAAAATTGTATACATGAGGATGCAGTGCATCATCAATGCATCGTGAATTGTAATCGAACCAAACCGTGAGACCAGTGTGGGTTCACACCCTTAGTGGAAATTATTATTTGCTATCATGGACAATTTTTGTGTTTACACGTGCAAAAAAAATTAAATTCCGATCTGTGTCAAATCTGATTTTTGTGAACGCAGCCATTGAGGAGGGGCAATTTGAAACTTCCATGCTTCCTTCCGTGAGTCCTGACACCTTGTACGAGACCTGACACCTTGATGATGTTTTTCCTGAGACCTGAAGCATGATGCCTTTTCATCACAAGACTGACATCTGAGGATGTTCTAAAATGTACACCGTACCCAGTGTTGCCAGACGTACGATAATTATCGTATTTGTACAATAATTTTGACCTCTGTACGATAATTTCAGAATTTTGTGACAGTTCAAATAATGGTAGTTTTAATCATAGAGCTTCTATACTCATTGATCAAGCTGTGGATCCTACGTCATCAATCTCATCTCACGTTCAGTCTTCTCGGGCCAATCATCGTGGGTTAACATTCCTGCCGCAGGCCCGCGGCGCTTAAATCAGTTCCAAGCTGGGGTTGATAGTTTAGCAATAAAGTACTGAAAATGAGTGCTGAAAAGGAAGGTGAAGAGGAAGACAGAGTCTATGGAGCAGTGTGTCAGAAAGTTGCTGGTCTAGATAAATAGTTGTATTCTGTACGTCTGACTTGTGTACAATAATTTTCTTCCAAATACGATAAATTTGAGCTTCTGGTACAATACTTGGACATTTCCAATCTGGCAACACTGACCGTACCCATGGCTCGAAAATGCTAACTTCCAGATTTTAGAAGTACAAATTGAGGAGCTCTTTTGAGGAAAAGCAAACACAGTGATATTAATAAGAAAGCAGGTGATCGTGACTTAACTATGTTAAAATTACTGGCCATAACTGATGCTCCCATCATGAAAATAAAAATAAAAATGACAGAACCGTGCATTTGACAAATCTGTCAAACCACCTGTTGGAAAAATCTGCTTTGTCAGTATCAGGAACATGAACCAGCTCAATTTCACAATCGACAAGCTTTCATGCGACCAAACAGCTAATAGTGATAGAAATTAATGGAGTCAACATGCAAATTATCTTTTTTAAAACAAGTTAATTTTATGTATCATCAACATAATGTGAATCCATGAGGAGAAATGACTAGCTACTAGTACTATTAGCTACTTCCTACTTTTAACAATGTAGAATTCTACTTCTTAAATGACTAAGCCAGAGTAACGTTATATGTTACTTATTTAAACGTAAATGAGCATGTTCTAAAATGTTGAGCAAACATGGGAACTCTAAACTGTAGGATAAACTCTGAATCAATGTCTAGTGTGAGTCTTTTTGACTGTTTGCATATGTTTGTGTAAAACTGAAGAACAACAAACTGAGAACTAAAGACACACTACTAACCCACTGCAAAGCTTCAGAGGCATCTAAAAGCATGCATTATCATTGTCCCTTAATATCCAATCGATTTAAGTTGCCTGCTATATTGAAAGCAACTTTAATAGATAGTTTTAAGACAAGTAAGTTTGAGAAAAGTTCTTACCTGCTCTCTTCAGCACTGACAAGAGATTCACGCGATGCGGAAAACTGATGTCACTCCTCCGTCACACACGCTCGACTAGTCCATTCCGCTGAGGGGGAGACGAGACATATTTGTAACTGTATTTTTCTTTTTCGTGGGTATATACAATCATATTTAGCTGTAGCGATTATTTCTCTTACGTTCAACCATGTAGTAGTGTGTCCTTATCTCACGTTGTCGTAGTATAATGCAGTGTACGTTTCATCTGTATCCACCTGATGATACAGTGGACGCTTCTAAAAGATGTTTTGTAATGGTGCACATGCAACGTGAAATAATCAATTTCAAAGTGCATCGGGTTAAGGGTGATGGTTATGCAATCATAGGATGGTACAACACGTTTTCACGTCCCTGAATCCGCAGTAAACTGTCCTCCGTCAGGAGGTTACAATAATATAACGACATGAAACAAAAGGTTGTCCATGTTTTTCCTATAATAGGCCTACCTGGATTTCATGAATTTTTTCGTCATGAAATTAGAACATTTATTTGTTTAATTGCAAAGTGAAATCTGTAATGGGCTTAAGTAGTAGGCTACATGCCCACCTGTGTTCCAAAAAAAGACAACTTTTTATGTAAATGATTCACTTTTTTTAAATTAAATAAACACTTTTGATTAGTCTTCAGATCATCAACCTTATATCCATATGTTTCTTTCTCTTTTTTATCTTTACATTTTCACTTAAAGCTGTTATATAGCAATACATCTACCCCCATGTTATGTCAATCCAAACCCATAAACCTTAATATTTACAATACAAATTAAAATATTTTTAATGACACCTGAGAGGTTACTGTCCCTCTACTGAAAGGGCAGGTAACCAAAACGTAATCTTTAAAGATCCAAAAAGGTTATAAACGAATCATAAAATGAATCCATATGAATCAAGTGGTTTGATCCAAGACTTGAAGAGATGCGATCACTTTATATGATGTTTTTCCCAGGTAAGCGATGCAAATGCACCCGGCCATCCATGTGATGTAAAAGATACCACCTTCTTCAATTGCTCCGTGGTCCAGTTCTGATGCTCACATGCCCACTGCTGGCGCTTTCGGTGGTGTACAAGGGTCAGCATGGGCACCCCTTGACTGGTCTGAGGCTATGCAGCCCCATACACAACAAACTGCGATGCACTGTGTATTCTGACATCTTTCTATCAGAACCAGCATTAACTTCTTTAGCAATTTGAGCTACAGTAGCTCATCTGTTTGATCGGACCCCACAGACCAGCCTTCACTCCCCATGTGCATCAATGAGCTATGGTCGCCCTGTCGCCGGTTCACCACCGTTCCTTCCTTTGACCACTTTTGATAGATACTGACCACTGCAGACCGGGAACACTCCACAAGAGCTGCAGTTTTAGAGATGTTCTGACCCAGTCGTCTAGCCATCATAGTTTGACCCTTGTCAAACTCGCTTAAATCTTTACACTTGCCCATTTTTCCTGCTTCTAACACATCAACTTTGAGGGTAAAATGTTCACTTGCTGCCTAATATATCCCACCCACTAACAGGTGCCGTGATGAAGAGATAATCAGTGTTATTCACTTCACCTTCACCTGATCGGTGTATGTTGTTCCCTGCTCAACATCCACCTTGTAAACTGAAATTGGGCTATGATCACCCACAAGCCTTGAGTCAGATCATTTCTTTAGTTTTTTTAACATTTAACAGCAAGTTGTGTTGTGGCATTTATTCACATATAAACACACAATCATAGGCTACGTTGATAGAGCACAGCACATATGGTAAACATGAAAGCTTGTACGTGCGTCGCTTACATGCGTCACACGCTAGAACAAACCTCACTGTTCTTGTGCATGTGCGATGAGTTCTCCTCTGAACATGGTGTGATCGGGATACAACACAGCGAAGAGTTGTAGTCTGTCCATTAGGTTGAAACATAAAGGTTGGCCTAGTAGATGACTTGCTTATGACTTGGCTGTAAGCACGATGCTTGCCCAGCCAACACGTGTATGTGGGGCCCACATGGGTTAAACATGGGCTACAGGGGTACAAAGTGGACATGGGCTCAAAATGGGCATCTTATCTGGGGCCCACTTGGGTCAACTAAGTAGGTCCCACATGGGCAAACCCAGCTGGGCTCCACATGTGGGACCTAGTTGGTTCACAAATGGAAAATGAGTACATGGGTTGAAAATGGGCTACTCAGTGGACTAATTCATTTTACCAAAAAGACAAGTGCAAACAGTCAATTTCAAATGTTGATTACATGGGTAGATAGTACACAAATATGCACCCTTGAAATAATTTTTATTGTTCTTTTGACACCAAGTCACAATGTGACTTTAATCTAATCAAAGTTTAAAAATGCCAACACAATTGCAATATTACCAAATTTTCTGCCATATAAAAGTATCAAGAGCTTGTGGATACAGAGGGAAAAAAGGCAAAAAACAAATCAAAAAACAAAAGGCTTAAAAAAGACACTCGAGAGCAAAACTTTTGCAGGAACGATCTTGCAAGATTTTATTCAGCAATTCCCATCCCCCATGCCCTGAAGCGCATGATAGTATTCTTATTTTCTTATCATTTGTAAAGATATACAATATAAATCCCACAATGGCAGTAATTTCTTAATTTGTGCAAGGTGTGCACATCAAACTCCCAAAATTAAAGCAGGACTTCTTCATATTTCAAATGTAATTATAAGACATGCCTTTTCAGTCATGTCTGCTCCCATTTATTTTGTAATCACAGAACAGCGCCATACAGAGACCATTTTAGCTTTTATTCCAAAAGTGTGCACATTGAGTGAAATATTTCCATTCTCAAATGTTTCATTTTAAATAAATCTTTAATAAATGTTTATTTTGTCCCCGAACAACTACTTTCTGCTGAATAATGAGATCTGAGGAGCTTTAGCCATTTCCTCACTCAGCTGGCTGCCCTAAATTTTCCCTTGTTTATTTAGTGCTAATTCAAATAACAAATGCACAAAAGATACCCAATATAGTAACACTTTAGAATACTGTTCCAAATAATTAGTAGTTTTGTAGTTCCACTAAACAATAAGTTTAGTGGATTACATGTAATGTTTGTATTTAGGGGTTTACTGTAAAATAAGGTAACCTAAACAGAAAATATGGTAGCCCATACATATATACCCGTTGTGGCCCATAAGAGCCCTACATCAGAGGTCTTCAACCCTGCTCCTGGGGACCCACTGTCCTGCAGAGTTTAGCTCCAACCCTAATTAAAGACTCATGAAGCTAATCAAGCTCTTCAGTATCACTTGTTGAAAATACACAGGCAGGGGTGCATTCCAGGGGTGTATTTGTTTCAGTTATATAATATGCAATATTATATATTAATTCAAAAGAATTAGAATACATTTTTTTATAAAAAATTTAAATTTTAATTGAAATGTTAATGCGAGTCAAATATATTTATTTATTTATTTATTGTCATCTCACACATGGATCTGCATCCAATTAATTAGCATCAAACAAACAATATAATCCTTATTCTCAGTGAAAAATGATTGCATAACCACCAAATAGTGCACTAAGTAGGTTATGTAACTCGCCATTAAACAAAAGAAGAAGAGGAAGTAGAATGGTGCGCTCTTTCTTAGCATCTGTTTCCATGGGGAATCATCAAGTCGTTTTTCTGTTGAGAATGTCTTGTGTGTTAACCGGGAACATACTCTGAGTTGTCTGAACTTACTCCTGGACTCGTTTTTGGAACCCGCATACCTCGAGTAAGCAAGGTTTGAGTTAATCAACCGAGAGTTCAAGGTATATGTGACGGTAAGTTAACCTTGCTTTTTGGAATATGCCCCTGGTGTGCTGAAGCAGGTTGGAAATAAACTTTGCAGGGCAGTGGGTCCCCAGGAGCAGGGTTGAATACCTCTGCCCTACATAACACCTATCTGGGTCCCATCATCAACCCATGATGATGGGCCCGGTATGAGCCCATCAAGAGATCCATCATCAACCCATCTGGGCTAACCCATGTGGGGCCTCCATGGAAACTGAGAACAAATTTAGCTGGGTCCCAGTTGGGTAGCCCAGGTGGGCCCCAGATATCAGCCCATGTGTAACCCCTTTGGGCCCCACATGACTGTGTTGGCTGGGTTGTGCTTCTTGTTAAAAACTGTGTTGCACTCCTAGCTGGTCCTGCGTGGTTCATAGTTGGTCTAGTCGACAAGTATCTTTGCTGAGGATCTGTCCCAATGGCTTGTCTAATTGTTGTGGTCTTCGCTGACACTGAGGTCTATGCTGTAGTCATTTCTGGATTATTGTCTTTTATTTAACCATGGTATGATTTATTTTACCCGGTCAACTGTTAGTGGTATTATAACAAAGTGGAAGCAATTGGGAACAAAAGCAACTCAGCCACGAAGTGGTAGGCCACGTTAAATCGTGCTGAGGCACAGAGTGCGCAGAAGTCGCCAACTTTAGTCAATAGCTACAGACCTCTAAACTTTGTGTGGCTTTCAGATTAGCTCAAGAACAGTGCATAGAGATCTTCATGGAATGGGTTTCCATGGCCGAGCAGCTGCATCCAAGCCTTACATCACCAAGTGCAATGCAAAGTGCCACTGGACATTTTGGACAATTTCATGCTCCCAACTTTGTGGGAACAGTTTGAGGATGGCCCCTTCCTGTACCAACATGACTGCGCACCAGTGCACAAACCAAGGTCCATAAAGACATGGATGAGTGAGTTTGGTGTGGAGAAACTTGAGTCCTGACCTCAACCCGATAGAACACCTTTGGGATGAATCATGAATTAGAGTGGAGACTGCGAGCCAGGCCTTCTCGTCCAACATCAGTGCCTGACCTCACAAATGCTCCTGAGTATGTAACTGAGTAAACAAAATGGCGCCGCCGTGTTCGGTCGCCGTTCAGGTCGCTCCGCGAAGACTGTGCTTTTATTTACTATTTTACTTTCTTTTACTCTACTATTTTACTTTCTTTTACTCTCAATTTTTACAAACTTATCATCTGCATTGATCTACTATGACAGCAAAACTCTTTTGGACACTGGTTACCTCTACACTGGACTGTTTCAGGACACTTTCGCCGATACTCTGTGGCCATCTGAGATTCTTCGGAATGCAGAGTTGAACAATGGACAGAGCCGGCGGCGAAGAACCAAGAAACATCGCGGAAAACGCGCTGGAATTCGAAACAAACTGAGGAAAAGGGCATTCAGTCCTCCTCTCCCGAGCATTCTTCTAGCAAATGTTCAATCCTTGGAGAATAAGATGGACGATCTTAGAGCCAGGATAAGTTTTCAACGGGACATGAGAGACTGTAACATCTTTTGTTTGTCCGAAACATGGCTCACGCCCGCGGTCCCGGACACAGCTGTGACGCCATCGGAGAACTTCTCTGTTTTTCGGATGGACAGAACAGCAGAGGCCGGTAAATCCAAAGGCGGTGGAGTATGCATCATGATCAACAAGAAATGGTGCGATCCCAGGAACATCACCATTCTCTCACGGTCCTGCTCACCTCATCTGGAACATTTAACAATCATTTGCCGCCCATTCTATCTGCCGAGGGAGTTTTCTGCGGTTGTCGCGACCGCTGTTTACATTCCACCGCAGGCAGACACAGCGCTGGCTTTATCTGGCCTTCATGATGTTGCCAGCGGCATCATAAACAAACATCCCGACGCGGCATTCATTGTCGCGGGCGATTTCAACAAAGCAAACCTAAAGAAAGTCCTGCCAAACTTTCACCAGCACGTCTCCTGTCCTACACAAGGAGCAAACTCACTGGATCATTGCTACTCTCCGTTCAAGAACGCCTATAAAGCACGGTCACTTCCAGCATTTGGCAAATCGGATCATGCCGCCATTTTCCTCACTCCCGAATACAAACAAAAGCTCGTTCAGGAACCCCCGGTGAGGCGGGAAGTTAATCGTTGGTCGCCCAACTCAGAGTCCGCGCTACAGGCAGCTCTGGATGATGTAGACTGGGACATGTTCCGAGCGAGTTCAGCCGACGTGAGCGAGTTCACGGAAGTGGCGCTTTGCTTCATCAACACGCTTACAGAGCAAGACACGCAAACAATAACAATAACGTCCTTCTCAAATCAGAAACCGTGGGTGGACAATTCAATCCGCGCTGCAGTGAACACACGCACTGCCGCTTACAACGCCGGTCTCCTTTCAGGGAATATGACTGAATACAGATCGTCCTCCTATGCTCTCAGATGAGCAGTTAAAGCCGCAAAACTCCGTTACAAAGACCGAGTGGAGTCTCATTTCCAACTCAACGACTCGCGGCGCATGTGGCAAGGTCTGAGGTCCATCTGCTCCTTTGGATCTAAATCCTCTGCAGAGGGGAGCGCTGACCCGTGGCATGTGAACGAGTTAAACTCCTTCTACGCTTGCTTTGACTGTAACCGCGGCAACGCGACTCCGCCAAGTGGCGCGTCAGAGGAAATTACTCCGCAACAACCACGTGATCTCTGTCTCAGAGGATGAAGTTCGGAGAGCACTCAAGCGTGTGGACGTCAGGAAAGCTGCCGGGCCGGATGGTATTTCAGGCCGTGTTCTGCGGTCCTGTGCTGATCAGCTCGCCGGGTTGTTTACATCTATCTTTAATGAGTCCCTCGCTACATCTGTGGTCCCCACCTCCTTCAAGAAATCCACCATCATCCCTGTCCCTAAGAACAGTAAACCCTCTTGCCTAAATGACTATCGTCCAGTGGCTCTCACGTCTATAGTCATGAAGGTCTTTGAGAGACTCATTAAAAACACCATTTGCGCCTTCATTCCTGACACTTTGGACCCTCTTCAGTTTGCCTATCGTCCCAATAGATCGACTGAAGATGCCATCTCTCATGTCCTACACTCCTCCCTCACTCACATCGACAGCAAAAGTGGGAACTACGTAAGGCTGCTATTTATTGACTATAGCTCAGCCTTTAACACCATAGTTCCCATCAAGCTAACCTCCAAACTCCTGGATCTCGGCCTGAATCCTTCTCTCTGCCACTGGATTGAGGACTTCCTCACTGGCAGGCCTCAGGTGGTGAGAATAGGCCAGTCCACCTCCACCTCCATCTCCCTGAGTGTGGGAGCTCCACAGGGCTGTGTCCTGAGTCCCCTGCTCTACTCGCTCTACACGCATGACTGTTTGTCCACACACAGCTCTACCTCTATCATCAAATTTGCTGATGATACTGTTGTCCTGGGCCTCATTTCCAACAACAATGAGACGGCATACTTGGACGAGGTGGAGCATCTAACATCATGGTGCCAGGACAACTGTCTCTCTCTGAATGTTGGCAAGACCAAAGAAATGATTGTGGACTTCAGGAAGAGACAGCAATGGACATACTCCCCCCTAATGATCAGCGGGTCACCAGTAGAGAGAGTGAGCAGCTTCAAGTACCTGGGTGTAAACATCTCGGAGGACCTGACCTGGACTGCTCACATTCAGACACAGGTGAAAAAAGCCAGGCAAAGACTGTACCACCTGTGCCAGCTGAGGAAATTCAGGGTTTCACCAGCTATCCTGAAAACTTTCTATTTAGGGGCGATAGAAAGTGTATTAACTCAGTGCATCACAGCGTGGTATGGGAACAGCACCAGTCATGACCGCAAAGCCCTGCAAAGAGTCGTGCGCTTATCCGAGCGTATCTCAGGGTCAGCTCTCCCGTCTCTGCAGGACGTTTACACCAAACGCTGCAAAGGTAGAGCTACTAAGATCATCAAGGACTCTAATCACCCTGCAAACCATCATTTCACGCTGCTGCCATCTGGTAAGCGCTTCCGAAGCCTGATGGCCAAAACTGAGAGACTCAGAAGGAGCTTCTTCCCCCAGGCCATCAGACTCCTGAACTCAGTCACCTAACATCACGTGACCATCGATACACTGACATTGCACTGCACTTTCTGTTCTCGTTGTTACTGTGTAACAACCTGTTATAAACCTGTTTGCACATTATACTCTTTATACATTTGTTAACCACATATTTATAAGTCTACAGTTTACTCACTGCACAGTCTACTTCAATTATTTTATTCCACTTCTTTATTCTTATTTTTTACTTTTTCTTCTACTTGACTTGATTATTTATAATTCTACAGATATATATATATATATATATATATATATATATATATATACTACTTTTTTTATCCTATTTCTATTATAATTTCTTCCTTGTGTGTTTAACTGTGAATTTGCACTGTCCATGGAGCGGACCTGTTTACATTTCACTGCCGGTTGTATATTCTGTATATAACTGTGTATGTGACAAATAAAACTCTTGAATCTCTTGAATCTTGAATCTCCTCTAGAAGAATTGTCAAATATTCCCATAAACACACTCCTAAACCATGTGGAAAGCCTTCCCAGAAGAGTTGAAGCTGTTATAGCTGCAAAGGGTGGGCCAACTCCATATTAAACCATTTTAATATAAACCATAAAACATTTTTTTAAATGATGGGCCAGCCTAAGTGTTGAGCAGTGGGATAATGTCTGTAATTTCTAAAACTCTTGAGATGAGCCACTACAACAGTTCAGGGTCACTCATCATCCCATTTGTCAAAGTTTTAAAGCCAAGGCCCTTCTCTCATAGGAGTAAAACAATGAAACAAGAGTTGCTTCAGCGTGTCAACCAATGGTTTGCAAAAGTGGAGGAGGTGAAATGTGTGGTCTTTGCATGTCTTTTGATTTAAGATATAAGGCACTCATTTGTTCATTTGACACCACCCTGTCAAATGCTAAAGATTGCCTTGGGCTGATAGCAAGACAACACACAAACCACACAAGGTGAAGAGAGAATTTGATTGCAGTACCCTTTCAAAAAGGCCCCAGATAGAAGAATGCCATATAACTGATGGATGATATGCATGACACTCTACTTGGTGCTAGGAGAGTGTCTTTCTTTTAGGAGACAAGACATGTATGTATTGTGCACTTTTGACCTTACAACTTTGCAGAACGTTTACATTCACAGACCATAATATGGGGACTTTAATAAACATCAAAACACCAATAAGAGCAGAGGTAATATTTCAAACTAAAAACACTAATAATAACTTGCTGTTCTGTACATGCACTTTTCTTATGAATAATAAAATGTTTACAAGAAAACCAGTTAAGCTCAGTAGTAAATCCATGGTTAAATTTCGTTACTATGGTTTTACCGCATATGCTGTGGTAAAAGTTACTATGGTTTTACTACAAACCCGATTCCAAAAAAGTTGGGACACTGTACAAATTGTGAATAAAATCAGAATGCAATGATGTGGAATTTTCAAATTTCAATATTTTATTCAGAATACAACATAGATGACATATCAAATGTTTAAACTGAGAAAATTTATCATTTTAAGGGGAAAATAAGTTGATTTTAAATTTCATGGCATCAACACATGTCAAAAAAGTTGGGACAAGACCATGTTTACCACTGTGTGGCATCCCCTCTTCTTTTTATAACAGTCTGCAAACGTCTGGGGACTGAGGAGACAAGTTGCTCAAGTTTAGGAATAGGAATGTTGTCCCATTCTTGTCTAATACAGGCTTCTAGTTGCTCAACTGTCTTAGGTCTTCTTTGTCGCATCTTCCTCTTTATGATGCACCAAATGTTTTCTATGGGTGAAAGATCTGGACTGCAGGCTGGCCATTTCAGTACCCGGATCCTTCTTCTACGCAGCCATGATGTTGTAATTGATGCAGTATGTGGTCTGGCATTGGCATGTTGGAAAATGCAAGGTCTTCCCTGAAAGAGACAACGTCTGGATGGGAGCATATGTTGTTCTAGAACTTGGATATACCTTTCAGCATTGATGGTGCCTTTCCAGATGTGTAAGCTGCCCATGCCACACGCACTCATGCAACCCCATACCATCAGAGATGCAGGCTTCTGAACTGAGCGCTGATAACAACTTGGGTTGTCCTTGTCCTCTTTAGTCCGGATGACATGGCGTCCCAGTTTTCCAAAAAAGAACTTCAAATTTTGATTGGTCTGACCACAGAACAGTTTTCCACTTTGCCACAGTCCATTTTAAATGAGCCTTGGCCCAGAGAAAACGCCTGCGCTTCTGGATCATGTTTAGATATGGCTTCTTTTTTGACCTATAGAGTTTTAGCCGGCAACGGCGAATGGAACGGTGGATTGTGTTCACCAACACAAAAGTTTTCTGGAAGTATTCCTGAGCCCATGTTGTGATTTCCATTACAGTAGCATTCCTGTATGTGATGCAGTGCCATCTAAGGGCCCGAAGATCACGGGCATCCAGTATGGTTTTCCGGCCTTGATGGAGATTGTTCCAGATTCTCTGAATCTTTGGATGATATTATGCACTGTAGATGATGATAACTTCAAACTCTTTACAATTTTTCTCTGAGAAACTCCTTTCTGACATTTCTCCACTATTTTTTGCCGCAGCATTGGTGGTCCTCTGCCCACCTTGACTTCTGAGAGACCCTGCCACTCTGAGAGGCTCTTTTTATACCCATCATGTTGCCAGTTGACCTAATAAGTTGCAAATTGGTCCTCCAGCTGTTCCTTATATGTACATTTAACTTTTCCGGCCTTTTATTGCTACCTGTCCCAACTTTTTTGACATGTGTAGCCCTCATGAAATCCAAAATGAGCCAATATTTGGCATAACATTTCAAAATGTCTCACTTTCAACATTTGATATGTTATCTATATTCTATTCTGAATAAAATATAAGTTGAGATAATGAGATTTGTAAAGTGTCCCAACTTTTTTGGAATCGGGTTTGTAGAAAAATCATAGTTAAACCATAGTTACTGTAGTAAAACAATGGTTAATTTGGTAGTTACTATGGGTTTGCTACAAAAATAGTCAAATAATGGTTACTGTATCTTCCTTTTCAACATATCATAGGGACTGTTTGTGTATCTGTTTCAGGCTTTCTTCAGTAATTTCACAATAGTTTGAAAATTATTCATAAAACTCAAAATATCATTCTCAAATGTTGGCCTACATTAAAACTGGCAACTTTCATATTCAAGTACCCGTCAAGTAACACAATATCCGTGTTAGGAAAGTCTCATATACTAAAATAAATATATCATTTTAGTATTAGTTCACATGCATTATTTTCCACACTGGCAATCAAAAGTTTTAAATAATTAAGACTTTTTTTAATGTTTTTGAAAGAAGAAGGCTGAATTTATTTGATCAAAAATACAGTAAAACCACAAATATTAATACAATTTCCAATATCTGTTTTCTATGTGAATATATTGTAAAATGTAATTTATTCCTGAGATCAAAGCTGAATTTTCAGCATCCAGACTTCAGTTTCACGCGAACCTTCAGAAGTCATTGTGTTACATGGACTGATTTATGGTATTGAACTTTAGTGATATTAAACCTCACTGTATGGAAAAGAGATTTCAAAATGTATAAAAAATAAATAAATAATAATAAAATAAAATAAAAATAATTATTTACTATTTGCCATTTGCACCAGGAAAAACAAAATATAACCTAAAGTGTGCCAGTCATTCATTAATGTTATTGATAAGCATTTCAAAAATAATATATATTTCTGTATAAATAGCATTTATATTTTTATGTTAGTAAGTGGTGTTTAAAATAGCTCTGTGCATAATGAGCTGGTGAGTTTATGGTGAGGTGTGTTGCAGACTGGCCCTGCATCTCAATGTGCATACTATCCGCCCTAAATAGTATTGAATATTTCCAATGTCACATACTATTTCCGTGTGATGGGGCGCTTTGTGCCAGAAAGTCCAGGGCCACTTTTGCCCCAGTCTGCCCCTGATATAGGCTATGTAATTTTACTATTGGTCATTCTTCATATATATTTGGCCGGCCCACATTTTGGTTAGATGGATGGTTAAGATCTAGAGCGCCCCCTGGAGTGAATTTCTCTGACACCATACATGTCAGTTCCCTTTCAGTCGGTCACGTTCGACGTATGAATTCGTTCAAACGCAGGACAGCAGTACCACAGAAACATTTTCAGAGGCTCCTGGGGCATATGGCATCCGCAGCCGCAGTAACGCCATTGGGATTGCTTCATATGAGACCGCTTCAATGCTGGCTACACGACCAAGTCCCGAGATGGGCATGGCACAGCGGAACCCTCCGCGTCCAAGTCACTCCGAGGTGCCGCCAAACCTTCAACCCGTGGTCGGACCCTTCATTTCTACGGGCAGGAGTGCCTCTAGAACAAGTGTCCAGGCATGCTGTTGTCTCCATGGATGCCTCATCCACCGGCTGGGGTGCCACGTACAATGGGCTTACAGTTTCGGGTCTGTGGACGGGGCCCCAACTGCAATGGCATATCAATTGCCTGGAGTTGTTAGCAGTTCATCTTGCACTCAGCCGCTTCAAAACACCACTCAGAGGCAAGCATGTTCTGGTCCGTACGGACAACACTGCGGCCATTGTGTACATCAGCAAACAGGGTGGTCTACGCTCCCGTCGCATGTCACAACTCGCCCGCCATCTCCTCCTATGGAGTCAGAAGATCTGAGGTCGCTTCGTGCCATTCACATTCCGGGCCTGCTCAATCGTGCGGCTGATGAGCTCTCACGACAGCCAGTGCTCCCGGGAGAGTGGAGACTCCATCCCTAGGTGGTCCAGCTGATTTGGAGTCGCTTTGGGACCGCACAGGTAGACCTGTTTGCCGCCCCGGACATGACCCACTGCCAGTTGTTTTATTCCCTGACCGAAGGGACCTCGGCTCGGATGCTCTGGCACACAGCTGGCCCCGGGGCCTACGCAAATATGCGTTTCCCCCAGTGAGCCTTCTCGCACAGACACTGTGCAAGGTCAGGGAGGACGAGGAGCAAGTCCTGTTGGTTGCTCCGTATTGGCCCAACAGGACTTGGTTCCTGGAACTAGTGCTCCTTGCAACAGCACCTCCATGGCCCATTCCTCTGAGGAATGACCTCCTGACTCAGAGACGGGGCACCCTCTGGTACCCGCGTCCGGACCTCTGGAAACTCCATGTCTGGTCCCTGGACGGGACGCAAAGGTTCTAGGTGGCCTGCCACAGGCTGTGGTAGACACCATCACTTCCACTAGAGTGCCCTCTACGAGGCACCTCTATGCGTTGAAGTGGAACCTGTTTGTCGAATGGTGCTCTTCTCGTCGAGAAGACCCTCAAAGGTGTTCGATCAGATCTGTGCTTTCCTTCCTACAAGATGGGTTGGACCGAAGGCTGTCTCCCTCCACCCTCAAAGTTTATGTTGCCGCTATCGCCGCTAATCATGATTTGGTAGGTGGAAAGTCCTTAGGGAAGCACGATCTGATCGTCAGGTTCCTGAGGGGGGCGAGGAGACTAAATTTGTCTCGTCCTCCCTCTATACCCTCTTGGGACCTGTCTCTGGTGCTGACCGTCGAGCCTTTGCAGTCAGCTGAGTTAAAAATTCTGTCTCTGAAGACATTGGCCTCCATCAAGAGGGTAGGGGACCTGCAGGCATTTTCGGTTGACAATTCGTGCCTGGTAACTCTCACGTAATCCTGAGACCCCGGCCTGGATATGTGCCCAAGGTTCCCACCACTCCCTTCCTTTCCCTTCTGCTGGCCTCCATAATAGACGAAGAGCTGCTCCATAATAGACGAAGAGCTGCGAAGAGGTGGTGAGCCTGCAAGCACTGCCTTTGGAGGAGGCAGACCCAGCCCTAGCTTTTCTCTGTCCCATCCGCGCCTTACGGACTTACATGGACAGAACGCAAAGCTTCAGGACCTCAGAGCAGCTCTTCGTCTATTATGGAGGCCAGCAGAAGGGAAAGGCTGTCTCCAAGCAGAGGATGGCCCACTGGATAGTGGATGCCATCGTCTTGGCATATGAAAACCAAGACGTGCCCTGCCCGCTCGGGTTAACAGCCCACTCCACTAGGGGTGTAGCTTCTTCCTGGGCGCTGGCTCGTGGCGCTTCGCTGACAGATATTTGTAGACCTGCGGGCTGGGCGACACCCAACACGTTTGCTAGATTCTATAGTCTACTTGTAGAGCCGGTATCTTCCTGTGTGCTCACTTCCCATAGTCAGTAACACACGTCGAACGTGACCGACTGAAAGGGAACGTCTCGGTTACGTATGGCAACCCTCTTCGAGTCATTAGTTCGGCTCCTCAGTGAAAAACAAATGTGCGCTGCATCTGCTTCCTGTTTATACCCATGATGCGGGGCGGAGCGCGAGATGCAAATCTGAACGCCAATGGCCATTGGCCTGTTCTCTACATCTCGAAGCTGATAGGGGGCTCCCTGAAGTGATCCCAATTTGTCGGTGATGTCCGACGTACGTCTCCGTTCCCTCTTTCAGGGAATGAGGGTTACCATACGTATCCGAGACGTTTTAGTCTGGATGTCCTGTAAAGAACACATTCAGGGCTTTTCAAATCAAATCAAATCACCTTTATTTATATAACGCTTTTAACAAGTCCAATTGTTTCAAAGCAGCTTCACATTGTTAACAGGAAAATAATGCAACAGAATTTGTACAGCCATTCTGGTGAAACGGTGATGTTATCCAGCTAATTTCAAGTATCATATAGTGTCAATGCGGGCAGATCAGTAATATAGATGAAATTTAGGTGTCCCCAACTGAGCAAGCCAAAAGCCAGAGGCAACGGTGGCAAGGAACCAAAACTCCTTCAGGGTCAGAATGGAGAAAAAAACCTTGGGAGAAACCAGGCTCAGTCGGGCTCAGTTCTCCTCTGGCCGACGAATAAACAGTGTATGATTATAATTCTGGCAACATAACAGGTCTTAATTCATATTAGGTAAATAGATATTCGTAAGATTATTCGAAAGATTGGAGTCATCACGCCGAAGACGGGTTTAATGAGGATGTCGTGTTGATGGAGCATTTACGGGGGGAGTTTATTTTTTACATGCTCTCTGCAGACATTTCAGGATGCGTTGGTCATGTCCAGGCGCTGGTCCACCATCTGATCTGGATACGGCCCGGATCCGGCTGACTGCAGTAAACCTCGGGATAAACAGAGAGACTAACATTAGCGTAGATGCCATTCTTCTTATGATGTAACGAGTACATCAGGTGTTATGGGAAGTGTTCCTGGTTCCGGCTGACCTAGTTAATGCAGCCTAACAATCATTTACTGATTTGAATAATAGAAATTGATAATGTTTTATGTGTATGCCATAGTAAAGAGATGCGTTTTTAGTCTAGATTTAAACTGACAGAGTGTGTCTACTTCCCGAACAATGCTAGGAAGACTGTTCCAGAGTTTAGGCGCTAAATAGGAAAAGGATCGACCGCCTGCAGTTGATTTTGATATTCTAGGTATTATCAACTGGCCAGAGTTTTGAGACCGCAATAGACGTGATGGAGTATAATGCGCTAAGAGTTCGCTCACTACTGGGGAGCTAAACCATTTAGTGCTTTGTAAGTAATAAGCAAGATTTTAAAATGTATACGATGTTTAATAGGGAGCCAGTGCAGTGTTGACAGAACCAGGCTAATATGTTCATACTTCCTTGTTCTAGTAAGAGCTCGAGCTGCTGCGTTTTGGACCAGCTGGAGTTTGTTTATTAAGCGAGCAGGGCAACCACTCAGTAAAGCATTACAGTAATCTAGCCTTGAGGTCATGAACGCATGAATTAACTGTTCAGCATTTTGCATCGAAAGGATGTGCCGTAATTTAGATATATTTTTAAGATGATAGAATGCAGTTTTACAGATGTTAGAAACGTGGCTTTCAAATGAAAGATTGGTATCAAAGAGCACACCCAGGTTCCTAACTGACGACGAGGGCTTGACAGAGCAGCCATCGAGTGTTAGACAGTATTGTAGGTTACTACTTGCAGTTTTTTTGTCCAATAATTAAAAATTAATTTTTTTCTGAATTAAGTTGCAGGAAATTACTAGACATCCAATGTTTTATATCAGCTATGCATTCAGTTAATCTTGTGAATTGGTAAATTTCGTCAGGGCGTGAAGAAATATAGAGCTGAGTATCGTCAGCATAACAGTGAAAACTAATGCCATGCTTCCTAAAGATATCTCCCAGTGGTAGCATGTACAGGGTGAAGAGCAACGGTCCTAGCACTGAGCCCTGCGGTACTCCATACTGAACTTGTGATCGACATCTCTTCATTTACTGCTACAAACTGATAACGGTCAGATAAGTATGATTTAAGCCATGCCAATGCAGTTCCACTAATGCCAACATAATTTTCGAGTCTATTCAAAAGAATGTTGTGGTCGATAGTATCGAATGCAGCGCTAAGATCGAGTAACACTAATAGAGAGATACAACCATGATCGGATGATAAGAGTAAATCATTTGTAACTCTGATGAGAGCAGTCTCAGTACTATGATACGGTCTAAATCCTGACTGGAAATCCTCACAGATACCATTTCTTTCTAAAAAGGAACATAATTGTGAAGACACTGCCTTTTCCAGTATTCTTGACAGGAAGGGTAGATTTGAGATCGGCCTATAATTGACTAATTCTTTAGGATCAAGTTGAGGTTTTTTAATAAGTGGTTTGATAATAGCCAACTTAAAAGTTTTCGGTACATATCCTAATAACAAAGATGAGTTAATGATATTAAGAAGAGGATCTATGACCTCTGGTAGCATCTCTTTTAATAGCCTAGTCGGTATAGGGTCGAGCATACATGTTGTTGATTTAGATGATTTAATGAGTTTAGCCAATTCTTCCTCTCCTATAGCAGTGAATGAATGTAATTTTTTCTCAGTGACACAACAATGCTCTGTCTGATGTGACACTGTAGTAGACGGCTGCATGATTATATAGGTTATAATATTATAACCTAATATTATCGATCTTACACGTAAATAAGTTCATAAAGTCATTACTGCTGTGCTGTTTACAACCATCAGAAGTAGAAGCTTTATTTTTGGTTAACTTAGCCACTGTATCAAATAAATATCTAGGGTTGTATTTGTTTTCTTCTAAGAGAGTCGAGAAATAGCAGATCTAGTAGTTTTTACGGCCTTTCTGTATGCGATCATGCTCTCTTTCCATGAATTACGAAAAACCTCTAATTTTGTTTTCTTCCAGCTGCGCTCCATTTTTCTGGCTGCTGTTTTAAGGGCCCGGGTGTGCTCGTTGTACCACGCCGTTGGACTATTTTCTTTAATCTTCTTTAAGCGCCGGGGAGCAACTGTGTCTAAAGTGCTGGAAAAAAGAGAGTCAATAGTTTCTGTTGCAAAATCGAGTTCCTCTAGGCTATCTGGGATGCTGAGGAGATGAAACTGATGAGGAAGATTATTTAAAAAGCAATTTTTAGTGGCGGCAGTGATAGTTCTGCCATATTTGAAGCGAGGGGACGGCTTTGCAGCCTTAGCTAAATTAAGTATACATGATACTAGGTAATGATCTGAGATGTCGTCACTCTGCTGCATAATTTCAACGGTATCAACATTTATTCCATGTGACAATATTAGGTCTAGAGTATCCTTAAGGCGATGAGTGGGTCCTGACACGTGTTGCCTTACTCCAATAGAGTTTAGAATGTCTCTAAATGCTAATCCCAATGCGTCTTTTTCATTATCTACATGGATATTAAAATCACCAACAATTAGTACTTTATCTGCAACCAGTACTAACTCTGATAGAAAGTCTGTATTGTGCCCTGTGCCCTGTAACTTTGATAAAGTCTGTATTGTGCCCTGGTGGCCTGTATACAGTAGCCAGCACAAATGTCAAACGGGATTTATCAATTACACTACATAATGCTACATAAAGCACCAAAACTTCAAAATAATTATATTTGAAACTAGACTTCTGAGTAATACTGAAGATATTATTATAAATGACAGCAACCTGATCTTGTGGGGTGGACTCATTTAAAGTAATGTAGTCGTCAGGTTTTAGCCAGGTTTCTGTCAAACACAGCACATCTAGATTATTATCTGTAATCATATCATTAACAATAAGCGCTTTTGGGGAAAGGGGTCGAATATTCAGCAACCCAAGCTGTATCATTTGATCATCTGTATTATATCTGTTGTTTATTTGTTTGACATCAATTAAGTTTTTACTGTTGAATGGTCTTGATGGTTTTTTGTATTTACTAATTCAGGGAACAGACACAGTATCTATGTGATAATATCTAGGTGAAAGAGTCTCTATGTGTTGGGATTTATCTGACTTCTGTAACGGGAGACAGCCAGCAGACGGTCGGGTAAGCCAGTCCGTCTGCTTCCTGACCTGGGCCTCAGTTAGTCAAGGTTTAGCTTTAAGACTATATGCCAAATTACTAGAGAGAAGAGCAGCACCACTCCAAGAAGGATGGATGATTTTCACAGATATGTTTGGAGGTTTCACCAGGATAACATCTTCTCCTTGGTCTTTAAAAATGACTGAATGATCAAATGTAGCATTTTTATGGAAATATGATAATATTTTGTAATTATCATTTAAATCTGACTAATTTTCAAATTGTTTGTCATAAATTAACATCTCAGGAAAATGTTATGGGGTTTCTAATCAAAATATGACTTTCTGTTACAAAACAGGGCATTGATTTCATACACTCAATAGAGGAAATTACATATCAATATTCCTATAAAATCTTAGAAATTATTATGCAAATGTTGCAGATTATTATTACACTTATTTTCCCATTAGCGTACATGTTGCCTCAAAAGCACATTAATATGCAAAATAAATACATTGTATTGAATGGGACTAATGGCCTGTTTAGCATATTGCAGAAAGTAAAATGATATATCAATTCATTCCCTTATATATTTTATAACATATTTGAGAATCATCTTCATGCAAAGTTCGGTAAAAAAAAAATCCTGAAATTTAAAAACTGATTGTTTTTGCTTATACATGCCAATATTTCTTAAAAACAACTGAGTCCTGGTGTCACTGATTTGTTTCCTACGTTCTAAGCAATGCGATGACATGAAAACGTACCAAATTCAAAAACCTTTCCCCCATGGGTCTCGGTCTCAGTGGGACATTTTGCGTATCGTCATGGCATTACTCCAATCCCCCAGGAGTCGCTGCGGCGGTGATGCGCAGATAATGACCGGGTGTGCGTTCGACGAAGAGGCAGGCAGGAAGAAACGGGCATTGGAGTAAATGCATTACTGCGCTATTGCGTTGAGCTAAAGAGAACCAACCATGTCAATATTTACACCTACTAACCAGATCAGGTTAACAAATGTTGCCGTCGTGAGGATGAAGAAAGGAGGGAAAAGATTTGAAATAGCCTGCTATAAAAACAAAGTGATGAGTTGGAGATCTGGAGCGTGAGTGTGTTATGAAATGCTTATTATATGGTTATTTATGTTCGTTTTGTTATTATAACTGATGTAACATGGTTAAATTACTGATATATCACTATTGGAAAGATTTTATTGCGTACCTTTGCTTGGTTCTTGTTGATATTATATAGAAATAGTTTCTTATATAGGGTGCTCACACTTTGGTACACCATTTACAAGAACCAACTAACGCCAGGTTCACGTGCGTATGCAGCGCGCGTTCACATATGATGACGCATTTGCAGTGCGCAGCTGGTACTACAAACACAGCATTTATTATTTTGTTATTCATTATTTTGGTAACACTTTACAATAAGATTTCATTAGTTAACTACTAACAATGAACAATACTTCTGCAGCATTTATTAATGTTTACGTTAATGTTCATTTCAACATGTACTAATAGCCTACATTATTCAAATCAAATGTTGTATTTGTTAACATTAGTTAATGCACTGTGAACTAACATGAACAAACCATGAACAGCTGTATTTTTATTAACTAACGTTAACAAAGATAAACAAATACAGATGTACTGCTCATGGTTAGTGCATGCTAGTTAATACATTAATTAATGTTAACTAATGAAACCTTATTGTAGGGTGTTACCATTATTTTTATTTCAAATCCAGAAGTAGATTTTTTTTCAGCATTGTGACTCTCTTTTACACTGTACAGTTATACTGTCTTTCACAGACGCATTTGCGCTTAAGGCAAGACACTAACTAATAGATATATCACCATACTTCCCCAGTTGACTGATTACATTAAAAATGGCAAAAACATTTGTATTACACGTTTTCTGAAATGCTACTTTTAAATATGCAAATGAGGCATTATCTAATTAAATATGCACTGATTTGCATACAATCTGAACAATGGAAGTTGGGTTCAAACTTCTTGTTTCTTTTTTTGACTAATTTTGAGAAAATAGCCTTTAAAAGATACACCGATCATTAGGCATAACATTATGACTGGTGAAGTGAACAACACTGATCTCTTCATCATGGCTCCTGTTAGTGGGTGGGATATATTTGGCAGCAAGTGAACATTTTGTCCTCAAAGTTGATGTGTTAGAAGCAGGAAAAATGTGCAAGCGTAATTATTTGACAAGGGCCAAATTGTGACGACTGGGTCAGAGCATCTCCAAAACTGCAGCTCTTGTGGGGTGTTCCTGGTCTGCAGTGGTCAGTATCTATCAAAAGTGCTCCAAGAAAGGAACAGTAGTGAATTGGCGACAGGGTCATGGGCGGCCAAGGCTCATTGATGCACGTGGGGAGCGAAGGCTGGCCCATGTGGTCCGATCAAACAGACGAGCTACTGTAGCTCAGATTGCTCAAGAAGTTAATGCTGGTTCTGATAGAAATGTTCTGCTGGGAAACCTTGGATCCTGCCATCCATGTGGATGTTACTTTGACATGTACCACCTACCTAAGCATTGTTGCCATGTACACCCTTTCATGGAAATGGTATTCCCTGGTGGCTGTGGCCTCTTTCAGCAGGATAATGCGTCCTGCCACAAAGCAAAAAAGTTTCAGGAATGGTTTGAGGAACACAACAAGTTTGAGGTGTTTACTTGGCCTCCAAATTCCCCAGATCTCAATCCAACCGAGCATCTGTGTGATGTGCTTAACTAACAATTCAAATCCACGGAGCCCCCACTTTGCAACTTACAGGACTTAAAGGATCTGCTGCTAACATCTTGGTGGCAGATACCACAGCACACCTTCAGGGGTCTAGTGGAGTCCCTGCCTCGACAGGTCAGGGCTGTTAAGGCAGCAAAAGGGGGACCAACACAATATTAGGATAATGTATCATAATGTTATGCCTGATCAGTGTATGTACAGTAATTGAAATATACAGATGCAAATAGTTAGTGTTATAAAAGATCCACTTAAAAGTGTATTTTGGATGTTTTCTTTTCACTAGTCTAAAAAGAAACTTTATGAAAATCCAAAAAGCCCAACATTTCTAAATTGACAGATGCATGAAAAAAACAAAACAGTATTTTTGCCTGTAATGTCTTGCCTTAAACACACTAGATTTAAACAATATTATCCAGTTTATTACTTCTATATAGATTTATATATTAAGTTGCTCATGCAAGTGGCAGTTGATAAAAACATAACATGTATTTAAAACTTTAAACAAGAAATTCTGTGGGTCATAAAGAGCTTTTTTTCCACCTCCACGAAGAGACGAGTGCCATCCATTATTTTGCCTTGTTTATCTAAATGTGAGGTAAGGTGTAGTTTTCCTTGCATTACCTTGGGCAAAAAGTGAAACAGAGTAGACTTTAAATGATATGCATTTATGTTTTCTTGTCGGGTCTTAACAGATCTGAAAAAGGTCTTAAAAGTCTTAATTTGATCTTCTACAATTTAAGGCCTTAAAAATGTCTTAAATTGGAGCATAAAGTCTTAAATTCAATATCATGGCATTAAAATAGGGCCCTATGATCGTGATGCTGTATGGAATGTATGTATAATGCGGAATGTCACGGAATTTGTCAACTTTTGGATGAATAAATCAAAAGTAGGTCAGTATACTTAAAGGGATAGGTCTCCCAGAAATGAGGAAGAATAAAACATATCATAGGGCCATAAATGTTTGTGTTAAACTTAATAAATTGCTCTTAAATTGTATGTTTCATGATTTAAATTAATTAGACATTCTTTTTGACTAATACAACTTATTTTAACCATTAAAACAGTAAAAATAAAAAAATATTGATAAATATAAACATTCCTTTTGTTTTCCAGTACAAATATCTAAACATCCTTAAAGGGTTAGTTCATCCAAAAATTCTGTCATTACTCACCCTCATGTCGTTTGACACCCGTAAGACCTTTGTTCATCTTCTGAACACAAATTAAGATATTTTTGCTTCATGAAGCAGTGTTTTGAAATCGGCCATCACTATATACGTTATTATTATATGTTTTATGTTTTTTTTTTTTTTTTGCGCACAAAAACTATTCTTGTGGCGTCATAAAATGATTGTAGAACCACTGTAGTGAGATGGACTTTTTAACAACGTCTTTAGTACCTTTTATGGGTCTTGAGAGAGGAAATGTCATTGCTGCCAATGGAGGCCTTTCTGAGCCATCAGATTTCAACAAAAATATCTTAATTTGTGTTCAGAAGATGAACAAAGGTCTTACGGGTGTCGAACGACACGAGGGTAAGTAATGACAGAATTTTCATTTTTGGGTGAACTATCCCTTTAAATCAAGATACATTTACTTGACATGCAAAATTAAGAAATTAAGTCTTGTGTTCTGAGAACAAAATTAATTGAGTTTATGCTTGAAACAAGAACAAGTCAGTGCTTGTCAGTAAGTATGAACATTACTTTTTCAGTTGAATTAAGATGATTTTTCTGAACCCATTGGTGGATATTTGTTCTTGTTTTAATCAAAAACAAGCTCAAGATTTCTTATCTTATGTAATTTTGCTTCTCAAGTAAATGTATCTTGATTTAAGAATCTTTTAGATATTTGCACTGGAAAACAAGACAAAACTACTGAAAAAGAACATCACTTTTTTGTAGTGTGATCAGAAGGTACAGGAAAAGTGAATTCCCAATTCTAGTGTAACATGATTCTAATCTGTTAACATGGGCATGGAAAAAAATACGCACCACTTACGCACTGCAATTGGAGTATGTGTGAACCTGCCGGAAGACCTCTTTCAGTGGTTGAATTGAATTGTTAAAATAAATAAAAAAATCTTTACATTGACTAGTGATAGTGTCTCAGCCCACATCACATTCACACTGTTTTTAGGAACCCAGACAATAATAATAAGGAAATTATATGATTTATAAAAAGTATTTGATATTATTAATACCTCATTGTTAATACCTCATTGACCTCATTAATACCTCATTGACCTCATTGTAACAAATTTGTAATGTGACATAAATATATTAATATTGTAATACAATTGTACGGTACAATAATAAATAAAAAAATCATTTTAAGTTTAAAACTAATATTTATGTCACTGACATATTAAACCCTCAAGCTTTTGCTATTTGAAAACCTATATAGTGATTTCATTTCACTTTTTTATTTAATTCATAAAAAATATGATGCAATTAATTAATAGCTTTGATCAACCCATAACCCCCCATTTGGGAAATTTGTAACATAATATAATAGAAATTTCATGATCACTTGGTAAAACAATTACTAATTTTCTTAAAGAAAATTTCTAGAATAAAATTATTCCTGAATAATCGGCTGCGGCCCGGAGGCTTGCTCCAAACTTCATTTCGTTATACTGTACTTGTACATGTGTAATGACGAATAAACTTCAACTTCAACTTCAACTAAAGGAACATGCTGACTTTTGGGACTTTAGCTTATTCACCATATCCCCCAGAGTTAGATAAGTCCACATATACCATTTTCATCTCTGTGCATCCCATAACTCTGTCTGATGCACCCACCACTAGCTTAGCTTAGCACAAAGACTGAAGGTAAACGGCTCCAGCTAGCCTACTGCTCAATAAGTGACAAAATAACGCCAACATTTTCCTATTTACATGTTGTGATGTGTATAGTTACATCGTGTACTAAGACTGACCGAAATGAAAAGTTGTGATTTTCTAGACTGATATGGCTAGGAACTACATTCTCATTCCTGCGTAATAATCAGGGAATTTTGCTGCCGTACCATGGGTGCAGCGGCTCAATGATATTATGCAGCGTTTGAAAATAGGCTAACTTCCGTCAACATAACCAACATGACAACCTGCTTGCACAGAGAGGGTGGTGGGGACTATTTTCAGGTGCTGCGTAATATCACTGCACCCAAAGATCCTGGATTATTACGCAGTAGGCTAGATGGAGCCGTTTACCTTCAGTCTTTGTGCTAAGCTAGGCTAGTGGTGGTTGCGTCAGAGTTATGGGATGCATGGAGAAGAGAATGGTATGTGTGGACTTATCTAACTCTGGGGGATACGGTGAATAAGCCAAAGTCCCAAAAAGTCGGTGTGTTCCTTTAAGTGACATTAATGTAATGTGCACAAATCAACTGTACTTGCGTGCGTTTTTTTTTTTTTTTTTTTTTACAGGGAGAAGGATCTTGATGAAGTCCTGCAGACAAACACAGTGTTTGTAAATGTGTCTAAGGGTCAAGTAGCAAAGAAAGATGACCTGTCAAATGCTTTTGGCACAGAGGACTTGACAGAAATATGCAAACAGGTGAATTTGCAGGCTCTGTATGATCTGATCTGGCCTGACTATGGGGTTTATAAGAAGATTGTTTTTATTATTATAACAGTGTATTCAGTTGACATGTTTTATACAAATCCTTAAATGTTTCTGCATAAATGGATTGTTGTCTTTTATTTCCAGATTTTAGCTAAAGGAGAACTACAGGTGTCAGACAGGGAACGACACAGCCAGTTGGAACAGATGTTTCGTGATATTGCAACTATTGTGGCAGAAAAATGTGTGAATCCTGAGACCAAACGTCCCTACACAGTAAGCCTTATAGAGAGAGCGATGAAGGACATTCACTTCTCTGTCAAGGCAAACAAAAGCACTAAACAGCAGGTCAGTAGACTTCGATCATGTGATGATCTGTGAAATGTTTAGCTACATACCAGGTTAATTACACAATCACTGAAGAGGTCACTAACATGAAATATGGTCTCTGAGAGTAGCATACAGTCTGATTAAGGTCAGTGTCACCCCTCCAGGCACTTGAGGTCATCAAGCAACTGAAGGAGTCTATTCAGATTCAGAGAGCTCACATGCGGCTGCGCTTCGTCTTGCCAGCCAAGGATGGGAAGAGACTGAAAGAAAAGCTCAGACCGTTAATAAAGGCAGTGGAGAACGAGGACTTTGACGATCAGCTTGAAATGGTAAGAGTCTTCCCGGGTCAATTTATTAATTAATTCATTTTGACCAAATATCACTGGTCTATAAACAAGGGATATGCCAGCATGATCAACTAATCCAACAACAGACTACTTGATAAGTGAGTTTGACGAGTGAGTTTAAAATATTTAACAGCACCCCTCCCTTTCGAAGCACATAGAGAAGCTACCGTGGCCGACACAGGACAAAGATGTTGTCTCCTGAGAGTAGCTAGTAGAGTAGGGGTGGGGGCGATGCGGACGATTCTGAATCGATTCACAAATGTCAAAAAATCGATTTTCTAAATGTTGATGCTGCTACAGACACTTTTCCTGTTGGTTCTTTGCCATCTTGGGACATATTAGTAAAAAATATATATATATTTTTTTATTTAGTTCAGTATTATTTGTATTAGAAAATGTTGAAATTAACAAACTAACAATGAACAATACTTCTACAGAATTTATTAATCTTAGTTAATGTTACAAATGGAAAGTGTTACCTTTTCATCTAAATCCAAACATTCATGTTTTTTTTTTTTTTTTTTTTTTTTTTAGAACACTTGATGGTTTTCTAATCAAAATAACAAAATAAGTGTTGAAATTGAATGCGTTTCTGATTTGTTTATATTTCGGCTGCATGAAGATACAGTTTGCTTTCTCACGTCACTAGTTTTTTATAGCAACATTTGGTTAGGACTTATTTGTGTGTATTTTTATCATATTGTTTTAACTGCTTGAGGTACTGCTAATGTTAGCGTCCTCTCAGCCTCGACGACAAAGTACATACACACTGCTGTTCTTTCCCTGCTAATGCAGCATTAGTCAAATGAATTACTTTATAATGATTTGGAAACATGTTCTGTAGTAATACCATTTTGCTGTTGGTGTTTTAAACGCGCAGCCTCGCGTGCCAATTCATAGTTTTCAGCCTTGGAGGGCAAAACCGCCATAGAATTCCATTGAACTGCAGCACAAGCCTGTCAAATTTCCAACTTTAAAAAAAATATGTGAACAAGATGCACGTTTTGGGCACTTATGATCTATGTACAGCACCTGCTGCACTATTTCAATCACTAAAAACAGCGGGATGTTTTTAAAACGCTTAACGTCAAAAACACTATAGGATGAGTTGCACCAATAAGGATTCAATTAAGCAAAGTTTAACGCTAATTTAGGATTTGTTGATATGGGTTTTATTTTAAATCGATTTGTTGCACCATTTAATTTTAAACACAGATTAAAACCGTTATAGAGCTGATCAAGCAGCAGACGTGAACTGACGCCAGGCTAAAGAATCCTTATTAGTGGAACCCACCCTTAAAGTGCTTTAATGTACTAAAACAGTGATATTAAAAGATCAAATTCATTATACATCTTTTTGATGATGCATACTATGTACAGGCCAGTAGATAAGCCCAGAATATGAATGCAACGCATTTTCTTTATAATGGGTTTCGATGAGGAAAACACCTAACGAGAAACCTCGTGTTGCACTAATATTCTGTTCATCTGCTTTCCTGTACAAAGTATGCAACATCAATAAGGTGTATATTGAATTTGGTATTTTAATATCACCGTCTTACTGCATTAATATTGACTACAAACCTGGTAAAAAATGACTGGCGGGCATTGGAGGAGAGCCTTGTTTTGCCCTCCAGGTGGGTGTTCCTATAAGCGCGCGACGACACGTGAAAACTATGAATATAAACACAAGGTGTTTATATTTCGCCTGTAGAGGCCGGTCTCATGCTATGTAATGACAGTGCACCCTTCTCAGCCGCTCCAGCAACAGACGCAACCCAGAAAAACTCAGTATGGATTTTGCCAATAACCGATTGTTCCACCAATCAGCTATCGGTGCCGATTAATAGGCAAAACGTATGAATCAGTCGACCTCTAGTAGCTAGTGCTCTGTAGAGCACTTTATCCATTTAGGGCTACTGTATAAACATGGTGGCGCAAAATGGCTCCACTGTAAGGGGACACGCCGTGTATGGAGATAGAAATGGCTCATTCTAAGGTAATAAAAACATAACGGTTAATTTATGTAAGGTCCACTGAAAACATAGTTAGGTATATCATATTGCATTTCTGTCAATAGAGCCTCATAAATAATACACACTGCACTTTTAATTAATTTAAAATATAGGTGCAAACAGCGCTGACGGGCCCAAGCCCTGGCACCACCCCCACCCGGTGTCTTTAGGGCAACTGTGCACACCGGGCAATATGCATTTAAACTGGGTCCTTTGAAAGTCGTTTCAATACGCCACATTTAGTGCAGCCAGTAAATGTCACAAATTTATATCGTGAAGACGTCCACAATCTACTTTTCAAATCTTTTATGTCCTCGTAATAATGTTAAAACACAGCACTGGCCAAATTATATCATGCTTCTCTATCATGTGTGTTGATGCATTTGAAAAACCATTCAACAGCAGTAGGGCTGTGCGATGAATCAAATTTTTAGTTTCAGTTTCGATTTGGAAATGTGATAATTAAATATTGGTATTATATATTTTCTCCTTGTGTTTGAGTGAAGGTAATGGTGTTTCCTGCCCTTTCAGGTGTGTTTGATAGATCCAGGTTGCTTCCGTGAGATTGATGAGCTCATCCGCTGTGAGACTAAAGGAAAGGGAACACTGGAGGTGCTCAGTCTCAAAGATGTGGAGGAAGGAGACGAGAAACTAGAATAACCTATTCACCTGTTTCTCTTTACATTAAACTATTTCTGATTAATTTTATATGGAGAGCCTTTTTTAATGAGTTATATCACTTTATTATAGCCCATTAGCAGTAATTGCATAATTTTTATTTTCACAACTGGTACAGGCTTTAGTGACAATTCTAAATAATTTAAAACAATGTTCCCAAAAAGACACTTTTCCCAGTTGCAATTTCTTTTCTGTGAAAATGAAAATAATTTTAATTGTTAGATTAATAATAGATTACAATATAGTAAGAGATTCTGTAAGAGAGCATTGTTTACCATGATTAAATGTTTGGTATTTAAATAGCTTGAATTTTTTGTATCTTTGATGGCACAGCCATATTTTCAGCAGCCATTGATCCAAGCATTGTCACATAGTCCTTATGTTCTCATTTTAATGTGCTAATATGGTGCCAGAGAAACCTTACAATCTTGGCTCAGCTGAAAACTGTTCGAGATCATTATTGTGCTATTTAATCAAGTGTGGAAACTGCTATACAAGAAACTCTTTCTCTAGAAACTCATCTATGTGTCAGTGTGTACTTCTGCTATGAAAGAAGAAAGCCAAACAGGACAGATAGAGAAATTAATGGTCCTGCTGTGCAACAACACTAAAAAACTGGAAAAAACATATTTGTGATGTATACAGCAAAATTATTTTTCTACTAAACTGGATTTCTTTGCTTTCAATGAATGCAATTGTCTAAAATGTGCAATGTACTCTGTTACGTTTATGTAGTCAGAATGTGAACTAATCAAGTACGTTGAACAGCACTCGAAAATAACTTTTTGCTGTTATGTGTTGACTTGATAGTGTTTAATGTTCAGTTATGTCCAGTTAGGTCAATTACCATTGTGTTGTCGCTTCTGCAGACTATGTACAGAGGATTTTTGATGCTTTATTTAAGGAACATTTCATTCTTCGCTTTTAACATGATAATGTGCGTTATTGCTACCTAATAGTTTATTAGTTTGTTTAGTTTTATAATTTAATGATCTAAGAGAAATATTTTATGAAAATATAGCTGCAAGCAGCAATTATTGGGGCCAAGCACAACAGAAGCAAACAAGGAAGCTAGCAGCAGACCAACTGCAAAAATGACATTTGGCAGTTGTATAGAGCCAATTTCATGTTTTGTTCAATTATAGTGCCACCAAGTGGTGCAGTCCCACCACTTTTTGTTTGTGTGTCCTCAGAATGCCCCCATACACAAGCGTGTCAAATTTCGTTTAGGACATTTGTATTTATGAGGATATTAAAAAACAACCTACACTTGCATTTGTTTGCCACTTACCATCAAAATTGACATTTGGTCTTGAGCATTTAATCAACCCCCTAGGATTCCGATTTTCCTTCCTTTCATCTCGGTCGGACTAATGGTTTCGAAGATCCTCGCGAAAGTTGTTTAAATGCTAAATCACAACATTGAAGAACCATAAGGCGAAACCTAGCATGTTTGGTATCGTTGGACTCAGCAATCTAAGGATATGACTCCCGTGAAAATAATTCAACCAAATACAGTTATAAGCATGTGAATATTTGATTTTACTACTAGGTGGCGCTGGCTCTAAACTTCTCAGGATCCTTCTGGGCATTGTGCCAATGACCCATAACGAATTTCGTAACTATATGCTAATGTGTTCATAAAATACAGCATTTTACTACAAAATTAAAAATGGCAGACACCCAAAATGACTGATATGATATCGGTATACCACCCCGAATGTAACGAGACCAATTTTATGGTTTTTGGACAAATCGATTAGAAGTTATAAGCAAAGATAGCCATTTTTTTTGTATCTCTGGACCAGCAGGTGGCACTGCGCTGAAACACAGCATGTAACCTCAGGTCACGCTTGTGATGACATGGACCAAGTTTGGTCTGAAAACGATAAAGCGTTGAAGAGCTACAGCCTTGTGGTTATTTTCGAATGCCTTATGTAAAATTTGTTTGCGTGTTTTTCGAAAGCAGCTTAACTAATCGACTAATCAAATAACTTTTTGTCGGCACGGTGAGAAGGTGATCTGGTTAAATTTTCTTGAAAATCGGAGCAATGATCTAAGAGGAGTTTGAAAAAGTCAAAATTCAAAATGGCGGGAAAAGATTTATGACGGAAAATGATGACATAGGGTGCAATCGAATCGTCATGAGCTAAGGAATCAGAGGAACATTTTGTATCTAGCCCTTGCGGTTCAAAAGTTATTCACCCAAACATGAGTGAAACTTTGGACAGGTGGTGGTGCTATGGGGATTGAGTTAGAGACTCCAAAATGTAGTTAATGTTGGGCCAGTTCTCCATCAGTGTGCCAAATTTCATTACTTTCCTGCAAACTGTTCTATGGGCTGCCATAGACTGAAGAGCAGAAGAAATCAAATCACCTTTATTTATATAGCGCTTTTAACAAGTCCAATTGTTTCAAAGCAGCTTCACATTGTTAACAGGAAAATAATGCAACAGAATTTGTACAGCCGTTCTGGTGAAACGGTGATGTTATCCAGCTAATTTCAAGTATCATATAGTGTCAATGCGGGCAGATCGGTAATATAGATGAAATTTAGGTGTCCCCAACTGAGCAAGCCAAAAGCCAGATGCAACGGTGGCAAGGAACCAAAACTCCTTCAGGGTCAGAATGGAGAAACCAGGTTCAGTCGGGGTGCCAGTTCTCCTCTGGCCGACGAACAAACAGGGTATGATTATAATTCTGGCAACATAGCAGGTCTTAATTCATATTAGGTAAATAGATATTCGTAAGATTATTCGAAAGATTGGAGTCGTCTCGCCGAAGATGGGTTTAATGAGGATGTCATGTCGATGCAGTATTTACGGGGGGGAGTTTATTTGACACGCTCTCTGCAGACATTTCAGGGATGCGTTGGTTATGTCCAGGCGCTGGTCCACCATCTGATCTGGATACGGCCTGGATCCGGCTGACTGCAGTAAACCTCGGGATAAACAGAGAGACTAACATTAGCGTAGATGCCATTCTTCTTATGATGTAACGAGTACATTAGGTGTTATGGGAAGTGTTCCCGGTTCCGGCTGACCTAGTTAATGCAGCCTAACAATCATTTACTGATATGAATAATAGAAATTGATAATGTTTTATGTGTAAACCATAGTAAAGAGATGCGTTTTTAATCTAGATTTAAACTGACAGAGTGTGTCTGCTTCCCGAACAATGCTAGGAAGACTGTTCCAGAGTTTAGGCGCTAAATAGGAAAAGGATCGACCGCCTGCAGTTGATTTTGATATTCTAGGTATTATCAACTGGCCAGAGTTTTGAGACCGCAATAGACGTGATGGAGTATAATGCGTTCGCTCAAGTACTGGGGAGCTAAACCATTTAGTGCTTTGTAAGTAATGAGCAAGATTTTTAAATTTATACAATGTTTAATAGGGAGCCAGTGCAGTGTTGACAGAACCGGGCTAATATGGTCATACTTCCTGGTTCTAGTAAGAGCTCGAGCTGCTGCATTTTGAACCAGCTGGAGTTTGTTTATTAAGCGAGCAGGGCAACCACCCAGTAAAGCATTACAGTAATCTAGCCTTGAGGTCATGAACGCATGAATTAACTGTTCAGCATTTTGCATCGAAAGGATGTGCCGTAATTTAGATATATTTTTAAGATGGTAGAATGCAGTTTTACAGATGTTAGAAACGTGGCTTTCAAATGAAAGATTGGTATCAAAGAGCACACCCAGGTTCCTAACTGACGACGAGGACTTGACAGAGCAGCCATCGAGTGGTAGACAGTATTCTAGGTTACTACTTGCAGAATTTTGTCCAATAATTAAAAATGTATTTTTTTTCTGAATTAAGTTGCAGGAAATTACTAGACATCCAATGTTTTATATCAGCTATGCATTCCGTTAATCTTATGAATGGGTAAGTTTTGTCAGGGCGTGGAGAAATATAGAGCTGAGTATCGTCAGCATAACAGTGAAAACTAATGCCATGCTTCCTAATGATATCTCCCAGTGGTAGCATGTACAGGGTGAAGAGCAACGGTCCTAGCACTGAGCCCTGCGGTACTCCATACTGAACTTGTGATCGGTGTGACATCTCTTCATTTACTGCTACAAACTGATAACGGTCAGATAAGTATGATTTAAGCCATGCCAATGCAGTTCCACTAATGCCAACATAATTTTCGAGTCTATTCAAAATATTGTGGTCGATAGTATCGAATGCAGCGCTAAGATTGAGTAACAATAATAGAGAGATACAACCATGATCGGATGATAAGAGTAAATCATTTGTAACTCTGATGAGAGCAGTCTCAGTACTATGATACGGTCTAAATCCTGACTGGAAATCCTCACAGATACCATTTCTTTCTAAAAAGGAACAGAATTGTGAAGACACTGCCTTTTCCAGTATTTTTGACAGGAAGGGTAGATTTGAGATCGGCCTGTAATTGACTAATTCTGTAGGATCAAGTTGAGGTTTTTTAATAAGTGGTTTGATAATAGCCAACTTAAAAGTTTTCGGTACATATCCTAATGACAAAGATGAGTGAATGATCTAAGGATCTATGACCTCTTGAAGCATCTCTTTTAGTAGCCTAGTCGGTATAGGGTCGAGCATACATGTTGTTGATTTAGATGATTTAACGAGTTTAGCCAATTCTTCCTCTCCTATAGCAGTGAATGAATGTAATTTTTTCTCAGTGACACAACAATGCTCTGTCTGATGTGACACTGTAGTAGACGGCTGCATGATTATAATTTTCTTCCTAATATTATCGATCTTACACGTAAAGAAGTTCATAAAGTCATTACTGCTGTGCTGTTTACAACCATCAGAAGTAGAAGCTTTATTTTTGGTTAACTTAGCCACTGTATCAAATAAATATCTAGGGTTGTGTTTGTTTTCTTCTAAGAGAGTCGAGAAATAAGCAGATCTAGCAGTTTTTACGGCCTTTCTGTATGCGATCATGCTCTCTTTCCATGAATTACGAAAAACCTCTAATTTTGTTTACTTCCAGATGCCCTCCATTTTTCTGGCTGCTGTTTTAAGGGCCCGGGTATGCTCGTTGTACCACGCCGTTGGACTATTTTCTTTAATCTTCTTTAAGCGCCGGGGAGCAACTGTGTCTAAAGTGCTGGAAAAAAGAGAGTCAATAGTTTCTGTTGCAAAATCGAGTTCCTCTAGGCTATCTGGGATGCTGAGGAGATGAAACTGATGAGGAAGATTATTTAAAAAGCAATCTTTAGTGGCGGCAGTGATAGTTCTGCCATATTTGAAGCGAGGGGACGGCTTTGCAGCCTTAGCTAAATTAAGTATACATGATACTAGGTAATGATCTGAGATGTCGTCACTCTGCTGCAGAATTTCAACGGTATTAACATTTATACCATGTGACAATATTAGGTCTAGAGTATGATTAAGGCGATGAGTGGGTCCTGACACGTGTTGCCTTACTCCAATAGAGTTTAGAATGTCTCTAAATGCTAATCCCAATGTGTCTTTTTCATTATCTACATGGATATTAAAATCACCAACAATTAGTACTTTATCTGCAGCCAGTACTAACTCTGATAGAAAGTCAGCAAATTCTTTGATAAAGTCTGTATTGTGCCCTGGTGGCCTGTATACAGTAGCCAACACAAATGTCAAACGGGATTTATCAATTACACTACATAATGCTACATAAAGCACCAAAACTTCAAAAGAATTATATTTGAAACTAGACTTCTGAGTAATACTGAAGATATTATTATAAATGACAGCAACCCCTCCCCCTTTACCTTTCAGACGCGGCTCGTGTTTATAACAATAATCTTGTGGGGTGGACTCACTTAAAGTAATGTAGTCGTCAGGTTTTAGCCAGGTTTCTGTCAAACACAGCACATCTAGATTATTATCTGTAATCATATCATTAACAATAAGCGCTTTTGGGCAAAGGGATTGAATATTCAGCAACCCGAGCTTTATCATTTGATCATCTGTATTATATCTGTTGTTTATTTGTTTGACATCAATTAAGTTTTTACTGTTGAATGGTCTTGATGGTTTTTTGTATTTACTAATTCGGGGAACAGACACAGTCTCTATGTGATTATATCTAGGTGAAAGAGTCTCTATGTGTTGGGATTTATCTGAATTCTGTAACGGGAGACAGCCAGCAGACGGTCGGGTAAGCCAGGTTAACTATATACACAAAGAAGAAGAATAGGAACGCTAACGATTACAATAGGCTGGTAGGTTTAAGGGTGGGTCGTCTACAGTGGTTCAGGCTGCAGGGTTGCCGAACGACTAAAACATTATCAGCAAGATTGTAGAAAACTGTACATTTCTCATCTTTACCACCCACTGCTACTTATACCAACGATGGAAATGAGCGCAGTTACAATAGCAAAATATGTGGGAGAGCGTTGCTATAATGTGACTATATTGTATTACAATAGGTAACACTTCAAAGTCAATACCAAATCAAAACTAGTTTGCACATCATTTGTAATTGAAAAGATTTAATGACAAAATCTGGTTATGGTTACACTTAAAATAGTTACAAAATAGGTTTATGAGATGATACAAACTTATACCATTAATCGTACACAGCATGTATAGAATGTTACCTGAGGGATAGAAAGAGAAAGAAAGAGACAAAGAAGAAGAGAGAGAGCCAGAGAATAAAAGAGACAATCTTCTTTTTATCTCTTCCTTGACCATGTGACTGAAACCCAGTGAGTCATTCAAACTGACCAATCAGACGAAACGTCCCCCACTGTACTACAGGTGTGACACATTTTGCCTACAAGCCTTCAGCATCCCTGTGTCTTTAGGAATTCCAAATGGCCCTTCTGGTAAGAAAGATGGGGGTTGAAAACAGTACAGCAGTATGTCTTTGTTCAGTTTCAAATATCAAATATCTTTGGTTATTTTCAATTCTACATAGCGAACCATACAAAATCACTTTGAGGCTACTTAATTGGATCACTTAAACATAAATCCATGTGATATTGAAGTTACAGTTCATTTAGAGGAGATGGAGTTCATTTAAAGGAGTTGGTTAGGCAGAGGTGGATCTGTTTGTGTCGCAACAGACGACCCACTGCACTCTGGTTCTCCCTCACACATTCAGCTCCTCTGAGACTGGATGCCATGTGCAGACATGGCCGAGGCTACATCTGTACGATTTCCCCTGATTGCTCTGCTCCCATTCGCCAGGACGGGATCAGTCTACTCCTAGCCCCGAGTGTGGAAACTGTGGGTCTGGCCCCTGAGGAGGATCAACTACAGAATACTGGGGTGCTTCTCAATATCCCTCCTCGTTTCTTCGCTCCTCCATCCTATGACCCTATAAATCCAGCGGTGTAGATTCATCATTAATTGATGGTGTTTTGAAATGACGCTAAAGGGAGCGAGGATATATAATTTCCCTTGATTCAATTCCTCTGTCCTTGGAGCTAAGATGCAAGGAAAGGAAATGAGGATGCACAAATAAGAATTGAGAAGCACCCGAGGTCTCTCAACAAGGGTTGTTGAGACCATTCTCAACTCTAGAGCTCCCTCCATGATGAAACTATATATCTTAAAGTGGAGCTTCATTCACTTTATGGTGCAGAGAACGTTAGTTGGACCCACTAAATTGCCCAGTGGCAATAGTGTTGGAGTTACTTCAGGACCGCTTTCTGCTGGTCCTTCTCCATCCATGCTTAAGGTTTATGTGGAGGCCATTCCTGCCTCTCAAGCACCATTGAGCAAGGGATCATGGCGGGGACACCATTTAGATTTGCTTCCTATGTTGCGATGTTGCTAGATGTACGTCTATAGGACTGCTCAATAGAGGCTGATATTTTTTCGGGAATCCTGCAGGAATCCCATGGGATGGGAAACAATATCACTATTAATTGCGTGTTTGGGACAGGAGAGGAAAAAAATTCAGCGGGAGTGGACAGGACCGGGAATTGTAATAACACTATTGATACCAACTATATACACAAATATACCGTTTATATAAATTAACTATATGATTTAATTTTGAACTCAATTCTAGTTGCCCTGTCTCTTTATGCTCTCCTGTTTGCTTTGGTGTGGCTGGTTAAGTGAATGATGTGCTCCACACCTGTAACAGTTGGTGGCAGTTAGTATGCCAATGCCAACCACCAATAATATAAGAGAAGGAGGCTTCTCCATGCACTTTGTAGATGCGAAAATCATAATAAAAATGGAGTTCGACATGAAAAACACAATACGGGAATAGGAGGGAACAGGGGTCCGTTCTTCGTATGTCGCTAACTCGGTTAGCTGGATTTGATTGTTGACAATTTGACATGATCTCGGATTGTTTGGTTCTTAGATGCTCATCCTGGTGACTTGTTGTCATATAGCAACAGGTCCGTAAACTTAAACCTGCTCAGGAGCAGCTTATTTAATGAAAAACGGGATTAGATTGCATCTTGAGGTGATACTTAAAATCTGTCCCAGCCACTGCTATTTTATTACAAGAGTTCATTACTGAACCGGGGCAATAATAATTTTAAATAGTAATATAAAAATGTATTTGAAAATAATATTATAATGTTGTGTATAATACTATAGACACAGCCATGTGATTGAGAGATTTATTTGTGATGGAATAATTACTTTATAATTGTATTGGAGGTTTACACACGTTGTACAGTTAATCTGAGCTGTGCATTAATTTGAGTAGTGATGGATATTATGGGAGTGGCTTGATGCAGCACAGGAGATGCAGATAACTTGATCTTGACCCTTAAGGAACTTTAATACTGTCAAGTAACAAATCTGCTTCAAATTGAATTAAAAATTAAATTACAACATTGAAATAAAAATGTAAAGGGTGTACAAAGCACCCTTTGATCAGCCAGCCAGTCGCTGCATTGCTGATCGTGGTTTCGAGTATCGATGCATCTGCCCTCTTCAGGGAACACAGGAACGCGCAGTAATCTTAGACAACTCGATCCAGATATTTTAATCCAATCCGCAAATTCGTTTGAAGAACCAAATTAGCCAGAGATCAGTTATCACGATTAGAAGATCTAGGATCTGTCAAATCATCTCAGATGTATTAAGCGAGGTACGAAGACTGGACCCCTGGAGTCATGCTTCTGGGATTGGGATGGGATTTTCCCCCAGTTTTTTTGTGGGATGGGATGGGTTTTTTTTTTTTTTTTTTTTTTTTTGGGGGGGGGGAGTGGGACGGGAGAGGTTTGAAAATCCACTCCTGTGTTACCCTTACTGCTTAATGGTGGAAGCTCTCTTCATGGCTTTCAGGGTTTGTTGTCAGGAGTCTCCCTCCACAACGTTTGTAATGCAGCGGGTTGGTCGTCCCTGCACACATTTTTAAGGTTTTTCATCCTGGACCTGCAGGGTTTTAGATGCTTTCATCCTGAGTTGTGCCTAAACAGTTTCACACTAGGGCAGGCACTCTGCATGATTTCAAACACGCATTCCAGTGCCAGATTGCCAGATCGCCTAACTGAACTAATCAACTACAGATGCTTAATTTGTATTTGATACAACAACTCAAGCTGCAAGAAAAGTCCCTATCTATTTGCCACCATCACCGCTGCTGCTATTCCGACAATGGCCCTGTCCCAAATGGCACACTTCATGTGCACTTTCGTATGTGGACAATGGCCACAAGACTGTAGGGCATCCCATTCGTCATTTACAGTTTTTTTTTACAATCGCTATGACAAGTTTTTCAATGCTTTTAACAAATTTCCTAAACTCTTAACACAGCTAGCACAACCTCTGTCTGTGTAGGCTATACAATTAACACATTTATTATTGGATTTTTACCGAATTTACCATTGCTTTAACACTGTATGTCAGAACAGATAGCACCATGTTCTAAATCTAACCTCATAGGCTAAAGTCAAAGTGAACAGCTGTTCATATTGTGAATTGAAACACAAATATATATCCTCTGTATTTTATTCCATTGCTACTGAGAAACAGCTGATTGAAGTTATGCAAATATATAAATCACAGCTGATTCCCATCTAGGAATTGTTCAGGTGTTTATGTTCTTTCAATCACATGACTATTTGGTATACAGTAAAAGAAGGCCTCTTTGGGCCGATCTTGTGTGAAAAAGGAACACTATAAAGCAACACAAAGCCTGCATGAGGGAGAGGAAGAGGAGTACCAGGACAAGGGAGAGGAATGCCTGGACAAGGTAGAGACTGAGGAGTTAGCATGCATGGTGGCGCTCAGAGAAGGGTCAGAATTAGGGTAACTGATGAAATAATAGCTACTATCATAGACCATGTCATAAACCACAGGCTATCATAGAGAGAGGCTGGTGAACGAGTACAGCCGGGACACAGTGGCATCCATTATCCAAATTTTTCGAGAAACCAACAGGTAGGATAGGTAGGCTTCTCCTACTGCAAAGTGTAAATAATTTTACCATGTATTACAGTGACTGTATGCCTCTGGTCTCTAATATGTAACTGTATTTTGTCTATCTAAGGATTCAACGTCTACCTCCCTCAGGGGGCAGAGGAAAGCTCCTAAATGAAGAACAGAAACTTGCTATTGTCAACATGATGATTGCTTATAATGAAATAAAACTGAAGGGCATCCCATAAAGCTACTCTGCGATGGGTCATTAATTTTTTTGTATTGAATTAATGCATGCACAAAAACAAAATGCGTGCATTTACTAAGCCCAACAAAACAAAAATGTGAAGAGGCTTCAATAGACACAATTTATGATCAATACAATATACTGTCTTTTGTTTAAGGACAGACCTGACATATAAAATAATGCAGTTTCTGTAATTCCATTTGATTTTAGTGTTTTTATGACATTGTGCTATGATTGACTAAATGTTCCTGTTGGAAGAGAACATAATGTTAGTGTTTAGAAAAAATATTTGATTTTGAGACATATTTGAAAGACATAGTGTATTGTGTTAGTGCATTATTGTATTTTGAAAATTAGTGTTGGAGTTTAGTTTACAATGTGTGATTTTGAGCATGAAATTAACCGTTTTGTCATTTGTTAAAAGTATTGAAAAAATTGTCATAGCGATAGTAAAAAAACGGTAAGCTTAAAGAAGGGTGCTCGTGAGTGCACCCTTTGTGGCTGCTATGCGCTCTCAATGCGAACTTCAGCTGAGCCCACGAGTTTGCGAGCTATGCAGAGGACTTCTACCCGGCAGTCAAAGTGGCATTACGTTGTGAAAGTGCAGACTCAGAGGAAGACCGTGAGGGTTTAGGATGCCATTTGTGACAGGGCTAATGTACACAACAAGCTGCTTCTACTTCGGCTTATGTCTTTGCTGTGGGTTACACCATCAACATGCCCGTGGACACTGCCTTCTAGCGGTCTGCATGTGTAATTGCACATTGACGCGGTCAACAACGCAGAAGTATAAATGAAAACCGACGCGTAACTTGCGGCATAGAGGATACGGTGTAGGTCCGACACAGAAGTATAAATCAGCCTTTACCTTTGTAGCTTCTGCGGTACGCCGTCACACGTCACGAGTTGACACAGCACCAATTAAGATTGGACTAGTTGTACACGTGCTTCAGTCACAGACTTTAGCATAGCATCATCATTGGACACAGCGTCTTGATCCTCTCTCAGGGAAACCTTTTGTAACAAATGTCTTCACTGTCACTTGATCAATTTAATGCATCCTTGAATAAAAGTATACATATTAAAAACAAAAACAAAAAGTCTTACCACAAATGTTTGAATGGTATCATTGAACTAACAGTATATTTAACATTTGTATGGACCAATTGTGCCAATGTGTTTGTATTTGATCTCGTCAGTTGGACTTTACAGTTTTGAACATTTTATTAAATCGGTGTCATGCATTAAAAATGGACACAAACAATCATATATCATCTTTTAATATATAAAAAGAAACATTTTACATTTTATTATTTACAATTTACAACAGTACATTAAGTAACAGTAAAACATTGTCAATCATAAAAAAATGTATAAAATAGCACATTTGTGTTTGTAAAATGAATGAGCTGGGATTCTCAGAATATTAGGACAGCGTTACATTCACTCAGGGAGTAGAGATGTGTTCAACACGATTATGTGGAATACATAGAATGAAACATGACAACCATACTCCTAACTGTATTCAGATATCAGTGAAATGACATCTGAAAGCAATGAAGTGAGAGCCCTAAAAGAGATTTGCTTAGTCAAACACAACTCAGGTTAATTAAGGTCACTGTTTTCTAAAAGAACGGTCTAGAATAAAAAGGCATATTTGATGCTATGTATGTACTGCTTGAGATGGTGTTGGTGAGTTTATGTAGGGGTGTGTGTGTGTGTGTGCGTGTGCGTGCTATGCATAAAGACACAGTCGTATGCTTCATCCACAAGACTACAATGCTTTTCCTTTTTTTGTCTATTTCTATTTCGTTAAAATCACAAATTCTGTTCTCCCTTTAGTCAGAAAAATCCGGGCAGCCATTTTGGATAAAAAGCAGTTTTCAAAATTCAGTAGCAGCTCAGATGGTATTGGGTCGTTCTGTTCCTGGTTGCCTTGTATATGGAATCTTTGAAAAGTAGAAAAAAACATGCAGTCAACATACAGAGAAACTACTGACAAGCAAAGAGAAGTTTTTTTTCAACTTCGGCATATAATAATGGCAGCTAGTGGTTAAAATGGACACTGCAGTCCAAATTCAAAATATTGGAGAGAGCTGTTTCCTCACCAAAGGAAAACAACAAGAACTACAACTGACTTCCAGCCACAGTTTTAGATAAAATCAACTGAAGATAAAAGATGACATTAAATCTCTGAAGAATAAACAATTCCACAAACAGCATTACCAGCTTCACGCAATACTGATCACCATAATGGTGACAACAAACCAAACTATTATCTTCAGTAAAACATCAACCTAAATCTGAACTGCTGTTAATTCTCAATATGAATTTCTATAGACGTCTGACAGAAATCAAGTAAATCTGGTTGGTAATAAGTGAAGCTGGATTGTGGAGTTGTTTAATCCTCCACTGAGATCTTGAGATCATGTCATCTGGGCTAACCCATGTGAGGCCTACATGACAAAACTGGCTGGGCCCCAGTTAGACAGCCCAGGTCAAACCCCAATTGTCAATGGTGGCGAGATGAAGCTTCATTAAGCGTTGAAGCTTTCCAGCCAGATGTGTTGAAAAGTGGTTAATTTCTCTAGGCTTTGAATGCACCCAGGGACACCTGCTGGTCAATGGAAATATGATGTAGGAAAAACATGTGACAGCGCCAAAATGATACACACACACACACAGTTCTTTGGAGTATTTATGCTCAGCGCGGTTTCATAATTTTGTAACTAGGCAGTGCTTTTGTTAAAAAATACAGAAACTGAGTTCTTTAGACTGAATAAAAGAAGGTGAAAGTGATTAAGGTGGACTTGACAGAGAAGTGGAAGCACTCGTGTAACATAAGAGGAAAAAAAAAAAAACATTGTTCCACCAAAACCGAAGCACTGCACTCAAACAAGGCTTTGAACGTCACCAGCAATGTTGGGAAGGTTACTTAGGAAATGTAATAGATTACAGATTACAAGTTACCCTATTTAAAATGTAATAAGTAGTTTAACTACTTAAATTACTTTATTAAAGTAATGTAACTTATTACATTTCATTACTTTTCTATTTTCCAGAGCTGGAACACATTTGTATCACTCTCCATGGTGGTAACTCTCAGACAGGTTGTAGCCTAAAGCTTTCAGCAGTAATGTGGATTGATGTAAAAATTCAAGAGAACCAATCAAAACCATCAGAATAGCATCACTTTACTAAACAGCCTTTAAATAGCAGGAAACACCGTGCACATCAATAACAGGCAAAGCAACAAATTAATATTATTCAACATTTCCTGGCTTTTTATTGAAAATATTTATGTAACCCCCTTTTATAATCATTAACATTTTCATAAGTAACTAATTTAATTACATATTTTTTCTCATTAACTGTAACTGATTACAGTTACATTTATTTTGTAATTAAATTACATAATCTAATTACATGTAACTAGTTACTCTCCAACACTGGTCACCAGTGACGTAATTTCACTAAAACAACACAAGCCTCGATATGGAGCTCCGGTGGGAAGTACCTGACGTTTTCTTGACACAAGCTTCGAAGCCTCGGTATCAGGCATACCATCGCAACCATTTGGGCCCCACATGGCTGGGGTATAACTGATGCATTTAATCTTTAAAGGTACATTTTTTTTTGTCTTCGTCAGAGATCAAGTGTGCTGACCTGCTCATTCATGATGGCGGAGAGCTCAGTGAGCATGTCTTTATAGTGAGCTTTCATCTCCTCCTGATACTCCAACTGATCTTCTTTTATTAGATGCTCATTCACATTCAGGGCCTGCCCACATGCTTCTGCAAACTGCCTGCAGGACAAGAAACAAAAAAAAAAAATTGAATTGCAGTCACTACAGTTTTGTGAAAAGTAATTTGATATAAACAGATAAGCAGTGTCTTGATCTTGCAGCACAAATTTAAAACCTCATTAAAAATACTTATGGACATAATGGGCCCTATTTTAACGATCTGAGCACATGGTCTAACGGTGTACTTAGGGCGTATCCGAATCCACTTTTGCTAGTTTAACAATGGGAAAAATGGTCGTGCGCCAGGCGCGTGGTCCAAAAGGGTTGTACCTAGTCTCTTAATGAGTCATGGGTGTGTTTTGGGCGTAATGTGCAATAAACTAATCAGAGCCTCATCATCTCCCATTCCCTTTAAAAGCCAGTTGTGCTCAGATTCACTATTTACATGGTGGAACTTGTGAGCAGAAAGACTGAACGCTTCTCCAGAGAGAAACCCTTTTAATATTTGGCATGTTTGTGTGCTGCTGCACGTCCCTCTGTGTGTAATAAGCAGAGTGTACGTGCATTGTGCACCGCCTATAGGTGCATATTACTAACACACCTTTTAAATAACACAAATACGAAAAAAAAAATTTCCTTTATCACAAATGTCCAGCTTTAAAACTTTCCAAACAAACCAAAGTTTTGTGGTAATTTAAACCTATATCATTATTTTCTAGTGTTATTGTAAGTTACTTAATATATGCAGGAGCATAAGCAAGTGCACAGAGAGATTTGCACTCTCCACTGCACATCTAGATTTGGGCCACAGTGAAGGAAATTCGCTGTTTTTATATATCCTTGATGGGGGGCAATGAATAAATAAGTACCTGAAGATCTCTTTCAGGAGTTTGACTTGGTTGTCTGGATATTTCTTGGCATTCTTCTCCTCAAGGAAGGCTCGGGCGTAGGCCATGGGCCCTGCATTTACCTAAAAACCCCCCCCACAAACTACAGTCTTAGTAAAAATGATGCTAGTGCTGCTGAAGTTATGAAAAAAAACTGTAATGTCATTAAAGGGATAGTTCACCCAAAAAGGATAATTCAAAAAGGATAATATTTTGACAGTTGACGGGCCCCATTGACTTCCATAGTATGGAGAAAAAAAAATCCTATGGAAGTCAATGGGGCCCATCAACGGTTTGGTTACAGGCATTCTTCAAATAACTTCAGCAGAAGAAAAAAAAAAAAAAAAAAACACAAAACAGGTTTAGAACAACTCAAGAGTGAATAAATGAGGTCAGAATTTGTATTTTTGGGTGAACTATCCCTTTAACGTAAGGAATAAGAAACGGCTAGATGTGCATTAAACAATTTTAACCACCTGACATGCATATATGATGATGCAATATGACTGAAAGAGTAATTGAGGATACCATATGTCTATATCTATATATCTATAGATCACTTACACTAATGCTGTATGAGCACATATTGTAACTCACCTTAACACTGACACTGCCCTGTAGTTTCAGCTGGAGGCGGATCATGTCCACCTCCTCCATGTTGCACAGCTGATTGAGTTCAGACACTTTACGGCTCATCTCGTCTATCGCCACCTCGATAGGGTTCATCTCTATACTTTGCTGTTCCACCACCTCTATACGCTTCTTCAAGAAGGGAAAACTAGAGCTTGCTGCAGAAGGAGATGTAAGAGGGTTTATAAGAAGGTGTTTCCGAAAGGTGCATGTGAAGCATTTTATGGGCAGTTTTGGATAAGTTACTTTAAAAACCCATCAATTTTACAATGACTAATTAATTGCATGTTCAAAAGTCTAAATTAATTACTGTACTAATTACTCTCTCTAAAAAGTATTCCTAAATACTTTCTAAATCCCATATCAACCTCGACCCGTTGAACAATACAAAGACATTTTAATTTTAATTCAGTCAAATAAATCATAAAACTGCATAAATTATTCTTGAACTGACCAAAGTGTTTCAAGGGAGAAGGTTGCATTAAAAGCATGAGACGTTAAAAGTTTGTTAAATCCACTATTGTTTTATATAGAATTGTTTTATAGTCTTTAATGCAATTACATCAGAAGTAACTAATTTAAAATGACGGAAATATTAAGATGAAAGGGTTAGTTAATTTTCAAAAATGAAAATTAGCCCATGATTTCCTCACCCTTAAGTCACCTAGGTGTATATGACTTTCTTCTTTCAGATGAATAAAATCAGTTATATTAATAAATGTCCTGGCTCTTCCAAGCTTTATAACTGCAGTGACTGTTGCCTCGTTTTTGAAGTCCATAAAAGTGCGTATTCAACTTACGGAAAAAGTGTAGTGCCTCTCGCAGTTCAAAATGCTTACGCTACATCTGACGAGCGTAACTGGTGTGCAATGTCTTCACACTTAGCGTAAGGATTTTTGAATAGTGAGAGGCACTACATTTTTTCCGTAAGTTGAATATGGAAGGCAATTTGCCGGAAGCTAGATAATTTACTTTATAAAGTTTGAAATATGGATATTTTTCTTAAATGCATCGCTTCGCTTCAGAATGCCTTTATTAACCCACCGGAGCCGTGTGGAGCAGTTATATGAAGGATAGATGCACTTTTATGGACTTCAAAAATGACCCAACAATTCACTGCCATTATAAAGCTTGGAAGAGCCAGGACATTTTAATATAACTCTGATTGTATTTGTCTGAAAGAAGACGGTCATAAACTAATTTACATCAAAATAAATTAGGTTTATGCTTAAAACAAGAAAAATATCTGCCAATGGGGTCACACAAATAAAAGTTAAATCAAAGGGAAAACACATTGATTATTCTGACCCCACTGGCAATTTTTTTTTTTCTGGTTTTAAGCATAAACTTTTCAGAAAAACAAGACTTAATTTCTTATGCCATTTTGCTTATCTAGTAAATGTGTCTTGATGTAAGAATTTTTACTGGAAAACAAGAGTAAGAAAATCCTTTTTTTCTTTCTTTTTTTTTGCAATGCACATACTTTTTGGTAGGCTACACTTTGTTAGATGGCCATTATTAGCTTAGTGCTTCTTTGATCAGCGTAAAATGGTCTATATACAGGGGAGCACATAACTTTTTTTGGTCTGGTTCTCAAGGGAGCACCTGGAGATGCTGCTTGATGCTCATACTTTATCCTACAAGCTGCCAAAAATGTAAAATAACAATTTATTCACTGTAGAAATTAAATATAGGTTCATCTTTGTTAAAGCTTTGTTTTTATTTCTTTTATTTTATTAACATTAATGACAGACAACAGCAGGAATATTTGGCTGCTGTCACTTTTAAGACTGAATGCACGGACAGAATATACACACATCCGGTTTCTTTCTCAACTGTTCACTTATGACATAACCGAGAGAATACTTGCTGAGACGAGTATTTTTGACATAATTTTGTGTGTATGTGTCCGTTTAAGTGCAAGTAAACTCGAAAGAGGAATCGAGCGCTGTCTGAAACATGGCTCTCTCTCCGCACTTCTGGGGGGGTGCACAAAGATAACAGCGTGCAAGTTCAGATTTTTTCCTCCTTCCACGTTTAAAATCGTTTGAATGTGTAAACTGAGACAAAACACATCCAAATGATAAACTTTCATTCTATGATGGTTAAACTTAGCAGTTAATCCGCAAATCACATGCGTGCCGAACCGTGGGGCCTGGTACATACGGATCAACTGCGATCCGTAGCACAATATTTAATGAACACAATTGTCATCAATCTGGTAAGATTGCTATCTTACCAGAGATGGATAAAAATCCTACTCAGTAAGTAAACGTGTCCCTGTCCCCAAAAATGTTGGTACTCAAAAGCACTTTCCTCCACGTTTTCTGGTGCGCATTGTTTATTTTTACCAAGCATGCGCACCAGCTATGTGCGCCCCTGTTTATATACAGTCAAACCAAAAATTATTCATACACCAGATATAATTTTTTACTAGTGGGTGCAGGATACTATAGTTAATTTATGTAAGTGAGAAAAGCAAAATAAAATAAACTATGACATATTATCCCCAAAAATCCTTCATACAGTGACTACCAGTAAAAATGTATAAACATTTGGGACCAGAATGATTCAGACACTCTGACCTGACCATGTTTTGCTTCAGTGTTTTCTCTTTAATCGCTAATGCAGTCTTTTACACCACAGACTGAACAAAATGAAGCATTGCTTGGTCATTGGTTGACCTAAATTGGTATTATCTAATCGTGTACTTAAATTTTACATACCTCTCTATCAACCTCTAATCAAAGTTACCTGACATTATCAAGATGAATTTGTTCTGACACAGTTTAACTCTGACTTCTTGTCAGATTTTATTACCATTTTCTAAACTATAGCAGATAAACTGTGATAATGTGAGAAAATGTTGAAGGTGTCTGACAATTTTTTGGTTTGACTGTATATAAGTGGTTTCATTTTGGTTAAATTTTGAGGTTGATTTTAAGTGCCTCACTGGTCAGGATGGTTTTTCTTTTGCACTGTTCCTCCACGTCTCCATGTTTTTTTCCAGAAAGAGTGAAGGGCGTCTCAAAGACAAAGCGACTGATGTTGTGATGGCGCTCAAAGTCGGTCTTCTTCTCCAGCTGCTCCTTTTCATTAAAATAAGGCACTACATAGGTCACCTGAATGTAGGCAAATCTGGGGTCCAGGTCTTTAGGATTCACCTGTGAAGAACACATCTGAACTTTAAAAAAAAAATGGTCATCCTCGGTACTATAAAAGAGATTTACTATGATTCCTACAAGATATTATTCATGGAGAAGAAGAAGGTCAGACAAAGGGAAGAAAAGTGGTATTTAGGAGCCAGCAGGACACACCTTGTTGGAGTCTTGGATCATCTTGACGTTATCGGCTCCAAACTTGTCTGAGTAGAGTTTGAGGAGTCTCTGAGAAATCTCTGACAGTCCGGTGAGCTTCGGCTCCTTATAGATAAACTCCTTGCTCTCCTCCTCCTCAAAGAAGCCCTGTCGAACAACACTGCACATGACCTAGAGATCTCGAGGAAGCCCGATTTGAGGCCGGTGTTAAAGTTAACATAACACGCTGTTAAAACGACAGCAGTGTTTGACAAAGCACAATGAATTCACTTTTAATGAAGGTTAACATCACATTTAGATGTCTCTGTCTGAAACAATTGCATTTACCTGAATGCATTCACTCAGCACTCACAATGTACACATAAATGCTCAGGATTAGAGGTCAGGGTTCATTTCCAGGAGAAGTGTGGTACATGTATCAAACCACGCGTGACATATGCCACACACATTATTAGCATGTAGGGACAGATTAAGGAATGTTAAACCGTGAAAGGGTGAGAGCAGAACAACTTAAACCAAAGATGAGAAAAACTTACCACTGCCTGATATATACACAACACACAGGAGAGAATAGAAAAGTGAGATAAGCCCTGCGGAAAATCATTTTGGTTCCTTGTATGGACAGTAAATATTTAGTTTTATTAATAAAACTTGACTCATACTAGTCATGCTTATTTGAATTCCTTTTTCCATGATGTTCCATGTCAATTAGTATTTATTTGCTTATTAAAATTCTCCCCTATGACCATTTTAAAGTCTGTTGAGGTTTAAAGGCCTATTCACACCAAGATTTGTTGCAACGTGTATCCACCGACAAACTGAAAATGTTTGCTACGGCGAGACTGTGTTTGCTCAGCTCACAGTGAGAGCAGCTGAGAAGATCGTTGGTGTCTCTCTCCCACCCCTCCAGGACATTTATAACTCCCGCCTCTCCCGCAAAGCCCTCATCATTGCGAGAGACCCCACCCACCCATCGCACAGCCTCTTCAGTCTGCTGCCATCAGGGAGGAGGCTTCGCAGTCTCCAAGCAAGGACCAGCAGACTGAAGGACAGCTTCATTCCCCAAGCTGTCAGGGCATTGAACTCCCTCCCGACTCTGCCGACCCTCCCCTTTCTGCCCCACGCACCTGATCTGGGAATCACCCCTGAAAATCTGAAATTGCACTATTGTTTGCACTATTTGCCATCGCCACTTTACCACTAAAATTCACTTTATCCATCTTTTTTTTAATCTTTCTTCTGTTGTTGTTACTGTTAAACTTTTGTTGTTATTGTTATTGTTTTGTTGTTGTTAGGCACCTAGGGTCTGAGAGTCATAGAATTTCAATTCTCTGTATGTATGTACTGTACGTATGGCAGAATTGACAATAAAGCTGACTTTGACTTTTGACTTTGACTGTTGCTGAACCTTGGTGGCCCTAAATCTGTTTTCCAGAACCAGCAAAGGAATAGAAAATTGGTAGACTACTTAAAATAGTTACAGTTAATGAGCCCATTCTGCGCACACAAAACCAGTAGCATGTTCTTGCTGAAATTCGGTTTAGAGTATACAGCATGTACATGCACACGGTAGAAAAGATTTTTCAAAGTTGCAAATAAAACAAAGATTATTGGTGTGCGTTTCAGTCTTTGTACTTAAAAATATCACGTTTAATTATATCAGTGTTACTTGCCATTATTTGTGAAATTTACTAGCAATTTCGAAATAAAAATAGTTTCAAGTAAATCATTTTGAGCTTGTCCAATTCCAGAGGCAGTCAAATGCATTAAACTGGATTGCTTTCGTGTAAACGCTCATGTGGTTGAATACGTTCAAACAGCCAGAAAAAAAGGTCTACTCTCCGCCCACTGATCTAACTTGTGAGTGTCATGGTATCTTTTCCAGTTGCTTCGTTTCCAACAAAAGCGATGTAGTCTGACAAAAATAAGAGGGTCTGAAATCTGAACACAAGCGGTCACACAAGACACATTTAAAATGTACGTTAATACCAGGTGGAAATAGGTCCTAAGTAAGTTACTTACTTTTTTATTCTGTTTAATTCAGTCCGTTTGGCAGATGGAGAAAGCTCACAAACATGAGAGGTAGGATTTATGACAATCAAAGTGCAATGGAGGCTTTGCCTCCTCTCAGGTGACGTTTCCCCATTCACTGTCTTGGCAGTCATGGCCTAATGTTTAGAGAGCCAGACCGTTAACCCGAAGGTTGTGGGTTCAATTCTCAATACCGGCAGGAAACGACAGACACCTAATCCCCAATCACTCCCCAGGTGCCACAGTAAAAATGTATGCCAACTGCTCCTGGTGTGTGTGTCTACGGATTGCAGTCTAAAAATTCTCAATTACCCATGGCACACTTTAAAGCGTCTGTTAAAACTTAGTGAGCTCATGGGCAAGAGAGATGCTGCCTCTCGCTGAAGCTTTAACCGACTGTGTTGTCGCCTCGCGTCACCAACGTTGGGGGAAAAAAGCTGCACTTGAACACACCGAGAGAACTACAGCCGACTGTTAACTAGCATGGTGTTCTACGCCTTTGTGTAAATGAGACAAATGGTATATTCGTCATTCAAAAAGGGAAACCAACCCTGCAGGCTGCAAATACACAAACTGTAAACAAAGCAGGGCATGCTTACCATATAATCGCCCAGGAACACTCGGTAAGATGACATAAAATTAGAACAGCCTTCTATCTGTACTGTTTTGATCCTTTGCTTGCTATTTTGCTGTTATTCTCGTGCACTGACTCGTTCAGCCAACGGTGTGGAACACACTGAAAAAACTAAGTCGGCCGGCTTGGTGTGTCCCGGGCTTTAAGAAGGAGTTGAGGTGAAGGTGCTCTGAGTTTCAGAGCAGCTGACTGATTTTCAGGGTGGATTTACTCTGGAGTAAGTGCTGGGTAATGGAGGCTCCACCTCATATCATTGCCAAAACTTTGCTACATCTGGGACATACAAAGTGCATGTGGACCTGTTTGGCTCCTTCGAGGCCACTTTCTCGGACATAGATGTGCTGATGTGAAAATACCTTTTTTTTTAAAGCATTTTCGCATTTGGTGTGAATAAGTCATAAAGTTAAAATTCCCACATTAAAATACTACTAATACTAATTAAAAGGTCAGCTTCAGGAGCGGAATTGGGAACCAGAGGGTGCACATTTTCAGGGTACTTTTTTTAAATTTTTTTTATCTTAATATGATTTCAGAAGAGTTTCTGAGTGTCTCACCTGTCCGTAGAAAGCCACACGATAGTACCGACCAAACAGACGTTTCTCTGAGTTCACAACCTCTGTCACCTTCAGATATGAGCGATGAATGTCATAGTACAGCTCCGATAACCGCTATTGAAAACACACACAATACAATTGATAAACACATTACAATTGATAAACATGTTCCCTCATGTTTTATTTTTTAAAGTCAACCTATAAACTGTACCTTGAAATCTCGTCTCTTCTCAAAGACAGCTATTACAGGTTTGTTGATCTCTGCAATGAGCTCGTATCTCTCAGACTTCCAAAGGTAATCCACGCACATCTCTAACTGCTCCACCAGTGTGTCCTACATAACAGAGAGACCATGCAGTGTCTATGAGAGACATTTGAAACTATTATTCCTGTGAAATGTGTCAAGTGAGAATGTACCTCTGTGTAAGGAGTGTCCTGAGTGCCAGCGTCTTCTTTCATTGCTCCCTCTTCTTTAACATTAGGAGAGATATTCATGAAGGCGGCCCAACCCATACTGAATAATGCTGAAGTTTAATACACAAACACAGGTTATTAATTCATCCATCAGTTCACGCATTAACCCATTAGTCCATCCCATTAATCAGTTATCCCTTCCTCAGTATTCACTCATCCATTCATCTTCCATCCATGCATCCATCAGTCCGTGCATTCACATCCAATCATCCACCCACTTTACTCTCTGTTAAATCATACATTAACAATCACACAATAATTTCAATTCAAATAATAAGTGCTATTATTAATTGTAAACAAACACTGTCTTTGCATTGTGATAATATCATGATATGTGGCACATTACAAGGACGTTTGTGTCTTCAAGCAGTATTTGCTTGAATCATGAAAACATTAGGTGAGCTGGAAAAAGGAAGTGCTTGTGGACACTTTCATTCACATTCACGTGCACTGTTCACGTTAATATTTTTATAGGGTGACAGGTACCTTGCACAAGCACAAACATTCAGGAAGACCTCTTTAGAAAAATACAACAAATTAAAAACACTAAAACTTTACAAATATACCTGATTATAACTGATTGACATTACCTTTCTGAGAGCAACAAGCCCACTCCAAGAGTTAAACTAATGGAAACAAGTGTCCGAATACTATTTGGAGCCGCTGTATTTTAGAAGCACGGGATAAATGTTCACACAACAGGATAAAACAATACAATATTTTTTACTTAAAATCTAGCAAATTTAGGTTTATGCTGCAAGGTTTATGTTAGAATTTCTCAGAAAATAAGTCTTATAGGCACATTAAATGCTTCATAAGAACATCTGGAAACTTCATATGAGTCTTTTGTACGGTGCAGTAGATTTCAGAATATCTCCGAATACCACGGAAAATCAAGATACAAATACTGAATAAGAAGATTATTTTTGCAGTGTACGCAAACACTGCCTGTGAAGTCACTGACTGACTGTGCAGCAAGGATGCAAAGCTTGGGTTTTAAACAGGCATGTAACTAAGATAAGATAAGATATTTTACCTAAACATTTTAAGGAATTTGTTATTTGCCACAATTGCCTTTGTTTGCTTATCTTCTGTAAAGCTACTATGAAAGCAAGCCACCATCAAAACAATGTTAAATCAATGTTAATGTATCAATGTTAACTGCATTGAATCAACATCATGTTTGTACCCACAAATACCTGAAATTTCATCCAAAAATCAATGGTAATAACATTGAATCAGGGAAACGCTGATCACCATAATGGTGACCAAACATTTTCAATTAAACATCAACATGTAAACCTCTGTTAATTCTCAAAAAGAGCTTCTGCTGAGATCTTGAGAGATTTATTGTCTTTTATCTTCAGTTGATTTCATGCTGTGTTGTAGTTGTTGTGTTTCCTTTTTCTGAGAATGCAAGCATGATGTTAAACATTGTAAACCTGATTCAATGTCATTACCAGTGTTTTTTGGATGAAAAAAAAAAAAAAAAAAAAAAATTCAACATTAATTGCAGGTGCAAACGTGATTGTTGATTCTATGCAGTTAACATTGACACATTAACATTGATTTAACATTGTTTCGATGGTGGCTTGCTATCTGGGATAATATGTACTGTGAAAAGTGCTACACAAACAAAACTGACTTGTCATGTATGGTCAGGCTATAATCAATCAATGTTTTAGTTTAGACAGTATGACACAGTGGGACCCCTAATGTGGTAAAGAATACTGCAGGTTGGGGCAGGCGGAGGTGCACTCACATTCTCCATCTTGGGGAGTTAGTAAGGGGCTACAGTTAATTACACAGGCTCCCTCTTTGCTCACACTTGAGATCCGACCCTTCTCAGACTTCCAGTAACCTGTGATTGCAGAGTGGCATCAGGTTTAACACAGGTTTACTTGCAACCTAGGGCTGGGCAGTATGACAGTATATGCCATGCATGGGTAGAAGTGTGTCAGTTGGAAGAAATTTGCTATACTGTTAAGAATGAAGCCATGATAAGGATTAGCATTTGTAAAATTTACATTCACTGAATTATCTAACAAAAATTAAAAGCCATTCACTGAATTTCCAACTATATTGTGATATATTCTGTTACCATTATATTCAATTAGTCATATTGCAATAGGACTTTGGTCAAACTGCCCACCCCTATTCCAAACTTAGAATGAAGGCGAGTGCTCCAGCCATGCATCTAATATAAACTCATGTCAGCATGCACATGCAAGAGCCAGACAAACCGCCAGAACCAGAGCAAAGAGAATGCATCCAATGACAAGGCCACAAAAACTCACAGCATAAGGAATAAAGCAAGTGGCAGGAAGCAGCTAGGAGCATTGTTCATTCATTATGAAGTACAGCACTGAAAAAAACAACAATAACTGAGCAGCAATGGTCAAGGAGCATGTCAAAAGAATGCTCAATTATTTAAGCTGTTTGCAAACAAACAAACAAACAAACAAAAATCGAGAAACTATCACATGGACATTAGCAGGCATCACTGAAATACTGAGGTGCTTACCTCTCCTTCTCAGAGACTCTGCTATAAGGGCTGAGATGTGGATGTAGCACATGGCCGCCTGAAGTGGACAAGGAAAAGTGTTTTAATTTCATATGCATACACTTTCTCATACTAAAGTTCATATAGACTTTGTTATCCTCTCATTTTGACCTCAGACAGGTCTCCATTTCTAACATGGATCTTGGCCATGCTTTCTAGCCAGGTGCGTCTGAGCTCAGGTGTGCTGGCGTAGGAGTTGGCGAGACTGTACTGCAGGTCCACCAACATTTCCGGATCCTTTTCATGCTCTTTCATTTGGGAGGTGGCCATTAGGACCGTGCGTATCCTCTTGGTTAGATCCTTCACTTCAGCTGGGAATGTTGTGTTCTGGGAGAAAGCAAAATATCCATTGTTTAATGTTATAATTTTGTAACAATACAGTGACTAAACAATACAGAAGACTACAAGGGAACATTAATATACAGGAATATAGTACATTCAGTGTTGGGGAAGCTTCTCTGAAATTAGTTTGACAAGCTACAAGCTTGTCAAACTTATAAGTTAAAGTGCCCCTATTATGGATTTTTGAAAATTACCTTTCATGTAGTGTGTAACATAGTTCTAAGTGAATTAAAATGTATTGTCTTTCAAAAGTAAGAGTCGACTCTAAGTCAATTAAACAAATCGTTTTTCAAACGAGTCGCAATATTAGCATATTGCCTGTCTACTTATTGCACGCGCATGCCGCGCAGAGACCTGGGAAAACTTGAACCACATTTCCACACAGGAAATGCTCCCAGTAAATTCCCCGGTGTTGAATTAACACCACTCTGTGTTTATATGGGAACCACCAGCAGGGTGTTAAAGTAACACTGAAGCAGTGTTAGAGTTAATTAGATACTTAAGTGATTATTTGAGTGATGATTATTTGATTATTGAAGACACCTGATGATAATGAGCAGAATCACTGAGGGAAAGAGAAACACAAGAGCACCATGCCATTATGGTGATCAGTGTTTCCTTTAGTTGGACAGTTTGACTCTTGACTTTTTATGTCAGTTTGTGGTCTTTGTAACAGTTTTTACTAAAACACATAATTTCTTGTAAAAAAAAACTTTCAACAAAGATTGTCATGTGATATATCTATAAACATCATAAAAGAAAATGATATTTGAAAAGAAAATTGTTTTTATTTGGTTACTTGTTATTAGATTTTCACCAGCAATCCTTTCTTGCCAGCATGCATTGCAGCATTAAGCATTTCACCATTGTTGAGATTCATATGATAATTCTTGATGTCTGAGCGTCAAAAAAAAAAAAAAAAAAATTCTCCCCCAAAAATGAAATTAAAAATCACAATTTAGAATGACTGACCTGTGGCAGTAAAGCATTTATGATGAAAATCTAATAACACGTCACCAGTTTTTCCTCAGAGATAAATTTAATCAATAATTTTTCTTTATGAAGATAACTATATCACCTGACAATTTGGGTTCATGGCTTCCTTTGCAACAAATTATGAGCTTCAGTAAACACTGTTACAAAGACCAGACGCTAACATAAAATGCCGTCAAACTGCCCAACTAAAGCAAACACTGATCACCATAATGGTGACCAAACATTATAAAACATCAACCGCTAAACCTCTGTTAATTCTCAATAAGACCTGTAGACAAATGACAGAAATAAAGTCAGTCTGGTTTGTAATAAGAGAGATTTAATGTCTTTTCAGTTGATTTCATCTAAAGCTGTGGCTGAAGTCAGTTGTAGTTCTTGTGTTTCTATGTCCTTCAGTGATTCTGCTCATTATCATCCGGTGTCTTCAATAATCAAATAATAATTTTTCCATCGTTAAACTAGCAAAAGTGGATTCAGACACGCCCTAAGTGCACCTGCGCCATGTGCTTCAGACCATGCACTCCGATCATTAAAATATGGCCCTCTGTGTACAATGTCAAATCTGCTACCAATTAACATTGGCCACTTGTGTGAAACAGGCCTATCCCAGCTTAATATGCAGAGGCATAGTGTGATTTTGATGGTTGGAAAACTGTCACTATTTTTTCAGTTCTGTTTGGTGGGCAGACATTATGCACTGCAGCTTTAAAGTGTTATTTTTGTGAAACTCTCACTTTAAGTGGCGTGTCTCCATTGGCGAAGTTGTTGATGATGGCCAGAGACTGCTGGAAGCGTGAACCGCCAATACCTGCATCAGCGATCAGCTGACTCACAGCTTTAATCACCTGCATGAGAAGAAAGGAAAGGATCCACATAGGTTTCTTTGTCTGTCTCTCAATCCCCAAACCAGCCAGTGAGCCATTTCACATTTTCAGCTGTCAGTTGTCTGAACACATTTATCTACACAAATGCACCCACATACCAAAATAACAGAAGATTACCTGCAGGTGTGAGCGGACGATGCACTTGCCCTTTGTAAACTCAAAGTTCCTCCTCATGAGGAAGTAGAGCAGCGCAGCGGCTTCGGTCTGTGTGGAGCTGGAACGATGGCTACAGCACTTCAGGATCTCATAACACAGGCTGCCGCACAGATCCGCTTTACCCTGGAAAAACGTGGATGGGAACTACAGAGGAAGAGTGTGTGAAAAACAGAGATCAGCACAGGTTTATTTTCAGTAGTGTTGCTTTTTGAACGAACTTGATCAGCTAGTTCAGGTGTCTTTGATTAGGATTATATCTAAAGAAAATTTAGATTTCCAGCAGCAGGATTGAGTACCACGGGGTTCAAACCTACAACATTTGTCTGCAAAATGTGGTCAGTTTTACATTCTGTACACAGTGCGCAGGGTCCTAAATGTAGTTTTTGCCAGACCTGCCAATATTTTAAAATATATAGCCAAGATATTTCTTGCAGGTCATGAAACTGTATTTTTATTTAAAGCATATATTTTTGTTCTTATGACAATAGGGTTATTTAGGGTTTATGATTTGGATTATATCTAAACTAAATTTAGATTTTGCATTCTTTTTATTTAAAGCAAATATTTTTATTAAATATTTTTTAAATGGACTTTAACTGTTAGTGCTCTCGCTTAGAGACCGTCTGGGATTCCTGATCCTGTTTCATGCGCCTCAATCCATGCAGAGCTTTTCAGAAAGTCAGCGTGCACCATTTCAAAATGACAGTATGAGATTAATACAATGTTTCTGCTCACTCTATTGTGACCTAATGCAGATATTATATATAATAAACTGATGCATAAATGTATTATGAGACAGAATGCAGAAGTTCACTGATACCGTATAAGGTGGGAATTATTATCACGCAATATTGACTGTTGTATCGTTGTGAGTCACCAAGAAATTATGGTTCTATTCTATCTAAAGAAATATGAGGTAAATGTGTGAATACATATTTCTCCAAATGTGCGCACTTTTGGACTAGTTTGTAGCCTATGTTATGTACCGCAGCTGTGATAAAAAATAAATGGGCGCAAACGTGATTGAATATGTACAGGTTTATGTCTTGTTATTCTATTCAAAATATCAATAACTACAGATTGTTTTTGTATTCTTATCTGAAATTAATATTGTCATTGTAAATAGTTGGCAAAAATCAAAGCTATCTAATCTAATACTTCAAAGCTCAAGGTTAAATCAGAATATTTATTGTAAAAATGTTTCTGTCCTAAATGGCTACATTATGGGACACAATTACATCATTTTAAGTGCTCTGCCCTTCAGAGTGAGTACGGCACAGACATGCTCTACTTTACAACTGAAATGTACACAATAATTCCTTGTGTCTGCCACCAGTGATAAAAAAAATAAAAAAACTAATCCAGGATTTGAACGTGAAGAGAAAGGGTTTAACCTTCTGAATATAGAGTCGCAGGGCAGTGAAAACGTGTCTGAGGGTGGTGGTGGACTGGTTGATCTGGAAGAACAGCAGGTACGTGTCAAACACTTTTTTCATCAAAGAGTTTTGCCCTTCATCATGCTGCAACTGTTTCTGAAAAAGAGAAAGTAGCAGGAGTTAGTCATCTTAGAGGAAACACACCATGTGTCCACCAGATGGCAACGTCATGCCTTTACAATCAGAATGTACAGCCACAGAATGGCTACATCACATACTGAATGGGCTGTAAAATTGATTCATCGCATTAATCTTATCTAACATAAAAGTCTGTTTACATAATGTTTGTATGTGTGTATATACAGTAATATAGAAATATAGAAATATATATATATATATATATATATATATATATATATATATATATATATATATATATATATATATATATATATATATATATATAGACATACTGAGGTATGTCACATACAGACATACAGACACGTATATTAAGTAAACACAGATTTTATGTTAGATGCAATTAAACGCGATCCATCACATTGCAATAGGACTGTCTTAAGACATTTAGTAGCATATTTAATTTATATAAAAATGTATTTTAACTTGAGTTATTGTTGGCATATGCAGCTTGACATAATCTTGTGTTATATTTTCTTAAAAACAGTAAGCTGTGAAATTCTTTTACTCCTGAAACGAATTGATGGGGTTTTGTAAGAAAAATATCCACATTTAAAACTTTATAAAGTAAAATATTCCGCCAGACTGCCTTATGTTTTCAATTTACTTCAAAATTTTGGGGTGCCATTTACTGCCATTATAAAGCTTGGATTAGCCAGGACATTATTAACTCTGATTGTGTTCATCTGAAAGAAGAATGTCATATACACCTAGGATGCCTTGAGGGTGAGTAAATCATAAGCTAATTTTCATTTTTGGGTAAAAATCTAATTTTAAGAAATGTAATTTTTTTTCCAAAATGTAAAAAAAAAAAAAACACCCTGTATTTCAAAAGATTTGAAAAAGATTTTCTCATTTTTATCATCTTAGACATCCTCACTTCATCGATCCATATGAAAATAAGTATTTTATTTTTAATATAATTTCTCCTTGCATTTTTCTTTGTGCATAAATATTAGGATATTAAGTATTTTCTGACTAAAATTTTTTTAGTAGTTTTTGAGTTGTATCACCAAGCATGTAAGTATGAAACATAATACTTGCCTGTTGTGGGAAAATATTACGTTCAGAGTGTATTTTGGGATGCATTTCCATTATGTCTATATTACCTTATGATGATGAACAAACAGGTCCAGAACATCCAGCACGGTCAGGGCTACTTCAGTAGAAAGGTTAGCCTCAATGTCTGTCGGGTTGACGTTTTCTCCTTCAGGAGCATTTCCATCTAAACACACATTACAGTTGTTTTAATTTCCCATGAAATCTGAAAACATGTCCAGATCATATGCACTGATATCCACTCTGAGCCACTGTATTTTTACTCTAGTGTCACCAACAATGATACACAAACTTAAATGTTCAATAAATGTTCATGGCTCAAAAAATGATCAATTCAGTGATTCTAAGTTTACCATATTTATCTAAAACTCACAACAGAAACTGTGTACAAAAGTGTATTTGTACCTGTCTCCATCATATGCAGCAGTCTGGGGTTTGTGAGGGCATTCTTCCCCCTGATGATGGGCATGGTCTGACAGCGGGCATGTCTGTGCCCATCCTGAGCAGACAGAATCCTGGGTACAACAGCAATGGGGGATAAACTGATTAGTCTAGATTTATCATGACAATAGAAGAGAGAGAAAAATATATTAAATTCCCCCACTTTCTCCCTCTATTTCTATCTTGACTGTTTCTTTCAGTGTTTACAGACTGTCAAGAGTATCTTGTAAATGTGGCCCTTAGTTGGCTACATTTTAGCTAAAAATCATAGCCATATACTTTTTTGTAACAACAGAGAAATGTCAACGACATCGGGAGATGAATGAGAGGGGCTCGCTGGATACAGACAAAAATGGTTCCCACACTATGGATGTAATCGAAGACTTCTGTGAAAAGACATGATGAACTATGATATTTACACAGGACGGACCCACTTTATATGAAGTGTCTTTAAGTACTAAAGGAATCATTTCATATAATGCACTTGTTCTCGCTATATAAGTTCAGGCATAACATTATGACCACCTTCCTAATATTGTGTTGGTCCCCCTTTTGCTGCCAAAACAGCCCTGACCCATCAAGGCATGGACTCCAGACCCCTGAAGATGTGCTGTGGTATTTGGTACCAAGATGTTAGCAGCAGATCCTTTAAGTCCTGTAAGTTGTGAGATGGGGCCTCCATGGATCTGCAACAATGCTTAGGTAGGTGCTATGTGTTAAAGTAACATCCACATGGATGGCAGGACCCAAGGTTTCCCAGCAGAACATTGCCCAAAACATCACACTACCTCTGCCGGCTTGCCTTCTTCCCATAGTGCATCCTGGTGCCATGTGTTCCCCTGGTAAGCGACACACACGCACCCGGCCATCCACGTGACGTAAAAGAAAACATGATTCATCAGATCAGGCCACCTTCTTCCATTGCTCCGTGGTCCAGTTCTGATGCTCAAACTGTTGACGCTTTCGGCGGTGGACAGGGGTCAGCATGGGCACCCTGACTGGTCTGCGGCTATGCAGCCCCATACACAACAAACCACGATGCACTGTGTATACTGACACCTTTCTATCAGAACCAGCATTAACTTCTTGAGCAGTTTGAGCTACAGTATCTCATCTGTTTGATCGAACCATATGGTCCAGCCTTCGCTCCCCACGTGCATCAATGAGCCCTGGCCGCCCATGACCCTGTCGCCAATTCACTACTGTTCCTTTCTTGGAGCACTTTTGATAGATACTGACCACTGCAGACCGGGAACACCCCACAAGAGCTGCAGTTTTAGAGATGCTCTGACCCAGTCGTCTAGCCATCATAGTTTGACCCTTGTCAAACTCGCTTAAATCCTTACGCTTGCCCATTTTTCCTGCTTCTAACACATCAACTTTGAGGGCAAAATGTTCACTTGCTGCCTAATATATCCCACCCACTAACAGGTGCCATGATGAAGAGATAATCAGTGTTATTCACCGGTCATAATGTTATGCCTGATTGGTGTATGTAATATCCAACTTTATTCACAAACATACTATATTATTGCCCAGCTCTTTATATAAAATTGGATCAACTGCTTGAATGCTTATCATCACAAAATGTAAACTATATGATCTCCCAGCTCTAATCTGCTAAATGTGAATATAAGGCATTAAGATATTAAGATATTATAAACACCAACTTTATGATTTTCTGTAAAGCTGCTTTGAAACAATGTGTATCATTGTCTCTTTAACCTTGCTCGTATCCCACCTCAGTAGCTAATTATTATTACTCAGTACTTAATTACACTGTAACACAGACACCTTAAAATAAAGTGTAGCCGTTTTTTTCAATACAACATGGACACAATAAGTAATTTTTTTTTAAAGACACCTAGTATAAAGTGGGACCCACAGGGACAAATGCTTTGTGAATGTGTTGCTACAGTTTGTGTTAGAATGTTATTATCAGGATTAAAACCTTTTAGCTAAGAAATGCAATTATTAATTCTATGCATTGCATACATCATGTTAAGTCATTTTTGGGAGCTCTGTGTAGACCGGTTAGGTGTTTACCATTGGGGTAGGAACCCTGAAGACTGGTAGGACACGTTAGACCCCTTCAGGGTGCCATTGTTCTGTGTGGCCTGAGCCAGCTTAACTGCGGCCGCTAGCTTCCTGCGCACACAACCAGCCAATTAGAGCAGGGTTAATGCCAACCTTCATCCTAAAATGACCTTGCTCACAGCAGGACGGCCACAGCATTTTAGAAAGGAAAATCAAAGCCAAGCTTCAAGGGGAGAGTGTTTAAGAGCAGGAAAAGTGAAGCTTGTATTGTGACATTAAATGGCAAAAGTTAAATGTCTCATGCTAGTTTTGTTATCTTTGATGGCAGTCTAGAGATTGCTGAATGACTATCTGTGTCTTACAGTGAGAATGTGAATTTACGTGTGGAAGCCAGACAGAGGAAAACATGGAAACGGAGAGCGTGATGAGGGAGACATGTAAGGTTAAACATGATACAACAATGGAGATATCAAGTAGGCCTACTCAACACAAACACAAATGTATTGAAATAGTGGGAATCAACAACAAGGTCAGACACTACAGACTCACTCATATTCTACAGCAGTCCTCATATAGTACTAGTAAGCAATGATTCCCTTAGGTTTTTGTTATTGAGTGGACATTCAGACGCCTGAGCGATAATGTTCCTTATACCAGAGCTGTCCAGCATTTACACAAAAAGTGCAGCTGTAACTTTAACAGCTGTAGCTGTAACATCATGCAGCTGTAACTTGTAACTTTATGGTGATCTTATTGTTTGATTAAGACCTTTGATATAAGTGATTTAGTGATATTAAAAATCATTGTCACACTTTAGATTAGGAACAAATTCTCATTATTAACTAACTATTAACTATGACTTTTGCCTCAATAAACTACTAATTACTGCTTATTAATAGTAAGGTAATTGGGTAACACTTTATTTTACAGTGTCCTTGTTACGTTACATGTACTTACCGTAGTACTTGCATAATAAGAGTAAATTATGCATAATTACATGCAACTAACCCTCAACCAAACCTAATCCTAACCCTAGCCCTATAGTAAGTACGTTTTAATTAATATTACTCAGTACTTAAATATATAATTACACTGTAACAATGACACCTTAAAAAGTGTAACTTGTGGTTGTTACGTTTAGGTATTGGGTAGAATGTAGAATATGGTCATGTACTAACCCTGAATCTACCCCTAAACCTAACCTTAACCCATGTAATTACCTTATATTACCAGTACTTTCTTAGGTAAGTACACTGTAAGTGCATACATTGTAAAATGAAGTGCAATCTCATGCAGAATAAGGCATTTAGAATATAACATTTAGAATAAAGCTTTATAAGTATCCTAGTAATATGCATGCTAATATGCTAATAAGCAACTAGTTAATAGCGAGAATTGGACCCTAAACTGCAGTGTTACCAAAATCATATTAAGCAGTTCATTCAGAGGGTTATAAATGAAACCAAATTAAGCCAAACTGAAGTGTTTAAACTGAGATCTATTAAATATTTTCATTATTGTGTAAGTGACAGCGATGATCGATCATGAAAACGTTGATCATGTGACTAAAATAATATATATTATTACAGAAAAAGAAAAGTCTGTCACAATTTTAATTTCATACTGACTTTCAGCACCATCAACACACCTATTAGTATGCAATGCGTAACACTACTAATTATACTATTAACACTACTATCGGTATAACAAAACTCTCAACATTATCACATAACTCTCAACATTATTGTAATCCTCAAAAGTAACACAGCCTGTTTCATTAAGGTAGAGCTATAAACAGTTGTGCAGGCATTGTTTGTGCACACGCTGTACAAACCAAGCTGCTGATCAAGAGAGCAGTGCTGAACTTCAAGCAAGTACTGTCGCACTTCAGTCACGCTGTACAGCTGAATAGGACGACATCTCAAAGTCTGCTGTATTTGTGGTTATTCATTTATACAAAACATGCAGAGCAACGAGTCGCCAGGACCAGGATTGAAAACCGCTGCAGTAGGGTAACATTTCAAATCTGGTATTCAAAGTTTAAATTTAAACCTGAAAATAATCTAACTTTCATTATTTTGAAAAGTTTAAAACACTGTGACAAAATTAATCAGAAATAATAAGACTCTGCATTCTAAATGCAGTCAGGTTGTGAGTGATCATGTTATGATAGGATAACATGGATCATCAGGTTACAAAAGTAAAATTTCATGCATAAAATATGTAGTTAAAGTTCACCCAAAAATGTAATTTCTGTCAATTCCTCACCCTCATGTAACTCCAAACCCGTAAAACCTTCATTCATCTTCAGAACACAAATGAAGATATTTTTGATGAAATCAAAATAGTCATTTTATATCATAGAATAGTCATAATCATCTTTAAAATAGTCCATGTGACTCCAGTGGTTCAACCTTAATGTTATTAACAACATGAAAAAAAAAAAAAAAAAAAAAAAAATTCTTCTCTTCTGTGCCAGTCTCCAACGTAATTCACGTAAGCACCACAACACATTCATGTGATCATGTGATCATGCTCGGCCAATAGTAAGCCGGTGTTTTGTTGTAAAACTAGGAAGCGCTGTACTGTGTGAATAACCCAACAACGTGAATAGTGTAAGAGTTACAGGGAAGAGAAGAGATTGTTGAATAAAGTCATTCCTTTTGTTTGTTTTTGCGCACAGAAAGTATTCTCGTCTCTTCATAACATTAAGGTTGAACCACTGGAGTCACATTTTAACAATGTTTTCACTATTTTAATATTTTTAACTGCCTTTCTGGACCTTGGAAGTTGTCGTTGTGTCTATGTGAGGTAGGAGAGCTCTTGGATCTCATCAAAAATATATTAATTTATGTTCTGAAGATGAACAAATGTCTTACGGGTTTGGAATGACGAGGGTGAGTAATTAATTTTCAAGAATTTTCATTTCTGGGTGAACTAACCCTTTAAAATATAAAATTTATAGTAGAAAACAACTTGGAAGCATTAAAGAGAGTGCCATCTTCAAAAATGTTTGTTACTGAATACATCTCAAAGAACAGGAAAGGATGAGAAGAAAAAAAAAACATCACAAAGTGAATTCACTGCTGTTTTCAGGTTGAAAAGGCGGAATGACAAAGCAGCAGGTTAACCCAGTGTAACTGAAAATACTGCCTTGTCAGAAACAACAGCATGTGCAGTACCTGGCAAAAATATCCAGAACAAATCCCAATCCAAATCAATGATAAAACATTATACTTTTATTCTCTGTGATATTTTTGAATAAAGCTCTGAACTGCTAATTAAAATGTGGGCATGTTTGTATAGTCTCTGTTTCTCTTCCGGTCGGTCTCGCTCTCTCTCTCTCTCTCTCTCTCTCTGTCTCTCTCTTGTATGTGCACATATTTATAATTATTGACAGAAAAAAGAGAAAAGAAAAGATGACTCCTACATTCATGCAGACTTACTGCAGCACACGTAAAACACTTCTAATTGTGGAGAGATCTTACCTGGCAATGTGGCGCTTTCCAAGGAACCGGAAGTGTTGGAGACATAGTCTGTTTAAAAGAGAAAAGAGAGTAAAATAGTGGAAACAGTTACTTGGTTCCTTTCATTTCGCTTTAATTCTTCTCTTGAAGTTCATCTCTTTATTGGTCTTTATGAAAAGAGTCACTTACTCCAGGATATTGAAGAAATCATTGATCTCCTGGTGAATGGCTCGATGCCAGTATGAAACGATCACCTCTGCAACACAGAGAGCAAATCATCCTCAGAACATTATAAAATATGTTACAGGTCATTACAGATGCTACTGTATGAGATTTGAGTATGTGCAATAGACATCATCTTCCAAGGTTTGGTGTTTTAGAAGTCTCACCCTCTGAAATGGTTTTCATAATGTGCAGGAAACATATGAGCAGACTTCTGGTCTCCGCTTGATCCAGTTTGTCAAAGCGTGAACCAAATCCAATGAGAGACTGGGGCCTGGCAACCTGAATACAGTAATCACAATCATTCTATTGTTATAATAGTCAGAGTCAAAGTTTACATATACAAAGTTCTGTCATGCTCTGTCTGCTCCTAATTTTGTTTTGGAAGTATCTTACAACATTTTAACATCAAAGGTAAAAAAAAACATTTAATTTTCTCATAATATACATTGCACATCACCACATTATTCAATGATTCTCAAACGACTCAATGGATGAATCAGTCTCTCTAAATCCCTCCTTTCCGTGAACTACTCTGCACAGATTGTTTCCGAAGCTAAATGACTATTACCATAACTGAACTCCAGCTCCGGAGGCTTCTTTAGTCCTCAGCGATTGTACACACTGTAAAGACAGTAACGATGGCGGTGATTTTACCATATCAATCCCAGCGCGAGTCCGAATAGATGATGAAGCATTAGAGGAACTAGTTATTCAACCCGAACCTCCATCGCAAGGATGACTTGAGCAGGACGTTTCTCAGTGATGCTACTCATTTTGAGGTACATTATGAGATGTTTCAGCTGTAATTCCTCACCATCAGCTTTTACAAGAGTATGTCCATCAACAAACCCATGTGTATATTTCTAATTTATTGCAGTTCACATGCGAGAACTCTATCAATAACAGACTGACTGATGTAACATTAACATTTGTAAAACAAATCTCGCTCCATCCTTTATATTTATAAGGACAGACAATCTGTATTTCAGTAAGACAATAATAACATGAGTGTGACAAGCAAGAGACGTAGGAGGAGTGCGCAAGCACACCGGTCTCGAGTCCTCTCGAGTCCTTCACTGGTGTCGCTCGTCCTTATATGCCTCCAAGCTCCCTCATGAGAGGACTTCAGACCTGCCTCGCAGGTGACACTCATTCTCAATCATGCACCGGTCTCGTTCGCTCCTCCCACGTCTCTCGCTCATCAACCTCGCCACAATGAGTTAGCCAGAAATGTACACAATATAAAATAAAACTATGTTTTTTGAACGCCTGGTAGAAAATATATACATCAATAATTATTCATACTTACAGGTTATGATTCTGTGGAGCAAGCTCGTCCAAATGAGTACTGACCCATCTTTTAAGAGCAAGCGTTTTGCGAATCCCTTGTTGAACTCCGAAATTTACAAATGATTCGTTTAGGTGGTTCAGAGTTGATTCTTTCTTTTGGGAGACAATAACTATTTATTGTACACTTTCGACTTTACACCTTGCAGAACGTTTACATTCACAAACAGCTTTATTACACACAGCATGAAGAGGGAATATTCGAAAGACCATTTAACTCAACCTTCTTGCAATCACATCATTCTCTATAGGTTCCTGCTGTATCAGTAGCCAATGAGCTTGTGCGCTCAACCTTCAAATATCTGGTTAGCATTTGCCTTAACAGTGCAGCGCGCTTTCAGAAACTCTCCACCTTCCCCAGTTCCACCTAATTCATGTACGCTCTTGATTACATACACTTGCTTACAGCAGTGTGTCATGTATCTATTGGCAGCAGCAGTATAGCAGATCTATTCCGACAAGACCAAACATATCAACATTGCCATATCCATTACCATGCCAAACACTCAGAGAGTTGTCATGACAGAAATACAATTTTAATTGTATATATATATTCACACATTCAATGCAGACCTCCTACGGCAAACTAAGACCACAATGCATTATACCAGAACCAGCAAAGACCACAACGCAGAACTGAAGGACTAAGATCGCTGTACTGCAGTCTCCACCTCCATGATTCAGCCTAACGGTTAGACTACAACCCGTTACTCAGTAATCTCAGCCGTGCAGCCCATCTCGGAATGAAGAATAAAGAAATTAATGTCATATTTAGACTGTTTTATGTTTCACTGTACTTCTCTGACTTGAATGACTATAACCTTGATAAGTCATTCCTAGGCCAAACTTCAGACAACATAATTTATTGGAAACATTATCTCCCTGTCAGAAGTCAAGCCTGCCAGGACTAGGTGTTATGAATACAGGAACATTTTCAGTTATCCTCAAAAAAGAACAATACACTGAACAATGTGGATCTTACATGCCTATTAGTTGTTGTTGATGTAAAGATAATAGATAAGATTTTGCAGTGTCTTAGCCAATACATTTCTGGGGTTCTCAGAAGCAGAAGTTGTCGTCGTTGTGCAAACTTCTATAGTGGTGACCAGAAACTACTATAAATATAATTTTTACCTTCCCATTTGCCTTCCCAATAGCAAAATAAATCTATGATAACAGTTTTTCTATGACTTTCCAAAAGAGATTGATTATGTTGGTCAGAAGTTTGTCTGAAATTTGCCATCACTCCCTCAGCTGTTGTATGAGAAACACTTATGCAGCAGAGTTAACTGCCAAGAATGTAAAACACAAAGTATAGTATTTTGAATGTGTATTAAATATTTGTAAAAATGTAAATATATTTCCAAAAAACATTGCTAGATTTACAATGTTAATAACTGTGAAAACACATCATCACAGTCTCTGAAAAGGGCCCATTCATTGGGAGAAAATGCAATAAAATGTGTGCATGTCTGCTCTGGTTCATGTTTGGAGCACCTGATGCATAATTACTTGGATTATAACAACCCTTATCTATACTTTGTTTGTTAAAAGATAAACCAGGTTTTTGCCCCTCTAAGACTAGATCATATTTTTCTTCATTTTATATGATTCCTTTCATAAAGGTGAATAAAAGACTTTTCATAAGAATATATGTAAATAAAATTCAATAGTTTACTGCATTAACGCTAAAATTACATTGCCCATAACATTTTATTTTCCCGAAGCAATCAGTAGGAAGGTAGGAACTCTATGGGTGGACTAGAATGAAATGTGCTAAACTTGTCCGTTGTTATTTTAGCACTCCCTAAGGTGCCAATATAGCAGCACTTATATATACCAGCACTGAGCCATGCTACTTGTATTTATCAAGCAGTAAAAATGCCCATTCCTGCGCCCAAAACAGTCATCTGTGAATGAGAGTCCGAAACAAGGACTGGTGGGACGTTGTCCTGCTCCACTTCACTGACGATTTTGACACTCATTTATGACACTTTATTCAACAGGACGAACAGCTCGTTCCACACGTCATATGTCATTACACCTGTCATTACACATCATTGCACATGCTCAGTACTCTACAGTTTCGTTTTTCAATCCAATCAAGTGTTTACATGCCCTCTCAATCGGATTACAAAAGGAATAAACCACCCCTTACAATCCGAAATAAATTTTACTCAGATCTGACCAGATTGACTCATTCTGATTGACGTGGTAACGTGTCTTTTCCGATTATTCCGACTGTGCTACTAGTATGATTACAATCAGATTATTATTAGGGTCCATGTAAACTCAGACTCTGCCAGATGTATTCCCTGTTCAAAATGTAAAGTCATGTACATGAGTCGTGGCTTACTCACCTTTTCACATCCATCCATCTTTTCACTGTTGCTAGGGTTTGACTCAATGCTGATGAGAGAACCTCTGGAGTCCGCATTATTAGCTGTTGATACGGCTAGCGAAGAAAAGGCTGCGAAAGCAAAATGTGTACATGTGAGAGGAAGTTTGTATTTTTTTTTTTGTAGTCTTTGTGATATCTTCCAAATATTCTGAAAGCATATGATAGCTTTGTGTGAGGAATAGACCAAAATCCATATTCATACACGTGTAAGAGCTAACACAGTGTTTGGCATCAATAATGTCACAAAAAAACAACAACACAGAGGGTGAAATGACATAAGCTTGAGTACTGTTAATTATAATAGACCTTTTATTTTTGGGTGAAGTGCACTATCTAAGGTACAGCATCACTATACCTGTAATGGAGTTGAGTACTTCCTTGGAGAAGGACGCATCCATTGAGTTCCCGTGGCGCAAGACATGGGTCACCTGACCTGCTAAACCTACACCAACACTGAGATCATCTCTGGAACCCTGTGGAAGAAATCTTATTACTAAACAATTACTGCAGGGACATTATTGTGTGGAATGGGAGAGAAGGTAATGAGATTTCATTCTGATTATTGGAGAAGGGTTTGTTTAAACTCTGGGATGTAAAAGGACAGTTAATTTTTGGATTTTGGTTATGGATTTGTATGTAACAATGTCAAAATCTTACTCAAGAATTTGCCCATAGTTGACTTAAATGTGAAAGAAAAAAATTATCCAAATGTATTTGTACATAAAAAGTATTTAAAAATGGAATGTAATATTTTTCTTAGTTTTAGGAATTAACTGATGAAATCAAGAGACAAAGGAGATTTTTGCTGAACAAAGTTTACAAAGAAACCTGTTTCATTATTACATTTACTGAAAGATGGCTGACAATAGTGAAAATAATCAAGACTATAAATGTGAGTTTCAAGAAGTGCATGTAGCACAAAAGCAGCTGTGCTATCAAACATAAGGATTGCTTTGTCGCAATCCTTTGTTTTGTTGCACTCCTTCTGAACAAGTCCCATACCGCTATGGGAAATTTTGCCCCAGTCTGGCTTTTTTTTGCATTGTATTTGGTGTGAAATCGATTATTCATATGACTAATATTATAAATAATAAATAATACTCAAGCACTTTACACCCCTGTTTAAACTTCAAAGCTTGTTCAACTGATATCAGTTACTGATTAAAAGGGGCAATACTTCTATATTATGTTTTATTTCAATTGATGAATATCCTCAGTGTGTGTACCTGGTCACTAGCCGTCAGGCAGATTGGAAATAGATCTCTGAGGAAAAAGCGAGGCATGTTGTCAAGGATCAGTCCATAAAGAGGCAGGTACAGAGATGCTATCCGTGCCTGTTTCTCCTACACACACACACACACACACACACACACACACACACACACACACACACACACACACACACACACACACACACACACAATACAGTTAAAACACAAATTCACAGAAATTGGTCATTATATATATATTTTAAGTGCTAACATTGCCAAAATTCACCTTTACGGCATAACGAGAGTCCAGTGAATGTTTAGCCATGAGGTTCTTCAGGCAGGCCAGGGCGAGGTGTCTCAGGTCTTGCTCATCTTGTAAAGCGAGCCCCAGCTCTCGCAATAACAATCCTGTGAGAAAATGTTTCCTGCAGAACTCTTCTGTCAAACTATACTCTGGAAAGCCCACTGAGAGGTAAGACAGAGAGAGAAAACACAAAATTGTTAATAACCCTTTTGTAAGGGATCCCTTATGAAATATATATAATTTTTTTTTTTTCCTATATATGAATGATCAACATTAAATTATATAACGGTATATTTGAAAATATAAAATATATTGTGTTAACATATTAAAATATATTGAATAATACATAAGGAATTGCCGCTTTTCATATATTGAAAAATATGTGTCTATATATTTACTATTATATCATAATTTATGTCATTTTGTATTCAGTAATACACTTTATAATATATATATATATATATATATATATATATATATACACACACACACACACATACATACAAACCCGATTCCAAAAAAGTTGGGACACTGTATAAATTGTGAATAAAAAGGAATGCAATAATTTACAAATCTCATAAACTTATATTTTATTCACAATATAATATAGATAACATATCAAATGTTGAAAGTGAGACATTTTGAAATGTCATGCCAAATATTGGCTCATTTTGAATCTCATGAGAGCTACACATTCCAAAAAAGTTGGGACAGGTAGCAATAAGAGGCCAGAAAAGTTAAATGTACATATAAGGAACAGCTGGAGGACCAATTTGCAACTTATTAGGTCAACTGGCAACATGATTGGGTATAAAAAGAGCCTCTCAGAGTGGCAGTGTCTCTCAGAAGTCAAGATGGGCAGAGGATCACCAATTCCCCCAATGCTGCGGCCAAAAATACTGGAGCAATATCAGAAAGGAGTTTCTCACAGAAAAATTGGAAAGAGTTTGAAGTTATCATCATCTACAGTGCATAATATCATCCAAAGAATCAGAGAATCTGGAACAATCTCTGTGCGTAAGGGTCAAGGCCGGAAAACCATACTGGATGCCCGTGATCTTCGGGCCCTTAGACGGCACTGCATCACATACAGGAATGCTACTGTAATGGAATTCACAACATGGGCTCAGGAATACTTCCAGAAAACATTGTCGGTGAACACAATCCACCGAGCCATTCGCCGTTGCCGGCTAAAACTCTATAGGTCAAAAAAGAAGCCATATCTAAACATGGTCCAGAAGCGCAGGCGTTTTCTCTGGGCAAAGGCTCATTTAAAATGGATTGTGGCAAAGTGGAAAACTGTTCTGTGGTCAGACGAATCAAAATTTGAAGTTCTTTTTGGAAAACTGGGACGCCATGTCATCCGGACTAAAGAGGACAAGGACAACCCAAGTTGTTCTCAGCGCTCAGTTCAGAAGCCTGCATCTCTGATGGGATGGGGTTGCATGAGTGCGTGTGGCATGGGCAGTTTACATCTCTGAAAGGCACCATCAATGCTGAAAGGTATATCCAAGTTCTAGAACAACATATGCTCCCATCCAGACGTTGTCTCTTTCAGGGAAGACCTTGCATTTTCCAACATGACAATGCCAGACCACATACTGCATCAATTACAACATCATGGCTGCGTAGAAGAAGGATCCGGGTACTGAAATGGCCAGCCTGCAGTCCAGATCTTTCACCCATAGAAAACATTTGGCGCATCATAAAGAGGAAGATGCGACAAAGAAGACCTAAGACAGTTGAGCAACTAGAAGCCTGTATTAGACAAGAATGGGACAACATTACTATTCCTAAACTTGAGCAACTTGTCTCCTCAGTCCCCAGACGTTTGCAGACTGTTATAAAAAGAAGAGGGGATGCCACACAGTGAGAAACATGGCCTTATTGATGCCATGAAATTTAAAATCAACTTATTTTTCCCCTAAAATTATACATTTTCTCACTTTAAACATTTGATATGTCTTTTGATATTGTATTCTGAATAAAATATTTAAATTTGAAACTTCCACATCATTGCATTCTGTTTTTATTCACAATTTGTACAGTGTCCCAACTATTTTGGAATCGGGTTTGTATATATATATATATATATATATATATATATATATATATATATATATATATATATATATATATATATCAGATCAGATATGGTACTGCATGTGTATAATATATTGCATATATATTTACTCATGCAGTATAAACACATAGAGAAATACATAATGCAATATATTTCTTATATTTACTTACATTATAAATGTTTCATATTTTCAGTGCTGAAGAGAGCACAGCCATTACTTTTTAATATAGTAACATAGTCTAAATGGTGTTTGACCAATCATCAACCTAACCACAGGCTCTATTCTTCAGCACAATGGTAACACCAAAAACTCAGACATACCAGAAACCCTTTTAAATTACAAAATAATTAATCTTAAAACACAAACAGATCTCCCCCTATATTACAAAACACATGAAATAACACTTCATTTTAACATTTAACTCTACTTTAACAGCATTGTGGAAACTAGAAATCTGCTATAACTCATTCCGTGAATGTGTGTATACACATTCACTGATTAGGCATAACTATATTATTATTATTATTATTATTATTATTATTATATATCAAGCAGCAAGTGAACATTTTGTCCTCAAAGTTGATGTATTAGAAGCAGGAAAAATGGGCAAGCGTAAGGATTTGAGTGAGTTTAACAAGGGCCAAACTGTGATAGCTAGACAACTGGGTCAGAGCATTTCTAAAACTTCAGCGCTTGTGGGGTGTTTCCGGTCTGCAGTGGTCAGTATCTATCAAAGGTGGTCAAAGGAAGGAACAGTAGTGAACCGGCGACAGGGTCATGGCTCACTGATGCACATGGGGAGTGAAAGCTGGCCCATGTAGTTCAAACAGACAAGCTACTGTAGCTCAGATTGCTCAAGAAGTTAATGCTGGTTCTGACAGAAAGATGTCAGAATACACAGTGCATCACAGTTTGCTGTGTATGGGGTTGCATAGACGCAGACCAGTCAGGGTGCCCAAGCGTCAACAGTGAGCATAAGAATTGGACCACGGATTGGACCAATGGAAGAAGGTGGCCTGGTCTGATGAATTACGTTTTCTTTTACATCACGTGGATGGCTGGGTGCGTGTGCATCACTTACCTGGGGAACACATGGCACCAGGATGCACTATGGGAAGAAGGCAAGCCGGCAGAGGTAGTGTGATGCTTTGGGCGATGTTCTGCTGGGAAACCTTGGGTCCTGCCATCCATGTGGATGTTACTTTCACGCGTACCACCTACCTAAGCATTGTTGGAGACCATGCACCCATTCCTGGAAATGGTATTCCCTGGTGGCTGTGGCCTCTTTCAGCAGGATAATGTACCCTGCCAGGAAGCAAAAATAATTGAGGAATGGTTGGAAGAGCACAACAAGTTTGAGGTGTTGACTTGACTCCAATCGAGCATCTGTGGGATGTGCTGAACTAACAAGTCCGATCCATGGAGGCCCCACCTCACAACTTACAGGACTTAAAGGATCTGCTGCTAACATCTTGGTGCCAGATACCACAGCACACCTTCAGGGGTCTAGTGGAGTTCGTGCCTCAATGGATCAGGGATGTTTTGGCAGCAAAAGGAGGACCAACACAATATTAGGTCATAATGTTATGCCTGATTGGTGTATATGTGTGTACATACATTCACATTTATATGGGAACATGTTTGTGCATTATATGTACACAATAAAGGATAAAACTTTAAGTTGCAATGACTCTACGTAACACTAGAATGAACCTCATTGGTTTTTGTGGAAGCTCAAACGTGCTGCGTAACACGAGAATGAACCTCATTGGTTCTTGCTGAAGCTCAAACGTGCTGTGTAACATGAGAATGAACCTCACTGGTTCTTGCTGAAGCTCAAACATGCTGCGTAACACAAGAATGAACCTCAATGGTTCTTGCTGAAGCTCAGACGTGCTGCTTAACGAGAATTAACCTCATTGGTTCTTGCTGAAGCTCAAATATTATGCGCAACACGAGAACGAACCTCATTGGTTCTTTCGGAAGCTCAAACGTGCTATGTAAAATGATGATGAACCTCATTGGTTCTTGCAGAAGCTCAAATGTGCTGCGTAACACATGAGAATGAACCTCATTGGCTCTTGCTGAAGCTCAAATGTGCTACGTAACACGAGAATGAACCTCATTGGTTCTTGCTGAAGCTCAAACGTGCTGCGTAACACGAGAACGAACCTCAATGGTTCTTGCTGAAGCTCAAACGTGCTGCGTAACACGAGAATTAACCTCATTGGTTCTTGCTGAAGCTCAAACGTGCTGCGTAACACGAGAATTAACCTCATTGGTTCTTGCTGAAGCTCAAATGTTCTGTGCAACACGAGAACGAACCTCATTGGTTCTTTCGGAAGCTCAAAAGTGCTGTGTAAAACGATGATGAACCTCATTGTTTCTTGCTGAAGCTCAAATGTGCTGCATAACACATGAGAATGAACCTCATTGGCTCTTGCTAAAGCTCAAATGTGCTACGTAAAACGAGAACGAACCTCATTGGTTCTTGCGGAAGCTCAAACGTGCTGCGTAACACGAGAATGAAACTCATTGGTTCTTGCTGAAGCTCAAATGTTCTGCGTAACACATGAGAATGAACCTCATTGGCTCTTGCTGAAGCTCAAATGTGCTGCGTAACATGAGAATTAACCTCATTGGTTCTTGCGGAAGCTCAAATGTGCTGCGTAACACATGAGAATGAACCTCATTGGCTCTTGCTGAAGCTCAAATGTGCTACGTAACACGAGAACGAACCTCATTGGTTCTTGCTGAAGCCGAAACGTGCTGCGTAACACATGAGAATGAACCTCATTGGTTCTTGCGGAAGCTCAAACATGTTGCGTAACGTAAGAATGAACCTCATTGGTTCTTGAGAAGCTCAAACGTGCTGTGTAATACGAAAACGAACCTCATTGGTTCTAGCTGAAGCTCAAACGTGCTGCGTAACACGAGAATGAACCTCATTGGTTCTTGCTGAAGCTCAAACGTGCTGCGTAACACGAGAATGAACCTCATTGGTTCTTGCTGAAGCTCAAACGTACTACGTAACATGAGAATTAACCTCATTGGTTCTTGAGGAAGCTCAAATGTGCTGCGTAACACAAGAATGAACCTCATTGGTTCTTGCTGAAGCTCAAACGTGCTGCGTAACACGAGAATGAACCTCATTGGTTCTTGCTGAAGCTCAAACGTGCTGCGTAACACGAGAACGAACCTCTTTGGTTCTTGCTGAAGCTCAAACGTGCTGCGTAACACGAGAATTAACCTCATTGGTTCTTGCTGAAGCTCAAACGTGCTGCGTAACACGAGAATTAACCTCATTGGTTCTTGCTGAAGCTCAAATGTTCTGCGCAACATGAGAACGAACCTCATTGGTTCTTTCGGAGCTCAAGCGTGCTGTGTAAAACGATGATGAACCTCATTGTTTCTTGCTGAAGCTCAAATGTGCTGCGTAACACATGAGAATGAACCTCATTGGCTCTTGCTAAAGCTCAAATGTGCTACGTAACACGAGAATGAACCTCATTGGTTCTTGCGGAAGCTCAAACGTGCTGCGTAACACGAGAATGAAACTCATTGGTTCTTGCTGAAGCTCAAACGTGCCAAGTAACACAAAAATGAACCTCATTGGTTCTTGATAAGCTCAAACGTGCTGCGTAACACGAGAACGAACCTCATTGGTTCTTGCTGAAGCTCAAGCGTGCTGCGTAACACGAGAATTAACCTCATTGGCTCTTGCTGAAGCTCAAATGTGCTACGTAACACGAGAACGAACCTCATTGGTTCTTGCTGAAGCCGAAACGTGCTGCGTAACACATGAGAATGAACCTCATTGGTTCTTGCGGAAGCTCAAACGTGCTGCGTAACACGAGAATTAACCTCATTGGTTCTTGCTGAAGCTCAAATGTTCTGTGCAACACGAGAACGAACCTCATTGGTTCTTGCTGAAGCCGAAACGTGCTGCGTAACACATGAGAATGAACCTCATTGGTTCTTGCGGAAGCTCAAACATGTTGCGTAACGTAAGAATGAACCTCATTGGTTCTTGAGAAGCTCAAACGTGCTGTGTAATACGAAAACGAACCTCATTGGTTCTAGCTGAAGCTCAAACGTGCTGCGTAACACGAGAATGAACCTCATTGGTTCTTGCTGAAGCTCAAACGTGCTGCGTAACACGAGAATGAACCTCATTGGTTCTTGCTGAAGCTCAAACGTACTACGTAACATGAGAATTAACCTCATTGGTTCTTGAGGAAGCTCAAATGTGCTGCGTAACACAAGAATGAACCTCATTGGTTCTTGCTGAAGCTCAAACGTGCTGCGTAACACGAGAATGAACCTCATTGGTTCTTGCTGAAGCTCAAACGTGCTGCGTAACACGAGAACGAACCTCTTTGGTTCTTGCTGAAGCTCAAACGTGCTGCGTAACACGAGAATTAACCTCATTGGTTCTTGCTGAAGCTCAAACGTGCTGCGTAACACGAGAATTAACCTCATTGGTTCTTGCTGAAGCTCAAATGTTCTGCGCAACATGAGAACGAACCTCATTGGTTCTTTCGGAAGCTCAAACGTGCTGTGTAAAACGATGATGAACCTCATTGTTTCTTGCTGAAGCTCAAATGTGCTGCGTAACACATGAGAATGAACCTCATTGGCTCTTGCTAAAGCTCAAATGTGCTACGTAACACGAGAATGAACCTCATTGGTTCTTGCGGAAGCTCAAACGTGCTGCGTAACACGAGAATGAAACTCATTGGTTCTTGCTGAAGCTCAAACGTGCCAAGTAACACAAAAATGAACCTCATTGGTTCTTGATAAGCTCAAACGTGCTGCGTAACACGAGAACGAACCTCATTGGTTCTTGCTGAAGCTCAAGCGTGCTGCGTAACACGAGAATTAACCTCATTGGTTCTTGCTGAAGCTCAAATGTTCTGCGCAACACGAGAACGAACCTCATTGATTCTTTCGGAAGCTCAAACGTGCTGTGTAAAACAAGGATGAACCTCATTGGTTCTTGCTGAAGCTCAAACGTGCTGCGTAGCACGAGAATGAACCTCATTGGTTCTTGCTGAAGCTCAAATGTGCCAAGTAACACGAGAATGAACCTCATTGGTTCTTGAGGAAGCTCAAATGTGCTACGTAACATGAGAATTAACCTCATTGGTTGTTGAGGAAGCTCAAACGTGCTGCGTAACACGAGAATGAACCTCATTGATTCTTGCTGAAGCTCAAACTTGCCAAGTAACATGAGAATGAACCTCACTGGTTTTTGAGGAAGCTCAAATGTGCTACGTAACATGAGAATGAACCTCATTGGTTCTTGCGGAAGCTGAAACGTCCTGCGTAACACAAGAATGAACCTCATTGGTTCTTGAGAAGCTCAAACGTGCCAAGTAACACGAGAATGAACCTCATTTGTTCTTGCTGAAGCTCAAACTTGCCAAGTAACACGAGAATGAACCTCATTGACTCTTGCTGAAGCTCAAACGTGCTGTGTAATACGAGAACGAACCTCATTGGTTCTTGCTGAAGCTCAAACGTGCTGTGTAATACGAGAACGAACCTCATTGGTTCTTGCTGAAGCTCAAACGTGCTGTGTAATACGAGAACGAACCTCATTGGTTCTTGCTGAAGCTCAAACCTGATGTGTAATACGAGAATGAACCTCATTGGTTCTTGCTGAAGCTCAAACGTGCTGCGTAACACATGAGAATGAACCTCATTGGTTCTTGGTGAAGCTCAAACATGCTGCGTAACGTAAGAATGAACCTCATTGGTTCTTGAGAAGCTCAAACGTGCTGTGCAATACGAAAACGAACCTCATTGGTTCTTGCTGAAGCTCAAACGTGCTGCGTAACACGAGAATTAACCTCATTGGTTCTTGCTGAAGCTCAAACGTGCTGCGTAGCACGAGAATGAACCTCATTGGTTCTTGCTGAAGCTCAAATGTGCCAAGTAACACGAGAATGAACCTCATTGCTTCTTGCTGAAGCTCAAACGTGCTGCGTAACATGAGAATGAACCTCATTGGTTCTTGAGGAAGCTCAAATGTGCTACGTAACATGAGAATTAACCTCACTGGTTGTTGAGGAAGCTCAAACGTGCTGCGTAACACAAGAATGAACCTCATTGATTCTTACTGAAGCTCAAACTTGCCAAGTAACATGAGAATGAACCTCATTGGATTTTGAGGAAGCTCAAATGTTCTACGTAACACGAGAATGAACCTCATTGGTTCTTGCGGAAGCTGAAACGTCCTGCGTAACACAAGAATGAACCTCATTGGTTCTTGAGAAGCTCAAACGTGCCAAGTAACACGAGAATGAACCTCATTGATTCTTGAGGAAGCTCAAACGTGCCAAGTAACACGAGAATGAACCTCATTTGTTCTTGCTGAAGCTCAAACTTGCCAAGTAACACGAGAATGAACCTCACTGGTTCTTGCTGAAGCTCAATCGTGCTGTGTAACACGATTGGTTCTTGAGAAGCTCAAACGTGCTGTGTAACACGAGAATGAACCTCATTGGTTCTTGCTGAAGCTCAAACGTACTGTGTAATACGAGAACAAACCTCATTGGTTCTTGCTGAAGCTCAAACATGCTGTGTAATACGAGAACGAACCTCATTGGTTCTTGCTGAAGCTCAAACCTGCTGTGTAATACGAGAACGAACCTCATTGGTTCTTGCTGAAGCTCAAACGTGCTGCATAACACAAGAATGAACCTCAATGGTTCTTGCTGAAGCTCAAACGTGCTGTGTAACACGAGAATGAACCTCATTGGTTCTTGCTGAAGCTCAAACGTGCTGTGTAAAGGAGAACGAACCTCATTGATTCTTGCTGAAGCTCAAATGTGCCAAGTAACACGAGAATGAACCTCACTGGTTTTTGAGGAAGCTCAAACGTGCTGCGTAACATGAGAATGAACCTCACTGGTTCTTACTGAAGCTCAATCGTGCTGCGTAACACGATTGGTTCTTGAGAAGCTCAAACGTGCTGTGTAACACGAGATTGAACCTCACTGGTTCTTGCTGAAGCTCAAACGTGCTGCGTAACACGAGAATGAACCTCATTGGTTCTTTAGGAAGCTCAAACGTGCTACGTAAAATGAGAATGAACCTCACTGGTTCTTGAGGAAGCTCAAACGTGCTGCGTAACACGAGAATGAACCTCATTGATTCTTGCTGAAGCTCACACGTGCCAAGTAACACGAGAATGAACCTCATGGTTTTTGAGGAAGCTCAAACGTGCCAAGTAAAACGAGAATGAACCTCATTGGTTTTTAAGGAAGCTCAAACGTGCTGCGTAACACGACTGGTTCTTGAGAAGCTTAAATGTGCCAAGTAACACGAGAATGAACCTCATGGTTTTTGAGGAAGCTCAAACGTGCCAAGTAACACGAGAATGAACCTCACTGGTTCTTGCTGAAGCTCAAACGTGCCAAGTAACACGAGAATGAACCTCATGGTTTTTGCGGAAGCTCAAACGTGCCAAGTAACACGAGAATGAACCTCACTGGTTCTTGCTGAAGCTCAAACGCGCTGCGTAACACACGAGAATGAACCTCATTGGTTCTTGAGGAAGCTCAAACATGCTGCATAACACGAGAATGAACCTCATTGGTTCTCGCATTTCAAGTGAACATGCTTGAGATCCCTTTTACAATAACTGATGTGTTGATGAATGTTTATATGTGGAAAAAAAAGCCTAAATTCAATCTGTTCATTGTATAACATGACAGTATTTCTTTATAAAAATTTTACTAAACAGGTCAGTTCGTATCAGTTTTACGATCTCTTTATGAACTTTTTGAAGCGTCAAACTGGTAGTTGCGTAGCTGTCAATGGAGGGACACAAATCGCTCAGATGTCATCAAAAAGATCTTAATTTGTGTTCCAAAGATGAACGAAAGTCTTAGGGGTTTGAAACGACATACGGGTGAGTAAATAATGACTGAATTTTCATTTTGCCAACATATAATGTCATGTCCCTTCACTTCTGTGTATTGACGCCAAAGGTTTCTCATTAAAAGCAATTGCATTCCTAGTTTGTCGCTATATAGACGTCAAGAGGTGCCTTTAGCATCTTAATAGTGACATGCAAGGTGCTTGACCATGCTTCAGTTTTTGATGCCTTTGGAGTGAGAATGGGTTACATTTTCTTAACAATCAGACTGGTTTAACATTTTTATTATAGGCTTTTAGCATTTATTGAATTTATTTTATATTTAATTATATCAAGTTCAATAAAACACACATAATAGTTACCCTGAGCACTTTGGGTTTCCGGTGATTCCTTGTCTGACAGAGAGAGAAGCAAGACAGAGAGAATGTTAGGTGGGGTCTACAGTATGGTAATAAGAACTAAGATAAGCATGAAGTTATGTGAATGAGACACAAAGAGGCGGAGATTGTGGTGCTCTCTGACCTGTGATTCGTCCAGATGGGATGGGAAGACTCAGAGGGACATAGTGCTCATAATTACACACTTCCCTTATGAACTCAAACTTCAGCTCAAACAGCGTCTGCAAAAATAACATTTGCATCCAAAAACATTGGATGATAAAGTGATAATCTTCGCAACATAGAGCTTCATGAACAGAGTCAGTCAATGAATTAAACAGCCAGACAAAAACACATAAATGATACCCAAATTTATTTTTCTTTATTTTAATGTGATAATACTAAAGCTGTGCATACACTAGACTTTGTACTGAGCCAAGAGGTCAGTCTGTCATGATTATAATCTTTTTTGCTCACACATCCTCTTACAAATACAAATTTGCAGGTCATTGTTCAGCAAACTTTCGTTTGCAGCTAGATGCAAAACTTATTCACATGAGTTTGCATTTACATGCATTTGAATGGAAGTCAATGGTTACTGCTGTGTTACTGCGGTGAGAATTGCAGTTTAAAATGTTGCGTACCTTATTGTCACTGGCTGTGATCATGTTTATGTAGTTGCTGATCAGTTTAAAGGTGAAACCTCTGTCCATGAATGTAAAGCATCGCTGAGGATGGGAAATACACATTTAAATCAAAACTGCGACGATAGCAAACTAATTACAAGTTTATAATAACAAGCTATTATGAAAAGGTAGGCTCTCTACCCAGACCAATAAGCTGTGCGAATCACAACATTTAAAAATGCACTGATCTGACTGATCTCAGTTGTGTGCTGCTGTTCCTGACCTTCACGAAGGCCGCTATGGCCATATTAGCATTGCGTGTCTCCTCTGCAAACTCCTTATTCTTCCAGAAGATGTGATCAGACATTGTCATGATCAAGGTCTCCAATCGACTTTGGAAAGTTCCAGGAAATCGTTGCGGTCGAGGGAGCTGAGCAAACACATTTGTTACACATTTGAGTGAACGACACAGAAGACACAGCATTTTTTCAGTTTTAGCATTTATTATGATTTGCTGGTGTTATGGAGTAGATCACAGCTGCATAAAATTGTAAACTTAGGTCTAATATAATACAACGGAACTGGACTGTCTGCTTTACATCAGAAATACGTTCTTCGGAAAGTAAGGTCTAAGTATTTACTGCAATTTCCAAGTTTAAGACTGTACTGAGCTTCCAAAACATTTATACATACATTTATACATATTAACATACTGTTTTAGTTGTAAATGCTTAACTAAAGCACTGGAAGGCAAGTCAATACTACAAACTGTGTATTTGCACGCAATTTTTTGCATTATATTTTATGTTAATTTTTGTATATGTGGATAAGAGTAGTTTTTCTTGATACTGCAAGAGAATTGCCTTTCAAAGTAGAAATTACTACTACTATATTTCATGCAACAATATTACACTACAGTGATAATTTATCAATAATTTATAGTAGTAAATAAATAAATAAAACATTTAAAAAATAATAATAAATAATAAAAACAATAATAAAAGTAAATATAATTAATATAATTATACAATAATAATAAATAAATAAATCAATAAAAATGGCATTTAACTGTAATATTAAGAAAACAGCAGATGATAGAGACTTTACATGTTGCTTGTGAGTGTGTGTGTGTGTGTGTGAGTGTGCATGTGTGTGTGTTTAAGAGAGAGTGTGAGAGTGTGTGTGTGTGTGTGTGTGAGAGAGAGAGAGAGAGAGAGAGAGAGAGAGTGTGTGTGGGAGTGTGTGTGTGTGTGAGAGAGAGTCTGAGAGTGTGTGTGTGTGTACATGTTTTTCTATCCTGGTGGGGACTTCACCCTGAATGCACACAGACTCATGAGGACTCGTGTCACAGTGGGGGACATACATTTGTGTTCCCATGAGGAAACAAGCTTATAAATCATACAGAATGAGTATTTTTGAAAATGTAAAAATGCCTGTAGTTTTGTGTGATGGGTAGGTTTAAGGGTAGGGTTAGCGTGTGTGTGTGTGTGTGTGAGTGAGTGTGAGTGTGTGTGTGTGTGTGTGTGTGAGTGAGAGAGTGTGTGTGTATGTGTGTGAGAGATGGGTAGGTTTATGGGTAGGGTTAGTGGATAGAGAATATACAGTTTGTACAGTATAAAAACCATTACGCCTATGGAGATTCCCCACAAAGATAGTGAATCAGACGTGTGTGTGTGTGTGTGTGAGAGAGAGTGCGAGAGTGTGTCTGCACACAACAAGTTATTTATAGTGAGCCTAAAATTCTAAAATTTCCTGTCAAATCAAACCAAGATTGTTGAATATAGACTACCATCATAATTAATAGATAAAAGGAAATGAGTAGATGCTTTACATGTCTGCTTACTCAATATTTACCTTAAGCTTAGTTGAGTCCAGCAGATGCTGAGCCATCGACTTCACTATGATCTCTAGAAAGAACCACGAGAACTGCAGAGAACCAAACAGATATCAAATGACAAGATTAATAAAGGTCCATCTCTTCTTTAAGAGAGAAATGGTTACGTTAGCTCACCTTGAGGACATTCCGTATGACCGTCTGTTCGTTGCTCTTCAGGTCAGAGGTCATTCCCTTGGCCAGCTCTTCGTGAACGGTTCTGAAGCCACATGCTTCAGTCTTAAAGACGAACTGGTTAAACAAAAGAGAAATACAAACGTGTCCCATGTTCTCATTCACACTCATTCTTTCTCCAAACACAGAATAAAAACCTCAATAGGAAGCATATTATTATTAGAACATATGGTAACACTTCAGTATGAGGAACACATATTCACTACAACTTCTGCCTCAATAAATTCCTAATTTACTGCTTATTAATAGTTAGTAAGGTAGTTTTTGTAGCATTTCAGTTTAGATAATGAGTAGGATTAAAGGATGTAGAATAAGATCATGCAGAATAAAGCATTAATATGTGCTTTATAAGTATTAATAAACAGCCAATATCATAAAGCAACTAGTTAATAGCGAGAATCGAACCCTCAAATAAAGTTTTACCGAATGTATTTATCATTTATACACTTATAAAAAAATCTTTAGTATTATTTATAGTTATTTGATTATTTTGTGGATGGAAGAGTGTTTGTCTGTCATTACTGTATGTGATCAAAAAACTTTTTTTCTTCTGCGGAGAACATTGTGAGGATGTGGGATCATCAGTCTAATCAGTTAATCATCATTTTGATCACTTGTTCAAAAGTAAAACCTCATCATCAAGCTACAAAATTTGTGGAAAATGTGGTATAATTTAAGGCAATGTTGAACCACTCTTCTTGTTTACACCACAAATACTGTGGTTTTGGGCTGGAAAAATCAGCTTCACACCAGTCCTTGAAACCTGTTGGTCTTGAAACAGGAACTGTTCATACACATTATCAACACGTACGCTGGTCTTGATCTAGCTCTTGGAAGTAGCTGAGACATGCGCGAGTGAAATAATACCTTTATGTAAGAGTGCAAATAGTGGTCCATGTTCTCCTCATGGCACTTCGCTAATATGTGGACCAGGACCCTGATGAATAAGATGTAACGTTAAAGTGAGAATCAAACCTGAAAGATCTGTGTCGACTGACTGTTCAGAAGTCAGTGATGGGTTTCTATACCTGGTGGTGCTGGTGGTCACTTCATCACTGTCGTTTTGGGTAAGCACTTTGAAGAGCTGGTTGAAGATAACAGGAAGGAAGCGAACTATGGCATGAATCCTCTCCATACTCAGGAGGCCCTGAGAAGGCAAAAAATAAAGTTAAAATAAAAATATGGCCTGATTCCCCTTAAAATAGCAAGGATTATTTTAAGGACATTACTCAAACATACAGGGTGAGTATTAGTTTCACAACAGTTACTTGTTTCAGTCCTCAGAGGATTTACACAGTAATTACAATTACATAGTGTTATGGGATTAAAGTTTTAAATATAATATTTTGAATAGCCTTTAGAAATATAAAAATGAATGACAAAATGAAACAATACTTAGATTAAGTGTCTTAATAGTCTAGTCCCAAGAATGTTTAAATCCAGAAAAATAAGCAATTTGAACCAGGACACGGACCGTGTGTCGCCTATAATGACATCCCGAGTTACCTTCGATTTTATTTTGTAGAAACCATGGAAACACCAAAGACACTTTAATATATTATGTTTTATTAGACAGGTGAGCAACTATTTGGATACATTCATCGACAGAAAATGAATCGTTGTTCATGCTAACTCAACGTGGTTAGTCTTATTGTTTAAATCTTGTTTTCTTGATTTACCGTGAGTACCATGTTTTACCATGTCTAATATTACCAATTATCATAGTAGCCGCCAAGTGAACGCATAGAGTAGCATTATAACATAACTTTCAGCACACTCAAAATATGATACAACAGCGCTGCACTACCCCACATACACATGAGCGGAAGAAGGGGAAACTCTCGTCTGTGGCAGAATAAAAGCTCTGCAAAATCAAGGTGTCATCAAGCTACACCTTTGTTTTGAATAAGCGGCGAAAAATTACATTTTTAAGTAAAAACATTTTTTGCAAACAGCTACATGTAAGTCTCTAGAAGATAACATGGTACAGTTCTTGACTGATTTTCAAACCCTGGTTAAGGCCCTGGAATTCACTTACTTTAAGGCAGTTGAGGAAGTTTGAGGTAGGAGGTTGAGAGAGGTCTGCCTCCCGTTTTTGGCACTGCTGGAAGAAGCGGTTTAGATGGGGGTCCTGCAAAAATGTCCATGGGAATTATGAGATCATAAAATATAAACAAGATAGAAATAAATTTTCATCTGAGACTGTGGCTCTTTTCAACCTGAGTATAAACTGTAGAAAGCACCACAGTAGACACTTTGAAGATCTGCTTCCCCCCATCGACCCACTTCACATCGGAGCCGTTCTGCAAAGAAACACAGAAAAATATGATGTATGTCTCTGAAAATTCCTCACCATATCATGTGCGAATCGTCATTATTTGCCTTTGGGACTCCTGTTTTAAAATATTGCAAGACTTTGGGCCCTATTTTAATGATCTGAGCGCATGGTCAGCGTGGTCTTAGAGTGTGCATAAATCCACTTTTGCTAGTCTTTTAATGAGTCATGGGTGTGTTTTGGGCGTAACATGCAATAAACCAATCAGACTCTCATCTCCCATTCCCTTTAAAAGCCAGTTGCGCTTGTACCATGGCGGGTTCGCTATTTACTTGGAGGAATTTGCGAGCAGAAAGACTGAACGCTTCTTCTTTTATTTTTAATACTTAAAAATGTGCGTGTGCTGCTGAGTGTCCCTGTGTGTGTAATAATCAGAGTGTACATGTGTTGTGCACAGCCTATAGGCTCATATTACTAACACACCCTTTAAATAACACAAAAAATATTGCGCTATTGACTTTAGAGCAGGTTTGTGTTGGTCAATGGCACAGTCGTTTTCAGTTCCTCAAAATAGCAATGCACCAACAATGAGCCTGAACACACCTGGTTTTCAGACCAGCACGCCCAAGGGGCGAACAGAAAGGCACGAGTGCATTTGCTATTTGAACAACGTGGAGCTGGACGTGAAAAAACACTTGCATCGTTCCTGGCGTCACATTGTGGCGGGTGTATGATAGGGCCCTTTAAGTTGTGAAGATTCTTTTGTTTTCTGGTTCACACATCCTGTTTCTACAGCTACTGATTTTCATCATTTGTTTATATTTAACCTTCATTATCTCCTAAACCTATTATTGTAGCCATCTTCTTCCTTTGTTCAATGGCACGTCCTATTCTAAGAATGTTCATGAGTTGGATATACTTTGTACATGTTACACTGTTAGCATGCAGGTCTTTGTTAACCTCATGCACAGTATATTCTGAGTTCTAGTTTATTTGACATATAAAACTATATTTAGCTTAGCCAAACGTCTCGGTTACGTATGTAACCCTCGTTCCCTGAGGAGGAATCGGAGACGTAACGTCAGTGACTGACGAATGGGGATTTTGCCTAGAAGCCTATCATCTTCGAGATCTTAAAAAAGCCCAATGGCAGTGCCAATGCCATGGGCATGCGGAATTTGCATGTGTAACTCCGCCCCACCGCGTGGGTATACAAGGAAGTACACTGGCACATCACATTATGTTTACCTGCTGAGGAGCCAAGACTGAACTCTGGCTGTTCCAGCGGTACAGCGGAGTGGCAGAGGAACATTACGTCTCCGTTCCCTCCTCAGGGAACGAGGGTTACATACGTAACTGAGACATTCCCTTTCGTTCAGTCACTCTGAGTAACGTCAGTGACTGACGAATGGGGGTCCCAATATAATCCTGCCACTCGGCTTCCAGTGCCCTGCGTAAGTGCGAGCTCCCTGTCGTAAGACTAGTATGGACGAAGGACTCCCACTTATCACAGGAATACCAAGGTACACTGGGAAGCATATTCCAGGTGGAACATGCACCAAGATGCCTACCCGTAGGGAGGACTTATTAATACACATATGACCGCTAAGGGCTGCATATGGAAAAATCTGGGGAACCAGCCAAAGGTGAGTGGGCCGCGGCATGAGCGTCGGAGCTTGGTTCCACACCGTCACCCTCAGGTCACCCTGACCACCAGCCAAAGTGCCGCCTCGCGTGGAGACCAGAGATTGGGGTGTGGCAGAGGGGAGTCTCGCGCCAGTATGGAGTTGCAGCCTCCATACTGGCCATATGGACTGCAGCACCGAGATGGTCATGTTCCCACAGTGAGAACATGACTCATCCACAAACGCTGCCTGAGCGTGCTGCAAACCCAAACACGCTAGACAGTGATTGTGCCCATCAGAGGGCGGCAGAGACCGGCCGCACCCAGAAGCACACGGGCGAGACATCCTGTAAAGGACGTGCCACGTGTGAGCTCTTTTGTGAGAGGAAGCCTCGCAATTCATGCTGAAGCACCCAGGGAAACGTACACCAGCTGGATGCAGACCACTGCACAGATCAGCAGGCAGGAAGTATGCGATCACTGGAACACGCTGTAGCACAAACACCGACTGGAAAGCTGCTCGTCTTGAAGAAGCTGACAAAATTAACTCAGAAAGGCTTTGCGGAGTGAAGAGTAGGTACTCTTGGCTCAGAAGCAGAAACATGCGATGCGATGTGCCAGCGTACTTCCTTATATACCCACGCGGTGGGGCGGAGTTACACATGCAAATTCCGCATGCCCATGGCATTGGCACTGCCATTAGGCGTTTTCTAAGATCTCGAAGATGATAGGCTTCTAGGCGAAACCCCCATTCGTCAGTTACTGACGTTACTCAGAGTGACTGAACGAAAGGGAACCGAAGACTGCATCAGTCTTTATCTTTAGTCTACATGCGTTTCTGGGAGCGTATTACAGAAACGTTCTATCTTAGGTCTTAACTTAAGATATAAGGTAATTTAGATAATAAAAACTTCCCCTCCTTTTTGCACTGTGATTTTTAGCATTGGATTTCAAAAAAGTTTGAAGTTAGGACACCAGTGGGGTTGTCCTAAAGGTAAGACAGCTTTTAGGATTTTTTGTCGTGTTAGGATGCTTCTGTAATACCCGTTTGCTATCCATAGTTAAGATAAGATTATGCACTGAAGAAATGTCATTCTGTAATAGCTTTTGTCCTAAATTAGGTCCTAATTGAAATTGTCATGGTTTTACCAAACAGATAAGATAGGATTCTAAAGTTAAGATGTTTCTGTAATACGCCCTCTGGATTCTTGTGCTCACTTTGGTGGATGAAGGCTCTTTAATGAGTAGATATCCACCAGGCAAAGTGCATGAGACTGGAATGCTGAAATCCTGAGAGGTAATACGGCCATCCTTCAGAAGAGGCAGCCATGCATAACCCACTGTAACATAAACCAACACACAGTGCACACAAACAAAAGTGTCAGAGCACTACAGCATTTCAACATGCACAGCATAGGATAATTGGGCTTGATGTGCATCTCTGTCCCAGATGGTTGATAGTTGATACCTGGAGTTTCAAGAGCCTCTTTCTTCTTAGAGCTGGTCTTGGCATTGATGTCACAGGTCACATGATAGAAGGAGAAGAGCAAATGGTGTTTCTCATGAAGATGTGTGGGCAGCTCAATCTTGACCTGATCAAACACATCACAACATGCATTAAAGTACCGGTAACCTTCATTTGAATGTAACAGTGCTGACCTACAAAGCTTCTGAAGCACATATGAAGATTTTGCAAACAACCTCGTCATAAAAATCTGGGTTCTGTGAATGGTGCAGAACTGTGGAACAGGCAGCCGTGGTGAAAACTGGACCTCCTGGCTTTCCATATATACACTGTGGAAATTGATGAAGAATATTTTATATTCATGAGTCAAATTCTAAAGCAGATGTTGATTGAAAGTGATGGGAATATTGTGTTATGTAACCTTAAGTGGCTTGGCATTTTCTTCATCGGAGCTTCGGAACTCCACGTAAACTGCAATGTTCCGAGCCTAGCGAATAAAAAAGGAGCATAGCATGACTGAATGAAGAGTAGAAAACTCTAAAGAACACATTTGAATCATTGATAAAACCGTAAGCATTTTCAACATTTTCATTTGCTCCTCAGGAGCACCAGCCGTTCAAAAGTTAAGACTTGGCTGTGGTGTAAAATATTTGAGCCAGTATTGGACCAGTAAAAATTAGATTCACTGTAAAATCCAACAGTGATTCTAACTAACACTAGCTAACTTTACTTAATGTCTTAACTTAATTGTAAAAATGTGTATTATTCACATACTATGCCTTATTCACTCAGAAAACCCAAGTTAAGATTAATTGATTGGTGATCAGTGTTTACTTTGGTTGGGCACTTGGAACATTAATATTATTATAACTCTCTTCCTATTGATGCAGCGATGCAACAATAAATCACAGTTATTTGGTTTCAAAGGAATAAATAGGTTGCTTTTAAAAGTCGACCTAGCTTCTGACTGAATAATTACCTATAGTTAATGATTTAGTCAGGAATTAAGGTAACCTTTTAAAAGCAACCTATGTACAAACCCGATTCCAAAAAAGTTGGTACAAATTGTGAATAAAAAAGGAATGCAATAATTTACAAATCTCATAAACTTATATTTTATTCACAATAGAATATAGATAACATATCAAATGTTGAAAGTGAGACATTTTGAAATGTCATGCCAAATATTGGCTCATTTTGGATTTCATGAGAGCTACACATTCCAAAAAAGTTGGGACAGGTAGCAATAAGAGGCCGGAAAAGTTAAATGTACATATAAGGAACAGCTGGAGGACCAATCTGCAACTTATTAGGTCAATTGGCGACATGATTGGGTATAAAAAGAGCCTCTCAGAGTGCCAGTGTCTCTCAGAAGTCAAGATGGGCAGAGGATCACCAATTCCCCCAATGCTGCGGCCAAAAATAGTGGAGCAATATCAGAAAGGAGTTTCTCAGAGAACAGTTTCAAAGAGTTTGAAGTTATCATCATTTACAGTGCATAATATCATCCAAAGATTCAGAGAATCTGGAACAATCTCTGTGCGTAAGGGTCAAGGCCGGAAAACCATACTGGATACCCGTGATCTTCGGGCCCTTAGATGGCACTGCATCACATACAGGAATGCTACTGTAATGGAAATCACAACATGGGCTCAGGAATACTTTCAGAAAACATTGTCGGTGAACACAACATATGTAAACATATGGCCTCTTATTGCTACTTGTCCCAACTTTTTTGGAGTGTGTAGCTCTCATGAAATCCAAAATGGGCCAATATTTGGCATGACATTTCAAAATGTCTCGCTTTCAACATTTGATATGTTATCTATATTCTATTGTGAATAAAATATACGTTTATGAGATTTGTAAATTATTGCATTCCTTTTTTATTCACAATTTATACAGTCCCAACGTTTTTGGAATCGGGTTTGTATATTTCAATAATACATTAAAATTTTCAGTGAGTGGCACTAAAAGTGCATTCAGTTTTATCCCAAAGAGATGAACTTGAATCTGGCAATGTTTTATTGCGTTGGTTGTTACAAATTGTGGTGCTAAAAGGTTAATGATGTATCATGTTTTAAAATAACATAGCACCAACACTAAACCCAACACTAGTCTTAAACGCAAGAGTTAACAAAAGCAAACATGAGATAAAAAAACTAAAACAAAATAACATTTGCTGAAGCAGCCATGCCATTTAAGCTTGCTTTTACAATTCTCTGTTCTCTTTTATCGTGATTCATGTTTCATGGGACTCGTAGTCATACCCGAGAGCTCTGCATCACAAGTACTAATTTGCAAGTACCAGGTGAGCTGCTGAGCAAGTTTACTAGCTCAGGAAAGACACACATACACTCACCTAAAAGATTATTAGGAACACCTGTTCAATTTCTCATTAATGCAATTATCTAATCAACCAATCACATGGCAGTTGCTTCAATGCATTTAGGGGTGTGGTCCTGGTCAAGACAATCTCCTGAACTCCAAACTGAATGTCAGAATGGGAAAGAAAGGTGATTTAAGCAATTTTGAGCGTGGCATGGTTGTTGGTGCCAGACGGGCCGGTCTGAGTATTTCACAATCTGCTCAGTTACTGGGATTTTCACGCACAAACATGTCTAGGGTTTACAAAGAATGGTGTGAAAAGGGAAAAACATCCAGTATGCAGCAGTCCTGTGGGCGAAAATGCCTTGTTGATGCTAGAGGTCAGAGGAGAATGGGCCGACTGATTCAAGCTGATAGAAGAGCAACTTTGACTGAAATAACCACTCGTTACAACCGAGGTATGCAGCAAAGCATTTGTGAAGCCATAATACGCACAACCTTGAGGCGGATGGGCTACAACAGCAGAAGATCCCACCGGGTACCACTCATCTCCACTACAAATAGGAAAAAGAGGCTACAATTTACACAAGCTCACCAAAATTGGACAGTTGAAGACTGGAAAAATGTTGCCTGGTCTGATGAGTCTCGATTTCTGTTGAGACATTCAGATGGTAGAGTCAGAATTTGGCGTAAACAGAATGAGAACATGGATCCATCATGCCTTGTTACCACTGTGCAGGCTGGTGGTGGTGGTGTAATGGTGTGGGGGATGTTTTCTTGGCACACTTTAGGCCCCTTAGTGCCAACTGGGCATTGTTTAAATGCCACGGCCTACCTGAGCATTGTTTCTGACCATGTCTATCCCTTTATGACCACCATGTACCCATTCTCTGATGGCTACTTCCAGCAGGATAATGCACCATGTCACAAAGCTTGAATCATTTCAAATTGGTTTCTTGAACATGACAATGAGTTCACTGTACTAAAATGGCCCCCACAGTCACCAGATCTCAACCCAACAGAGCATCTTTGGGATGTGGTGGAACGGGAGCTTCGTGCCCTGGATGTGCATCCCACAAATCTCCATCAAAGATGCTATCCTATCAATATGGGCCAACATTTCTAAAGAATGCTTTCAGCACCTTGTTGAATCAATGCCACGTAGAATTAAGGCAGTTCTGAAGGCGAAAGGGGGTCAAACACAGTATTGGTATGGTGTTCCTAATAATCCTTTAGGTGAGTGTATGGTGCTGGTTATATGATGCAAACATGTATCAAAATGTATTAGTTTAAAAGTCATGTACTATGGCGAAAGTGTTTTGTGTATACTATTTCCTCACCTTTGCAAAACTCTTTTGGCTGTCATACTTGAGGTGTTTGGGGTAGATATAGATGTGATTCTTGTAGACTCTGTAAGGTTGGGCAAACTTAGATGAGTCCTGCAGGAACTCGTCCACCTCCACTGTAGGAGCATGTAAGCCACAGTCCTCAAATGGCCTCAGAGCAACATATGAGGACGTCACACAATCTGAGAAACACGCATGAGTGTGATGGTGAGTGTGTGGGGACACCATAGGAGACAAGTATACAATAAGCTGTTTAAAGGGATAGTTCACCCAAAAATAAAAATTAGCCCATGCTTTACTCACCCTCAAGCCATCCTAGGTGTATATGACATTAATAAAGGCCTTCTGAAGTGAATCGATGGGTTTGTGTAAGAAAAAATATACATATTTAAAACTTTATAAAGTAAAATATCTAGCTTCCATCAGAAGTTATTTATAAACTTTATATTTTATAGATATTTTAGATATAGATATTTTACTTTATAAAGTTTTAAATATGGATATTTTTTTCTTACAAAACCCCATCAATTCACTTCAAAAGGCCTTTATTAACCCCCTGGAGCCGTATGGATTGGATTTTTATAATGGCTTTTTTGGGCTTCAAATTTTGGCCTGCCATTCACTGCCATTATAAAGCTTGGATTAGCCAGGACATTATTAATATACTAACTCTGATTGTTTTCATCTGAAAAAAGAATGTCAAATACACCTAGGATGGCTTGACGGTGAATAAATCATGGGGTAATTTTCATTTTTGGGTGAACTAACCCTTTAAGTGTTAAGTACACAAAACTGAATAACATTTATGAGTAAAATTGTATTTTTGCTTCAGTTCAGCTCCAAATGTGAGGATGCTTGCAGTATTAGAAGAACATACTGGGGCATTCCATGGGGACGCAGTCCACATTTATTTCAAGGTTTCCAGGGATGGTCTGGAGTTTACTGGCCTTCTCTGCCCTGTAAACAATGCTTTATTTTACTGAGGTTATTTATTATCACATGCTATTCATGAGTGTGACTGAAGAGTCTGTACCTCCTGTACTCTGTGATGAGTTTGATGAGATCTTCTGTGGAAATCTTGTTGCTTTCCTGTTTGAAGAGAGGAGAGAAGCGACATTCCCTGTCCACTGTGCCCTGGTTGTCCTTAAATACTGACCTGGAATATACAGAAGGAAGTAATGTTATGATTGAAGTCATTTGAAATAAAATAAACTGTTAATAGTGTAAGAGCTGGGTCATATATGAACAGTTTCAGCAGTTTATATTTGTTCTGCCAATGCTGAAGCACCAGGGCATTGAAAAAAAATCCCATTGGGATTCACTTACCTTACAGACCAGGCAAAAGGCATTCGGTACTTTCCAAGTTTGCTACAGAATTGCTTATTGGATTTCAACATCTTTTGTACAGTCTAGAACAAGCAGAGAAATTGAATTTCAATGTACTACCAAACCAAATCTCCACTAACTACAACTACAAATTAGATCAGTTAGTGCTTAAATCAATATTCGGTGTATTTAGACGACACATATACAAACGTTTAAATGCCATTACATTAGTGACATTTAGTGACAACGGCAAGAAACTGATGATTGTGCTTTTCTCAGATCTTACGTTTTATCAGTGACTTTTAATCAACTACTCATCGGGCCCTATCATACACCTGGCGCAATGTGATGGCAGGTGCGACACAAGTGTTTTTTTGCTAGTTTCAGGCCGATGCAGTTATCATTTTCACACCCAGCGTCACGTTGTTTAAATAGCAAATGCCCTCATGCCATCTGTTCGCCCATGGGCGTGCTGGTCTGAAAACCAGGTGTGTTCAGGCGCATTGTTGTCGTGTTACTATTTTGAGGAACTGAAAACGATTGCACCATTGACCAACACAAACCTGCTCTAAAGTCAATAGCGCAGTATTTTTTGTGTTATTTAAAGGGTGTGTTAGTAATATGCGCCTACAGGCGGGTGCACAACGAGTGTACACTCTGCTTATTACACACACAGGGACGTGCAGCAGCACACACACATGCCAAATATAAAAAAATAAAAGGATTACAATGTAAAAGGTTATTATTGTGTACATAAAGAAAAAAATACCTACATGTCAATTGCATGCATCAGAATGACCTATTTGCAGTAATAATGAATGAAATTGGCTATTTGACCAATGGTGGCAATACACACATATTTAAACTCGTCAGGTTGAGGTTGTCTATATTCCTCCATGTAAATAGCGAATACACCATGGTGCAAGTGCAACTGGCTTTTAAAGAGAATGGGAAATGAGACTGATTGGTTTATTGCACATTACGCCCAAAACACACCCATGACTCATTAAGAGACTAGGTACAACCCTTTTGGACCATGCGCCTGGTGCGTTTTTTTCCGTTGTTAAACTAGCAAAAGTGGATTCGGATCATGTCCTTAGATCGTTAAAATAGGGCCCTTGAAGTGATTTTAGTGTATATATTTGAAGTCAGTTCTCCTCAAGTTCACACAGGTCTCCTAGCAGAGTAACCACAAGTGTAGTTAATCAAAAAAACTACTGAGATGTTTCATGACTGAGGAAGTTTTCAAAATTTGTGTTAATTTTGTTTAGCGGTTTAATTGTTTTTATAACTGTAAACATAGCTAAGTAATTTTAGTGATGTTTTGCTTTTAAAATTTGCTTGCATCTTTTCTTAAAATAAATTCTATTGATTTGATATTATTTTATCTAATGCAATGACATTCAGGCATTTTTAAGTGAGCCTTCAGTGCTCAAACAGAGGAGATCGGGATACAGGATACGGGATACGGGTAACGTTTTTAAATGCAACATTGGAAACACACAAAGAACACACCTCACCTATTTCACATGAACATATGCTTAAATACTTAGTCTTTGACACTTCAAATATGACCAACAAATAAGTTTAAATTAGGTTTAAAAAATACATGAATGCATTTAGCAGACACTTTTATTCAACGCTATGTACAACAGAAAAATATTTGAATTAAATACCTTGCTGGAATCTGTGTTTTTAATGTAGGGTTCTGTACCACTGGAAATATTTCCCATCAAAACTTTCTCCACCCGTGCCACCATCACAATGTCTGTGTGCGGGTTCATAACGGAAAAAATTGCCTGCAGGAATGATCAACCATGTAAACCACATAAACGCATAGATTTAAACCATGTGACCCCAGTTTCACAGACATGGTTTACATTTTTTTTTAAGAAACTTGCACTGACACATCTTATGACATAAAATATGTCAGTGCCATTGTTTTGTTTTCGCATGCACAACAGTAATGTTTTTTTTTGTTTTTTTTTTGTAAGGCACATTTATAAAAGCTACTTAAATGACCTAATTGAACTAAGGCTTAATCCTGGCTTAATCTAAACCCTCTCTGTGAAACAGGGCCATATATTTCTATATCCAAAGGGCACTTGTATTGCTACCTGTTTGGGGAAGTGCAGCCAGTTCTCCAAGTCTGGGCTTAATTGGCAGTCTTCTGTTTTCTTCTCTACAGGTGAGGCGAGGCCATTCTCCTGCGGAGAACCGTTACTGCCATCCAACCCTTGATCTCCTGGATTAGCTGAACTACTGAGCATTTGCCGCACAACCTCGTGGTTTAAATCCACATGGAAGTCAGCAGAAACCTTCCTGCCCTCTCGAATGTCCAGAAGAGAAACCGACACAAAGAAAGGCTCGATCTGAGGAGAGACAGCAGCGCTCACTCAGTCAGCTGTAGTGTATAATTTATCGATCTGCTTATATATTTCAAAACCTATTTCAAAGTTTGCGTTCTCAAGCCACCAACACTGTTGCCATGCAAATGAATGGCCAGAACACATTGAGAGTTTTCTGTTTTAGTTGAAAATGGTGTTGTGTAAGTGGCCCCAAAGTAAATAACTTATGATTTTTTACAATGGAAATTAATTAATCAAAAACTTACTTCAGCTGTACAATAACTTTTTTTCTAGAGCTGATGCACAGCCGAAACAATCTATCTTCCATTAATTTCCTATTATCACTGTAAAGCTGCTTTGAAACAATCTGTATTGTAAAAAGCGCTATATAAATGAAGGTGACTTGACTGTATGAGTGCATACTCCTTTTGTTTCCTAAGTTTATAAACCTCTTTGCAGAATTTATATAAATATAAAAGATAAAAGTTTCTGTCATGCAGAAACAACAAAAGACAGTTACATATTTCCCACAAGACAAAATAATACCAATTTACATCATGAAGTTGACATTTTGGTTTCAATATAGTGTGTAGCTTTCTTTAGAATCAATGAATGTTTGTACATTTTGTAATATAATTATGTCCTTCAGCTGGATCTCAACATTTTTAGCCATCATTAAGTTTGAACTCACCCAACAATGGCTAAAAATGTTGAGATTTTATAAATGTGCAGAGCACTAAATAATTTGTTTTTAAATGATAAATATTGTGCAAATTCTGCAAGGGGTTGCAATCAAATGTAACCAACATTGTATGGGCTTGTTTTTAGCACAACTTAAGGTACGTGTGTTAAAAAGGATATGACATCATACATTAGTAATTGGCTCAGTGTCAGCCTCGTTGACGCAGCCCTGCAGAGTGAGGTTGAGTGAGCGACAGGAGATCATCAGTCTCCTCCCAAGTTTCTCGTCAAATGGCTGGACAGAAGTAGAATCCCCATACTCCGTCCTGGGACTCCACAAAACCTTTAACATAAAGCATTCTTTCCTCACATCCCAAAACAACAAATACAATGACGTTCCCTTTGCAAAAAACCCAAACAATGTAATTTAGTCATGAAACAGAAAGAAACTCAGTTGTGCAGATCACACACAGTTGATAGTGCTAAAACAAACTGCATAAAGATATGAATTATGTGCCGTTTTTCTGGAGACATACGGGAATATCAGGGTCCAGGGAGAACAGGTTTAGTCTTTCCTCTCCTCTGGCAGCTCTCGAGCCCTCTTCAGTCTCAGAAATATACTGAAAAAAAAAACATTACTGTTCACTATGTTTTATGCACTTATTATACACCATTAGGAGTCAGAAGGTGTATAATAAGCGCATAAAAGGTGGTGTCACCACCACGTGACACACCATTAATGTCTTGTTTATGTCTTTAAATGTTAGGCTTTAAGTTTTTTTAAGGTTCTGAACAGTGAAAGAGAGATTCAAGGGATCATGAACTGCATCATGTGAGGTGCATTTATAATTTTAGCAGGACTTTTACATTAAAATCTGTCAAAATTTAAAAATAAAAATCCATTTTATAATAAGTAGAATGAGATGTCTTTTAACTCTTTCCCCGCCATTAATTGAATTTTCTGGCTGCATGTTTTCACTGATATACAGTAGGGGGGCGGTATTATGCATCATGAAGCAGCAGAAACAAGTGATAGAAGCATCATGATCATCAAACATTAAACAGCATATAAATCAAAACTACCTACATTTTCTCAGCTTTTTGTTCAAAATGTTACTGTTTTTAACACATAAGTGTTTACACTTATGCATAAAGATAGAATAAAAAGGGGCTCTGTTCTTTCTTTTGATATATTGTATATTCAGATATTGAAAAAGAAACAAAAATGTTGGCGCTGGCTGGCAAAAAAAAAAAAAAAAAAAAAAAGGGGGAAAGAGTTTAATTTTTTAATGATGGTTTCACTATTAACAGCTGCCAAGATAAAGTATTCATGAAAATGATTGATTATAGTATTATATTTATATATTTGCATTAAGTGAGCATTGTAACCGATGACAGTCATGTCTTATGTTGATGTATTCATCTCTTATGTAATAAAAACCAGGAAGTAGAAAAAAAATTGTTTGGGCAGCTTGGTTTACCAAAAGCTATTTTTGAGTTTTGAGTTCTGAAACTTGCAACATGTTTTAATAGTCCAATGATCTCATTAAATAAATTAAGACCCACTTCCTTTTTCAGAAAGAGGGTGTATTGATGTCATGTGCCTAGTTAAAAGTAACAAGACAGAATTACAAAGAATTACCTTGGCCAGTTCAGGGTGGATTCCATTTTCAGTCGTTTCCTCATTTTCATGGACAGGGACATGATTCACTGACGTATCAATGATCTCTGAAACAACAACAACAAAGAAACATTTTAGTTGAAAATGCAATAAAGTAAACAAATGCAAAGACTTTACTAACAGCGTGCGCCAGTGCAAACCCTCTTTTGGCATTAAAAAACTACTGTCAGAATTCACTAAAGAAAGACTCCACGCAGTGGAAGGTTGACGCTGAAAAGGTGTGGACAGTTATTTTTATGTCTGACCTGATATGCATTTGTAGGAGTTTCCCTTTCAGCAAAATTTACTGTGCATTAGTTAAGCATGAGTTAATGCATATTAGTGCAGCCATATTGTAAAGTGTTACCGGTGTTCCTTCCATCTTTTTACCTCAGGGTACCAGCTAAAGAATTTAACCTTAACGGTATGAGAATTATACAGAAAGTATGAATTTGGTGCAGTTGTTGGTATTTATATGGCCAAAAAGATGAGAGCTTGTAATGTAAATCAGATTACTTTACAGATTACTTAACTAGATAAAACGCATATAAATATCAGTTGTCACTCTATATCTGCCAATAATATGTATTTTAGTAAGATGATATTTAAATGCTTAGTTTTATGATCAAAGCTCTGTATTTTTTTATTGTGTGGGAGCAAACGTATAATGCAATACAATACAATAATGTCTGAGAGATATGCAAATAAACATTCCTCAAAAACCTGATGTTTGTTACTCACATTTTAACACAATTTTTCTAAACAAAAAATGTATGGATAATCAAGTAAACCTAAATTTCCAGTCCAGTAAGTGTTCATATTGAAATATTACTAACAGTTATTATGTTTACTTAGTAAATCAGTAAAGATTTCACAGCAAAAGGAAGAGTAAACAACAACCTGAAGGGGAACGTTTTTAGAATTCACTTGCTAAAAAAGTATAAACTATCAATCAGACGACAGAAGGCATGTAGTAGATTGTGTGCAACAGGTTTTTAAGGATATTTTGTTTCATGTAGTGTGTTATAAAGCTGTTTGTGAATGTAAGAGGTCTGCAGATTAAAGTGCAAAATAACTCTATTGTCTTCTAAAAGAAAACCGATTCTGAAACAAGTCATCAGTAATTCTAGATTAATTACTGCTAAAACCTATGTAGGTTTATAACAAATGTGCACAGTACTAGCCTATGGTCTTCACTGGCTGCCCATGTAGGCTATTCATATCAAGTGCTGAGGAAGATTAGGAGCTGAAATTCAAATATGGTAATGAGCGTTTTGTTTCTGATGTGCTGGTAGACTAATCACAACAGACTGAGCTGTCTGACCAATCAATGTTGAGTAATAATAATAATAATAATAATAATAATAATTCCTACATTTATTTGATGCTTATCTCAACACTCAAAGCGCTTTACATGGAGGGGGTCTCCTCAACTACCACCAATGTACAGCATCCACCCGGATGACGCGACGGCAGCCATATTGCGCCAGAACACACACCAGCTTATGGTGGAGAGGAGACAGAGTGATGAAGCCAATCATATCAGGATGATCAGGAGGCCATGATGACGGACAGAGGACAATGGGCACATTTGGCCAGGATGCTGGTGTTAAATCCATACTCTTTTTATCAAAGGACATCCTGGGATTTTTAATGACCACAGAGAGTCAGGACCTCAGTTTAACGTCTCATCTGAAGGATGGGTAGGCTTTCTGAAAGGAGGGGTTTAGAGAGACCAAATCCTTTATCAATCTATTTTAGACACTGAGAAAAGAGGTGATGCTGCAATGGATATTATGAGAAAACTAAAGTGTTTTGTGACCTTTGGTGCATATAAACCTACTATAGGAGACCTTTAGGAACCTTTAAAATAGGATAATAGGGGCACTTTAATGTCAGCTAGGGAGGGGATCCTGTTAAATCCCCTGTCACAGATAAGTTGTGTGATGAGCAGATACATTGTTTTTATAATGGCCTTTGTTTACATGAAGTAGCAGATATGCAGATATGCAGGATCTCAGAATTAGGGGAAAGGGAGTTGCAAATGACCCCCCACCCCCACTGTATGTACAGTCCAATAGATAGCTCTTTCACTAACTGTTGCACTTGTGTATATGAGGACAATCGAGCGATTTGATTTGCTCTTTCTATATTTTACCCACCGTGCTTACTGTCGCTCAGGTCCATACTCTTGCGATCCAGAACCGGGCACTCTGGAGGACTGATCTGCAGGATGCGTGTGAGAGTGTTGATCCAATCATCCATGTCTTGCTCGTTCTCGGCAGCCAGGACAAAATATGTCACTTCATTCATTTTCAACTCAAAGGCGTGTTTCCTCAGGCGGTTATTCTGCATGAACCCAAAATAAAATCATGATAAATATTAGTCATTAGTCGTCTCATTGTTTGCTAAACTGCTTTAAAAACGTATTTGTACCAACCTGAACCACCCCGGTGCACGAGTCCAGAAAAATACAGCCTTTAGGTTCCTTTGATATTTTCTCATCTTTATAGAAGTTCATGATATAAGAGTTGTCAGTTAGCTGAGTCAACTGAAAATATCTTCGCTTGAAGGACTGTAAAAAGCACAAGCAAGTAACAGGCAATAAGCAAATAGTTTTAGTGATAATATAGAATTTGTAATGAAAACACTTATTCACTCAATAGAAGAATTTTAATCTTTTAGTATATACCTCTGACAGAAAACGATCACACATTCAAAAATTACTAGTCAATGTGATAGCACATTGTTTGTCAAATTTGATGAGAAGTTTAATAATGGCCTGAGATGACATCTGAGATGGAGTAATCTGCTGACATACTCTCTTACCCGAACAGTGATGCTGTTGTTGACAGTGCTGTTAAAGTTCCCTTTATAGAGCCAGCCAGACTTAAAAACGCCGATTCCTCCAACACCTCCACTACCTGCACCACCTCCTCCTTTAGATGATGACAAAGAGGTAGTGTCCTACAAAAAAATTTATATAAAAACAAGAATCAGAAATCATGTCAAACTTTGACAAACCTGCTCATTCTTTATTATTACTATTCTGCTCCTTTCATTTTTAGGCACAAAAATGAAATCTACAATAGGCACATTCATAAAAGCACATGGTAAGCAGATGACACACAGCTTTACTAGTCTTTCTGCCTTTCAAACATTTCTGTTTGGATGAAGAATATCACCTTCAGCCCGAATTCCTGCTAATGGTGTTCAACAACACTAACGCAAATCAACTGAGGCAAATCAGACATAATTATTTTTTATATTTAAATAACAATTGGTGAAACTCACTCTGGGCCAGGTACCATTTGTTGAAGGGAAAGATGATGACATTAGCATGTCATTGATCACAGACTGATACCATTTGGCCATTTGTTCACTCCAGTGACAAAGTGTGAATGACCACAGACTCAAACTCAACAAACTTGTTTTGTCATGTGGTTTGAAGCCACCAAAACATGGATTTCTTACACAAAATGGACAAAATTGAGAAAATCTTCTCAATATACTTAATGAGTGTTGTTTGTATACATGCAAAATATACAAACATATCTAGTAAGGTATACATGAATGCATACTGTATGACAGAACCAACGGTTAATGTAACCTCACCTATACTGTGTTTGGTGTCTACGGAGTTGTAATTTAAAGATCTGAATGATTGTGCGTATGATATATATAGATACCTGTGCAATATAGTAGTGTTACAAAATCTGTAATAGTTTCTTCATCGGTCTCAAATAGAGGTCGCACATGCAAATGAGTAAGCTGAAACAAAGGACTATATAGTCTTCAACAGAGGAATCTTCCCGCTTGGAGATTTGACCTTTCCCAGTGGTCAAACAACCTATCGATGACAACTTCCTCCTCCAAACCTTTAAAAGAGAGACACGCAGATCTCTCACTCTCTCTCGCTTCTCCCTCACGCATTCGACAGACACGCTGCGCCGCTGGGCTTTCGCCCGGCAGGCCACCAGGCATGGTGGGCCTACACGCACATCAAACCAGGTGCGGACTCCTCGACCATGGCAAAGTTCAAACTAAAAATTCTTCATATCTTCATCGGGCGACAAAGAAGAAACCTATCGCAACCTCAGCAGCATCAGACAGAACTATCAGGACTTTCTCACGCGACTGTGTATCTGGACGCTTTCCTTCCCCATGAAGGCACAATGCAAGTAACGTAAATCGCTGTGTGGTTAGTAAAGCTGCAAGCTCCTTTGGTAACAAAGGAGTTTGCAGTAAGAAACTGATGGGTTTTTCTAAATGCTGGACTCTTTTCATAACCTCACTCTTGACTTCTCTCGTTTTCCTACTTCAATCTATACATTTTTATCTGACCAAGGTATGTGTGATTCAAGATTCAAGAGTTTTATTTGTCACATACACAGTTATATACAGAATATAGAACCGGCAGTGAAATGTAAACAGGTCCGCTCCATGGACAGTGCAAATTCACAGTTAAAAACACAAGGAAGAAATTATAATAGAAATAGGATAAAAAAGTACTATATATATATATATATATATATATATATATATATATATATATATATATATAGCTGTAGAATTATAAATAATCAAGTCAAGTAGAAGAAAAAAAGTAAAAAATAAGAATAAAGAAGTGGAATAAAATAATTGAGGTAGACTGTGCAGTGAGTAAACTGTAGACTTATAAATATGTGGTTAACAAATGTATAAAGAGTATAATGTGCAAACAGGTTTATAACAGGTTGTTACACAGTAACAACGAGAACAGAAAGTGCAGTGCAATGTCAGTGTATCGATGTTTATCCTGAAGTGAAGTCATGTGATGTTAAGTGACTGAGTTCAGGAGTCTGATGGCCTGGGGGAAGAAGCTCCTCCTGAGTGTCTCAGTTTTGGCCATCAGGCTTCGGACGCGCTTACCAGATAGCAGCAGCGTGAAATGAGGGTTTGCAGGGTGATTAGAGTCCTTGATGATCTTAGTAGCTCTACCTTTGCAGCGCTTGGTGTAGACGCCCTGCAGAGACGGGAGAGCTGACCCTGAGATACGCCGGATAAGCGCATCGACTCTTTGCAGGGCTTTGCGGTCATGACTGGTGCTGTTCCCATACCACGCTGTGATGCACTGAGTTAATACACTTTCTATCGCCCCTAAATAGAAAGTTTTCAGGATAGCTGGTGAAACCCTGAATTTCCTCAGCTGACGCAGGTGGTACAGTCTTTGCCTGGCTTTTTTCACCTGTTTCTGAATGTGAGCAGTCCAGGTCAGGTCCTCGGAGATGTTTACACCCAGGTACTTGAAGCTGCTCACTCTCTCTACTGGTGACCCGCTGATCATGAGGGGGGAGTATGTCCATTGCTGTCTCTTCCTGAAGTCCACAATAATTTCTTTGGTCTTGCCAACATTCAGAGAGAGACAGTTGTCCTGGCACCATGATGTTAGATGCTCCACCTCGTCCAAGTATGCCATCTCATTGTTGTTGGAAATGAGGCCAACAGTATCATCAGCAAATTTGATGATAGAGGTGGAGCTGTGTGTGGACAAACAGTCATGTGTGTAGAGAGAGTAGAGCAGGGGACTCAGGACACAGGCCTGTGGAGCTCCCACACTCAGGGAGATGGAGGTGGAGGTGGACTGGCCTATTCTCACCACCTGAGGCCTGCCAGTGAGGAAGTCCTCAATCCAGTGGCAGAGAGAAGGATTCAGGCCGAGATCCAGGAGTTTGGAGGTTAGCTTGATGGGATCTATGGTGTTAAAGGCTGAGCTATAGTCAATAAATAGCAGCCTTACGTAGTTCCCACTTTTGCTGTCGATGTGAGTGAGGGAGGAGTGGAGGACATGAGAGATGGCATCTTCAGTCGATCTATTGGGACGATAGGCAAACTGAAGAGGGTCCAAAGTGTCAGGAATGAAGGCGCAAATGGTGTTTTTAATGAGTTTCTCAAAGACCTTCATGACACATACACATCACGCGGATTGAATTGTCCACATGGGTGGACAATTCAATCCACGTGATGTGTATGTGTTTGTGTTAGATTAGTTTTGTTTGTGATTTAGTCAATAAAGTTTGTGCACAATACATCTCTCTTTCTGACTCCCTGCTGCAAACAAATTGTCACTTAAAGGATTGTTTTTTTTACATGCTCTAAGCACTGTAAATGCTAAGGAAGAATTATTTTTCTGTAGCTATGAAAATTATCCTTCTCTTAGAACTAAATTAATAATCAATACTGAGTGTTCACCGGATGAACTGATTGATTGATTGTAATGTTTATGTAGTTAGATCAAGTTAATCTCATTAACTAGTTCATATATTCATAATGAATCATAATGAATAATCATAATGAGTTTTGAGCTAAATTACCTACACAACCCAGCAAGGAATTTGGAAGTACATTATACATTAGTACATTAGAACTGCAATGGTCAAGTTTTCTAGCCAGCACATCTGCACCTCTGCAGATGATTCAGAATGTGACAATCTAGTCTTCAATCAGCCAAAAAGAGGCCCCACATCACCTCTCTTGGTTTTACTCCACTGACCGGTTTCTCAGTCAGTAAACAGACAGTATTGAGATAGCACACAAGAACTCAAGAACACAGAGAACAAACAGCGCTTGATGAAGTGAATACCTACCTACAAACAACTGAAACAAAAAGCTACCCTGCTGAAAAATCCAGCATTACTGGTCACCAGGTATGTTTTGTATGCTGGGGCGGTACTGACCTCATCTTTGTCCACATCTTCATGGTCGATCTCAAAGGAGTGGGAGGGCAACTTCTCTGCTTTATACAGCTTCCTGTGGGGAGGAGAATTATGGAGAGAGAACATAATCACTGTCATCCACCAGGATTAGGACAAGAAGAGCAGGAAAGAGACCGTCTTCACTTCCACCAGCTTTTTCTGTGGTGCTGCTGATTATGCTTAATTTATAAAGTTCATTTATATATTATTAATAGCGGCGAAAAGGACTTTACAACCGTTCATGATATATATTATTACCTTCTGATGTTGTGTGGGGACTATCCATAGACATCATGAATTTTGTCCTGTACAAACTGTATATTCCCTCCCCTAACCCCAAACCTACCCATCACACAAAACTTTCTGCATTTTTACATTTTCAAAAACCATCATTTAGTATGACTTATAAGTCATACTAAAGGTTTCCTCATGGGGACCACACACACAGTATGTTTATTAATCAATTTCCCTTGTGGGGAGTCTGGGGACTGCTGACTGGTCCCCACAATGTAGGTTAAACAAGTACACACACACACACACACACACACACACACACTCAAGCATTAGTGCACCAATAAATCCTCCTCTCCTCAAAGAGCTAGTATTTTCCACATCATGTGGTGTTTATCACCCCTTTCAGTAAGCTTTATTCTGACAGGACCCCACATACAGGTGTCCTTTCTGCTGCCTGGCTGAGTGCTCTTGTAAACCTGAGCTCTTTGTGTCTGTCCTGGGTGGTAGAGACACTGTGGCAGTTAATTGCAGCACAAACACACAGCACACACATTTTTCTTTCGACCTACATCACTCTCTGGCCAGCAAATTTGGCACTGCATTTTGCTAGTTTCTCACTCCTAGTGTTGTTGCTCTAATGTTATTGGTAGACATATTGTTAGAAAATTCAATCACAGATGATATGTATTGCTGGTAAAACTAAGATATCAATATAATTTGACTAGAAATACGTTTTATTTTTGCTAAAATACACAAAAAAATACTGCGCCATTGACTTTAGACCAGGTGTTTGTTAGTCATCGCAGTCGTTTTCAGTTCCTCAAAATAGCAATGTGCCAACAATGCTCCTGAACACACCTGATTTTCAGACCAGCACATCCATGGGTGAACAGATGGGCAAATCTGGCAACAGAACTAGCAAAAAAACGCGCCTGGCATTGCATTGCGCCGGGTGTATGATAGGGCCCTAAGACTGCAGTCAGTTTCTTTTCCACACATCATTAATTTATTATATCCATATGTGGTTCCAGATAAATCATAGAACAGTGAAATCGCTCCAGAAATTCTCTGTCCTGTCTTGCCTGCACTCGAGACGCTCCGATTCGCCTGGAAGTCACCATCTCTCCATTGAAAATGGATGGGATCTGTGTTTGGCTGGCACTGTGAACAGGGTGACAGGCTTCTGAAAAACATTGCAAAGGATCTGCCTATCCACAAATCACCACTGGGCAATGTCTGGTCCAATCTAGTCCAAGCTAACTAAGGCCAATTCTCTTGGCTGATCAGTCCAGTTCTGTCTTTATCTGTCTGTCTGTGTCTTCTCCCCACCTCAAGCTAACGGTTCCCTCACATATTCCAGTGAGCCTGCTCTGAGTATGACTGTGGTTCTTGCCTGTCCCCTGCTAGTTCCTTCAGCCTTCCAAGCTGGCCTACCTGTTGCTGATATGTGACCCTGGACCACAAAACCAGTCATAAGGGTAAATTGAGTGAATAAATAAGCTTTCTATTGATGTATGGTTTGTTAGGATAGGACAATATTTGGCCAAGATACAACTATTTGAAAATTTGGAATTTGAGGGTGCAAAAAAATCTAAATACTGAGAAAATCGCCTTTAAAGCTGTCCAAAAGTCCTTAGCAATGCATATTACTAATAATAATATATTTTTTATATATTTACGGTAGGAAATGTACAAAATATCTTCATGGAACATGATCTTTACTTAATATCCTAATGATGTTTGGCATAAAAGAAAAATCTATAATGTTGACTCATACAATATATTGTTGGCTATTGCCACAAATATACTCGTGCCACTTATGACTGGTTTTGTTGTCCAGGGTCACATATTGCTCTGCCCCTAGAGCAACTCGTTGGATCTTTGCTCTTCAGTCTTTTTGCAGACAGCTGTTTTATGATGATTCCAGCTTTACTGGAATGAGCCTTTCTCCTCTAGTTCTCAGGACGTAAGATTTCATGTGTTGATTTCTGTCATTATTTGTACTATAGTACACAATGCATTATGGGCTGGTACATTTGAAGAAATAGCATAATGGCCTTGAACGGGTGTTTCACAGTGTAGGAGTTTGAGTACGAGTGTAGTACAAGTCTTTGCATGTCCGTGTTTGCGGTGCTAGTGACAGGAATATCATGTGTGGCAAATAGAAGAAAACTAACCGAAGTGGAAACTTCAGCGAGGAGTGTATTCTTTTAAAACAGGACTGGTGACTTTGTGTAACGGGAACTGAAAGTGTAAAAGCGGCACCTGAAACAAACCGGCTCCTGTTTACAAGATTTATGACAGGAATATATGTGGAAAATAGAAGAAAACTATTCAAATCCCATAAGAGGGAACTTTGAAACTTACTGCAGTGAGGAGCCGTTCTTTTTAAACTGGAGTGTTTTCTCTCACATCCATAATCACTAGAACAGTGAGTGACTGGTGAGCACAAATTAAACAAGCTGGATTGGCGCTTGAGAGTTCTTACAAGTGAGTGATTATAAATGCATCTTTCCTGTAGCTCAAACAATAAGAGCGTGGTGCTAGCAACGCCAAGGTCATGGGTTCGATTCCCAGAGAAAACAAGAACTGACAAAAAATGTAAAAATATGTACCTTGAATGCAATGTAAGTCGCTTTGGATAAAAGTATCTGCCAAATGCATAAATGTAAATGTAAATGCATTAAACGGAGAGGGTAAAATCCTGTCCATTCACATAATTTATTCCCAACTTTCTGTATTTATTACAGGCTTTCAATCTTTGTTTAACTTGATGAAATAGCTGGTCAAATATGCTCTTAAACATTATTATTATTGCATGTGTGTGAGATTTTTTTTTAATCAGATTTTTTCAACCTATTTTGGATTCCATTTCAGACCCAGATCTGAGTTGCCAACATGGCCTATTGGGTCAAGTTTATCATTATTATCAGATGTTAAGTTTAGAAAGTTACTTTATGCATGTACTTACTATAGTAATAACAATATATGATGTACAATTACAGGTTAAGCTTTTAACCCTAAACCAAACCCTAATCCTAAATCCTAAACCCCATAATAAGTACATGTAGTTAATATTTATTACTAGGTACTTATTTTTGTAATTACACCGTAACAACATCACCTTACCATAAACTGTAACCAAAGTTTTTCATTATTATGACTTACAGAATAACATTTCTTACTCGGCTGTGGTGGAAATGGGACAAATGGTTTGATGGCAAGAACATTATGCTGTTAGAAGGTTCGGTGGAGCAGTAATCCTACCTGGGCAGCATGCGGTAGTCCCCTGCATACTCTTCATATTTATACTGGATCACATGCAGCTGGGAGTTGAAGAATTGACAAGCCTTTAGAAAAAAAAACCACAAAAAAAACAGTTATATACAGGCAGAGGTTCCTACTGTAAGAGCTAAATTACAAAAAAGCATTCACTCATTCAGCCATTCAGTTCTAGATTTTGCCTTCAATTCAATGTTAAGTGTGTAATTTTCTGAGTTAAGTGAATGACCACTGGTATATAAAAAATATTTGAGGTAAAATAAGCTTTAGGTTAAACACAGGCACTCATACATGAATGCTGTGGTTGCGTGGACATTCACGCAATCACAATATGTACGATTTTTGGATTAAAATATCCAAAAACTACTAGAACAGTGTTATATATTTTGTTGACTTGTGTACTTACATTATCCCAAATGTTTCCAAGAATGTTAAAATCCAGAGAAATAATCTATTTTAACCAGGACACGGATCGTGTCCGTGTGTGTCGCCTATAATGACATCATACCCGCGTTACCCTCGATTTTATTTTTTTTATTTTGTAGAAACCATGGAAACACCAAAGATGCTTTAATATATGATGTGTTTTATTAGACAGGTGAGCAACTATTTAGATACCTTCATCGACAGAAAACGAATCATTGTTATAGCTCAACACATTTATTCTTATTGTTTACATCTGGTTTTCTTGATTTACCGCGAGTACCTTATTTTACCATGTCTAATATGGATCTAGCTCACTGCAGTGTGAACAAGTGTCTCATAGTCGCCGCCGAGCGAACGCACAGAGTAGCATTATAACATAACTTTCAACACACTCAAATGTATGTAATATGATAAAACAGTGCTGCGGCTACCCCACATACACATGATCAGAAGAAGCAGATGCACTTGTCTGCAGCAGAATAAAAGCTCCGCAAAATCAAGGGGTCATCACGCATTAGCTTTGAATAAGCTACCTCTGGCGAAAAATTACATCTTGTGGCTTTAAGTCTGATGGACTTCAAAACAGCATAAGAGTGAGTAAATGATAACAATTTTGATTTCCCTTTCGAATGGGAACTCGCACTGCATCCTAGGACGCTATGGGGAACGTCTCCAGCCTGACCGGTGTCTGAAGCATATGTCAAAACATGACAATATCATTGGCCGGTGACAGTCTAAGACGTGTGACCAGAGTATAAAAGTGCGTCTGTAGTACACGTCATCCTCTTTCTTGTCTCCAGGGGCCGTTTGTTTGTGACGTGTCAAAGTCAGTAATGGCAGTAAAAAGTTGCGGGGCTGACAGATGGAGCTTGCAGAGGAATTCGAAAAAGGCATGGATGCAGGGAGTCCACTTCTGGCTTCAAGCCAAGAAGAGCAGATTTTGGCTGTAGAGGATGAAGATGTATCTGAACCCTCACTGCCTGCCTGCCCCGCACATAATTTGCTGGAGGTTATGTCCTCTGTCACAGACAGATTGGATCTGCCCTGGAGGCATGAAAGATATGAGATTGCTTTTAGCAGTTTTGACAGCGATTTTTATCCAGCTCTCTTATCCAAGCCTTCCGTTTCTTCAGATCTGCACGCTGAGGTGGAAAGATCTTAGAAGAAACCATTTTCGGCCAGCACTCAATGCGTTAGTCAATGCCACCTGTTGAAGAGATGCTGACCAGTTATCTCTCACTAGAGGACACATTGAAGTTGAAGGCTCCCACTCTGCTGACCAAACATATGACATCACGTTTGAACGGCAGAGTATACACGGCAGCGGGTCAGGCAGGGGTTGTTCTTGGGTTGCAGAGGCCAAATAACATCTGCCTCCTTCCTTCTCCCTCCTCCCACTCTATTATATCCATGGAAGTTTTAAATGGGGGTTATTTGAAAAACTCAGAAGTTTTGTCAACACTTTCTTCTCAACTGTCTTATCTACGAGTGAACAGCGACAAGATAGCTGGTAGACATTTTTCTGAATATATTTAATGATGTTTCTCCTGGTACTTCTGTCATCCAGCATTTCCAATAAAGCAACATGAGTATCATTGCCCCGCAGGTAAGAAAGAAGAAATAAAACATGAAATGAAGTATCTTTTGCAAAATGGTTTTGCTATTCTGAGTAGTAGTCCCTGAAGCTCACCACGTGTTTGGCTCACCAAGGTTTTGATACCAATGTGTTTTAGAGCTCACCACGTGTTTGGTGCCGATGAGTCCTTTCGCTTTTGTACTGATTTTAGTTAATTCTGTCACTGTGCCTGATGCTTTTCCGCTGCAGCACAGTGAAGACTATATAGACAATCTCGGAGTGGCAAAGCACATTACGAAGCTAGATCTGCTGAAAGATTACTACGTTCTTAACGCCTAACACTTTTCTTCAAAATATAAAATACAAATATTCGGGCTGCGAAACGCACCGGTGACGTTCCAACGATTAATGTCAATGGTTCTAGGTGAGGTTCCTAATTGCAATATATACTTGGATACCATAGTCATTTATTAATCTACATAGGCTGAACATATTTCAACCTTTCACAAGGAGTTTCGTATTTTAGCTGCTGCATCCCTAATGCTAATTTTAAGAAATGTAAATTTGTTAAATCTTATTTCACATATCTAGGAAAGCAGGTAGGAAACAGTCAGGCACATCCACTGGATGGAAAAGTGTCCCCTATCCTCTCATATCCTGTACCTACTACCAGGTTGGAGTTAGGTAGATTTTTGAGGATGGTTGGTTACTATCGGTGCTTCTGCAAAAGCTTCTGTAGTGTAGTTGCTCCATAAACTCAACTGTGTAGCCCTTAAGTTTGTTTTAGTTATACTAACAAGTATTTTTCTGAGTAAAATGTATAATCATATTCAACGATTGATGTGTTGGGCTTTAATGGTTCATCCGTAAGATTTAGAGATTCGTCACAAAAGAGGATCTGAGAATGTCCTGTCACGAGGTTAGGTTTATGTTTCTCTGTATGATTTTATTTAGAGCCCTTTTTTGCTGTAAGAGGCGAGGGAAACTAGAACAGGTGTGACCAGACCTCAATATGAATTACGCAGCGCGATTTTCTGCTTTAGCCCATAGCTTAACTTTTTTAGACTGAGCAGAGTGCTTCTGCCGGCTCGCCATAAAGACAAGCCTTGACAATCAAATCACTGTTCTGGATCGGGGCTCACTATCACCATCCTGTAGACCTCCCAGACACCTCAAGGCTAGACTGGAGGGAGGCCATCATCAGGTGTCTGGAGAGTGTCTATCCCTGAGCCAGCGACATCAGCAGCAGAGGGAATTCTGGTGGAAGTGGACACAGAGGACTGGCTGATAAGATGGGACAGTGAGGTATTGCCTCTCACCCTGAATTAAGAGTTTTTTCTTCATCATCGCTGTTTCAAGCCAGCATCGAAACCACCATTGAATTACCACCAATTAATCAAATCAATCTCAATCTCATCCTCACCACACAGCTTATCCAGTACACCAGCCCTGCCTCAGCTGGATGCCTGCAGCCCTTTGCTTTCCCCGGTGATGCTTTGCAGCGACATGAAGCCTCACGTGATATGATTTGTCACACATCGCTGTTACTCCACCTAGGTCTCCAGTGGCAGTGGTGTCACTCAGTACAATCGGGCTCTCCGCCTGGGCCTTGGGATCCATTGGCTCCTTCTCTGTTGGCCGTCGCACGGATGTCAGCGGTGTCACTCAGTACCATCGGCTCTCTGTCTGTGCCTTGGGATCCATTGGCTCCTTCTCTATTGGCAGTCGCACGGATGTCAGTGGTGTCACTCAGTACCATCGGCTCTCTGTCTGTGCCTTGGGATCCATTGGCTCCTTCTCTGTTGGCAGTCGCACGGATGTCAGTGGTGTCACTCAGTACCACCGGCTCTCCGTCTGTGCCTTGGGATCCATCATCTCCTTCTCCGTTGGCCATTGCACGGATGTCAGCGGTGTCACTCAGTACCATCAGCTCTCTGCCTGCACCTTGGGATCCATTGGCTCCTTCTCTGTTGGCAGTCGCACGGATGTCAGTGGTGTCTCTCAGTACCACCGGCTCTCCGTCTGTGCCTTTGGATCCATCGGCTCCTTGTCTGTTGACCGTCGCACGGATTTCATCGGCCCTGCCAACACCTTGGCTCCTCATTCCCTCGACTCCGCTAACTGGGCTCTGGATTGGCACCATCTGGTCTCTTCTCCTGTCATCACCACCTTGGATTCTTCCACCATCTACTCCTCCGTGGGTTCTCTGCCATTCAGTCATTCTTGCCAGCCCTTCGCCTGCTCCTTGTCACCGGCCCTTCGCCAACTCCTCAACTTTCTCCAAAGCCCCCCTCACCCCCCTTTTTTTACGGCACAAGGTCGCACCTTCTGGGAGGGGGCGTTATGTCACAAACATTCAGTTATTTTAATCTTGGTTTCATTTTCATGGACTTTTAGTTTGTTATTTTCAGTCACATGAGTTTCCTGCCACTTATTAGTTACCCAGAAGATTAATTCACAGGTGTTTGTCATGTTTTCCCTCATTTGCTTTGTATTTAAGTTATGTTACAGTTAAGTTACAGTCTTTTATGTGTTCATTTGTCTGGTCACGTTTACACATAGCGGTTGGTTTCGTTTGCTTGTCTTTTTTTTGTATTACCTTCTGAGTGGATTATTAAAGACGTCATACCCGATCTTCATCTTCATTGTGTTTCCTGCAACCGTTTGTGAAAACAGGTTCTTTCTTAAGGTAGGGAAGTGTTACAGCCTAAGCCTCATGTGGTTGCATTCATGTCTTGTGATTATGTTGTTGGTGTTCTGATTTGTTTTCTTTTGTTAGGTTTGAGTGTTGTTAGGCTCCGCCCCTGCGTACATGTGCCCCGTTGCTCTAATGATGCTCCTGATTGAGTATGAAAGACGAGAGTGAAACGGGATGAAGCATGTGGCGGTGAACACTGTGCACATGCCTATGCCCAGAAAGCCATTATGTGTTCTTTTTGTTATGTTGTTGATCTAATACGTACTGTATATTGCTGACTCCTCCCTTTAAGAGTGAAGATTATTGTGAAGTTGTCTTGGTTTTATTGTGGTTAATTTGAATCTTTAATTTGAGTTTATGTGCATCTGTTATTTTTAGACTATAATAAACGTTGTTAGTTAGATTGCACATTGCATCACCTGTCCTATTTTTTATGTTGCCTACCCCTTTTAATGAGTGTTTGATTAGGGCTTCGTAACACATATCATATCTTCATCTGTTGTGTTTCTCATGACACATAATGATATTGTGTTTTGAAACACTGATTATATGAAAATAAATTATGTACACAGTTTACACAGTTGCATTCCTGTTTCATTCTGTATCTCTAAACTACTTGTTTATTTGAGATTACAACCAAAGCTACACACACACACACACACACACACACACACACACACACACACACACACACACACACACACACACACACACACACACACACACACACCTGTCTGACCAGCAGACATTCAGCATGTTTGTCAGCTCCCTCTGGCACAGTGGACTTCACGGTTCTCCTCTCTACAGGAAGAGTGGACACCTAGAGTAAAACAGACAGAGATAATTTTTAACAAAATCAAATGTATCATGCAGGAGGGTTTGTGGGTGTCATGAGGACTCTGAGGACTAATTCTCATTGTTCTCAGTTATTTTGCTCAGTTATTTTGCTCAGTTATTTACTTTGTTAATTTTCATACATACATCATACACATTCTTGATTAGGCCTACGACAGCACATACACACATGCACACTCTTCAAAAATGGAGCTTTAAATCTCTTGACAAATAAAAGATATAGATTGTACTAAATGTCAGCTTGCTTATTTTGCTCAAGGATTTATTAAGTCCACATGCCATGCAAATAAGAAACTACATTTCCAACCACAGGTTGAACGAGAATTAACTGTAGGGTTAACAAGAATGTAATTAATTTGCGTGTGCGATGGGTATAACATATTCTCACCACTTGAAAGACATCTCTGTTGAAAAAAACAGCATATGCTGGTTAGGTATGTTTTAAGCATGGCAACTGGTTTGAGCTGGTTTATGCTGGTCCTAAAATGGTTACAAACTGGTCCTGAGCTGGAGCTAGTTTCTTAGGACCAGCACTTGACCAGCTTAAACCAGCTCATGACCAGCTAAGGACCAGCTTAAACCAGCTGCCATGCTTCAAAACATACCTAACCAGCATATGCTGGGGGGTTTTTTCAACAGGGATTGCATGTCCAATTCCTGATAATTTAATCCACACATGCAACACAAAATACAACTGCACAGGACTTGATCAGTGGTCAAATGGACATCCTTTTTATTACCATATTCAATGAGACAGACAGAACCACTGCCAATATATACACCTTAACAAAGTACTCTGTACTTACATACAGTATGTATATGCTTCTTGCTACCTTTTCAGAGCAGCCCTCAAATGAAATCAGTGTTCAATGTATCTGCTTGTGGTGACTACTTCACACACTTACTGCTGAACACCAGAAACTCCAATGGGTCTAATTGATAGCGCTGGGCTCATTTAATTCACTCATTCACTTTACACACTCATTTTGGTAGCACACTATTTTAGATAAATAACTTAAATTACACTGTGACCTGGCTCTCCCATTATAATCCAGCAGGAACAAGGAGCGACTGCATCTAACGAACACTTTTTTATATAATTCATTTGAATTTGTTATACGTTTAGATGTCATTATCCGTGCCTATCTGAATATGGTAACTGGCTTTAGGCACATCCTTATAGCCTATGTGGATGAAGTGAACAAACCTATAAACACAACGAATCTGGTGTCACAAGTCTGGTCAATGCAGAAAAGTTAATACATGCATTTATGACCTCAAGGCTAGATTATTGTAATGCTTTACTTGGTGGTTACCCTGCAAATTTGCCGCAGCTAGTGTATGAAGTATGACCATATTAGCTCTTTTCCAAACAGAAAGAGCTGGATGAAATATTCTTAATGATATCAATCCTGTCTTGAATCATAATCACACCGTCAAGTCAAGTCAAGCCACCTTTATTTATATAGCGCTTTTTACAATGCCAATTGTTTCAAAGCAGCGTCACAGTGTTAACAGGAAAATAATGCAGCAGAATTTGATTCGGCTGTACAGCTGCTCTGGTGAAAACGGTGCTGTTATCCAGCTAATGTCAATTGTCATATAGTGTCAATGCGCGCAGATCGGTAATATATTTGAAATTGAAGTGTCCCCAACTGAGCAAGCAAGGAAACAAAACTCCTTCAGGGCCAGAATGGAGAAAAAAAACCTTCACCACACTGTGAAGAGAACTGGCCCCTCGGCTGAGCCTGGTTTCTCAGTTTAGAATGAATCACTTATTGTCTTCCCCATTTGTTAGGATTAAAGCGTCTGCTAAATTAATGAATGTAAATGTAACATGGACAGTTCTCACTTCCCATAATGGGTCAGCCACTTAGGAGATCAAAACCAGCTATTGTGTGAGTCACACTGCGTGTGATTTTTGCTAATATATTGGATAATTTAAATTCTTTGCTTTTATATGATGAAAAACTGAAAGTAATTTTGAGGTTATTTGATTTCCCCAAACATAATTTTTTTTTAAACTTTCATTTCATGTGGCACGAGAAAGAGTATAATAATTATAATGTCCCCAGATGTGCCAGACTCCTTGTGTTCCAGCGTTTCTTATGTTCCTGGTCTGGTAAGTTTTGTGCTTACATGGATGTATTGTTGAGGTGTTCAATCCGTTTCCCTGGTTTTCTAGCTCCTGTGTTTGTTTTGTTTTGTTATTTATATTCTGTTAAATAAAATTCATTTTGAGTTTCCCCAGCACCACACAGGCAAAATCATTCCATCCAGTTTATTTCAGCCACTGTCAGACATCCCAAGTCTCCTGCATATTGATAGCGGCTCCCTGATGCCCGCAAATTAGTGCGAGCAAGTAAGAGCGCACATGCGAGACAAGAGCGCGCACGGCAGAGAGAGAGGGGGAGCGAGAGACCTTGCGTGTGTGCTAGTGTGTGTGTGTGCCTCATGAAGCGCATGTAAGACAGAGAGACATTTTTTCTACCCACTATTATTAGCATAAGAAACATTCAGATAATAGTAAACCACTTTTTTGTTTCTTAGGTCTACACCACTGCAAAACATCAAATATGGTAAACACAGAAGCTCAAATTATGTACGAGAACCAACAAGGTTTGTTCTAGCAAGTGACGCATGCACAAGCTTTATGATGTGTGGTGTGCTCTATACACTATACACTCACTGGCCACTTTATTAGGAGCACCTGTTCAACTGCTTGTTAATGCAAATATCTAATCAGCCAATCACATGGCAGCAATTTAATGCATTTAGGCATGTAGACATGGGCTGCATTCAAGTCCAATTTTAGACATGCACTCACAAACTTCTCTAAGCACCCCCTACAATTCACACCGGATCACCAAAACTAGACACAAGAACAGAATTAACAGAGGTTTACATGTTGATGTTTTATTGAAAATGTTGGCATTAGTGGCATTGGCATGATTTAAATCATACTTATCTGACCGTTATCAGTTTGTAGCAGTAAATGAAGAGATGTCACACCCTTCACAAGTTCAGTATGGAGTACCGCAAGGCTCAGTGCTAGGACCGTTGCTTTTCACCCTGTACATGCTACCACTGGGAGTTATCATTAGGAAGCATGCCGTTAGTTTTCACTGTTATGCTGACGATACTCAGCTCTATATTAATTCATGCCCTGACGAAACTTACCAATTCACAAGATTAACGGAATGCATAGCTGATATAAAACATTGGATGACTACAAACCTGATTCCAAAAAAGTTGGGAGATTGTACAAATTGTGAATAAAAAAGGATTGCAATAATTTACAAATTTCATATATACTACAAACTTATATTTTATTCACAATAGAATATAGATAACATATTAAATGTTGAAAGTGAGACATTTTGAAATGTCATGCCAAGGCCGGAAAACCATACTGGATGCCCGTGATCTTCGGGCCCTTAGATGGCACTGCATCATATACAGGAAATGCTACTGTAATGGAAATCACAACATGGGCTCAGGAATACTTCCAGAAAACATTGTTGGTGAACACAATCCACCGTGCCTTTCGCCGTTGCCGGTTAAAACTCTATAGGTCAAAAAAGAAGCCATATCTAAACATGATCCAGAAGCGCAGGCGTTTTCTCTGGGCCAAGGCTCATTTAAAATGGACTGTGGCAAAGTGGAAAACTGTTCTGTGGTCAGACAAAGTTCTTGAAAACTGGGACATGGTCATCCGGACTAAAGAGGACAAGGACAACCCAAGTTGTTATCAGCGCTCAGTTCAGAAGCCTGCATCTCTGATGGTATGGGGTTGCATGAGTGCGTGTGGCATGGGCAGCTTACACATCTGGAAATGCACCATCAATGCTGAAAGGTATATCCAAGTTCAAGAACAACATATGCTCCCATCCAGATTTCGTCTCTTTCAGGGAAGACCTTGCATTTTCCAACATGACAATGCCAGACCACATACTGCATCAATTACAGCATCATGGCTGTGTAGAAGGAGGATCCGGGTACTGAAATGGCCAGCCTGCATCTGTAAAACTGCATTCTACCATCTTAAAAATATATCTAAATTACGGCACATGCTTTCAATGCAAAATGCTGAACAGTTAGTTCATGCGTTCAGAGGCTAGATTATTGTAATGCTCTACTGGGTGGTTGCCCTGCTCGCATAATAAATTAACTGTAGCTGGTCCAAAACGCAGCAGCTCGAGCTCTTACTAGAACCAGGAAGTATGACCATATTAGCCTGGTTCTGTCAACACTGCACTCTTAAACATTGTATAAATTAAAAAATCTTGCTAATTACTTACAAAGCACTAAATGGTTTAGCTCCCCAGTACTTGAGCGAACTCTTAACGCATTATACTCCTTCACGTCTATTGCGGTCTCAAAATTCGGTCCAGTTGATAATACCTAGAATATCAAAATCAACTGCAGGCGGTCAATCCTTTTCCTATTTAGCGCCTAAACTCTGGAACAGTCTTCCTAGCATTGTTCGGGAAGCAGACACACTCTGTCAGTTTAAATCTAGACTAAAAACACATCTCTTTACTATGGCTTACACATAAAACATTATCAATTTCTATTATTCAAATCAGTAAATGATTGTTAGGCTGCATTAACTAGGTCAGCCGGAACCGGGAACACTTCCCATAACACCTGATGTACTCGTTACATCATAAGAAGAATGGCATCTACGCTAATGTTAGTCTTTCTGTTTATCCCGAGGTTTACTGCAGTCAGCCGGATCCGGGCTGTATCCAGATCAGATGGTGGACCAGCGCCTAGACATGACCAACGCATCCCTGAAATGTCTGCAGAGAGCGTGTCAATTAAACTCCCCCCTGTAAATGCTGCATCGACATGACATCCTCATTAAACCCGTCTCCAGTGTGACGACTCCAATCTTTTGAATAATCTAATGAATATCTATTGATCTAATATGACTTCTGATCTGTAATGTTGCCAGAATTATAAACATACACTATTTGTTCGACGGCCAGAGGAGAACTGGCACCCCGACTGAGCCTGGTTTCTCCCAAGGTTTTTTTCTCCATTCTGGCCCTGAAGGAGTTTTGGTTCCCTGTCACTGTCGCCTTTGGCTTGCTCAGTTGGGGACACTTAAATTTCAACTATATTACTGATCTGCCCGCATTGACACTATATGATAATTGAAATTAGCTGGATAACATCACCGTTTTCACCAGAGCGGCTGTACAGCCAAATCAAATTCTGTTGCATTATTTTCCTGTTAACACTGTGAAGCTGCTTTGAAACAATTGGCATTGTGAAAAGCGCTATATAAATAAAGATGACTTGACTTGACCATTATGGTGATCAGTGTTTCCTTTAGTTGGGCAGTTTGACTCTTGGCTTGTTATGTGAGTTTGTGGTTTTTGTAACAGTGTTTACCAAAACACATGATTTGTAGCAAAGAAAGTCAGAAACCAAGATGAACAGGTTCTAACTGCCCAACTAAAGGGAACACTGACATTTTAAATAAAACATTAACATCTAAACCTCTTTTAATTCTCAAAAAGAGCCTCTGCTGAGATCTTGAGAGATGTATTGTCTTCTTTTATCTTCAGTTGATTTCAGGCTGTGTGGCTTTAAGTCAGGCCTCTTCCAGCGGGATAACGTGGCATGTCACAAAGCTCAGATCATCTCAAACTGGTTTCTTGAACATTATGATAAATTCATTAAACTCAAATGACCTACACAGTCACCAGATCTCAATCCAAGAGCAGCTTTGAGATATAGTGGAACGGGAGATTCACACTATATTTGCAGCCGACAAATCTGCAGCAACTGAGTGATGCTCTCATGTCAATATGGACCAAAGTCTCTGAGGAATGTTTCTAGCACCTTGTTGAATCTATGCCACGAAGAATTAAGGCAGTTCTGAAGGCAAGGTGTACCTAATAAAGTGGCCAGTGAGTGCATATTGTGTTTAATATGTGAGGCCTAAAGGCCCAAATCTGCTCATCATAAAGAATTCAAGAGTTCACACTTACAAATAATCAGATAGTAAAGAGAATGCGTAATAGTATGCGTAGTAGTATGCATATTTGGCGTGCTGTCCGAGGAGAGGGCTCCGAGCTCGGTATTTGGCCCGAACCCAGAGTACTCCCCCCATTTCTCTGGTTAGGAAAGTAACCAGGTGAACTGTCAATAAACATTGGTGATTTGACTGGGTATTTATATAGTCCTTCACTTGTGCTGATTGGGTAGACATGTTGATTTCTGATTGCTGACAGCTGGTTAGAATGACATAATGATTGGATAGATCAATTGCTGATCGCTGACAGCTGGTTTAGAAAGACATGATGATTTGGATAGATCATTTGAACGTGTTCCTCTCGAACTTTGTTAATAACATCATTTAATATCTTGTGAATTAAACCACTTGATTCATATTTATTATAACATATCTTGATAATTGTAATAACCAAGGTTTTATGGTTATTACAATTTTATGGTTTGGAACAATATGAGGGTGAATAATGATGAGTTATTATAGAATTTTTATTTTTGGGTGAACTATCTCTTTAAGCTGTTTCATCATCAAGTCGTGTGCCATAGTGCCCTTACTCAACATAGTCAGGGGTCTCAGTCAGGGGTCTGGCTCGGCCGTTCCGAGAGTTCTGTTTTTGTCACAGTCAGATATTTCTAACCGGCATTCATCTTGCAGGATCACCGCTGTTCTGTGTTTTATGACTATCTCAAATGAGCCTAAAGAGAAGGCCCGTAAGCTGAAATTGATTTTGTCTCAATTTTCTGTGACTTTTATAAAACAGCACCAAACTCCTATGTAAACCCCAAAATAAGATCCAAATCCAAAACAAATGTTTAATGGAAAACAAGCTGAACATGTGATAGGCAGTCGATTCATTAAATGATAAGAATTTTCCTCACAAAAGCCTTTTATTCAGCGTAACGAAGCCTCTCCTTCATTGAGATCCATTACAAAAATGGCCTCTTGTCTACTTCCCTGTGTACTGCACCGCTGCACTTTTTTGCTTACTTTTTAGAGGCTCGCCTTTAATGCCCAAGAAGACCTGTGCAAGACTTACACCCTGTGCAAGCAGCAGAATTTTCCCCAACCACATACACTTTTATTTTGGGAACCAATTATGCAGTTCTTCCTAGTTCATAGTGACCACATCCGTCAATTAAAAAAATAAATTTCATACAATTTGTTGTAATATCCACAGCAAAATCTTGTTGTAATATCCACAGCAAAATCTACTCATACCACTTCCACCACCCACCAGTAGAGGTCTTAATCACCTGCATTCTGACATGGACTCTTGATATGTTGCATCTGTAATCCATTAGCATGTACTTTCCCCAATGCTGCCTTACTGCCAGTTTCTCTGGATTACTCAGTTGATTACTGATTTAGATTTGTTGGCCTGCATTGCTGTCTTTCTGCTTTTGAGTTCTCCATTTTTATCATGAATATAGTAGGCTATTGCTGATATGAGATGTTATATGTTTGTGTGCAAGCAGTGTTTATATTTGCTATGCTATGTAAAGCCCAGATCTGTGTGTGAAAGAGGATGTGGTGAACAGGCCTTTTCTTGGCTGTTTCGGTGCAGAGTAGGCTCACACAGACAGTCATGCACACAGTCATTTAAACGTCTCACTTCATGTAAAATACCATGTTTTAAAAAAAGAACCTTTTCAGAGCACACGCTTTTTAAAACGTGGTCAAAAAGGGTAAAAAAAAAAAGGTCAAAAAAGATGTGAAGCTGTATGAACACCACAGATTAATACACATTCTGTACAGCAAAAACGCACACACAAAAAGAGAACAAAGTACTCACAGTGAAGTCAAGGTCTGGGAATAGTAGGAGTTCATGAAGGGGATCTTCCCTAAACTCAACTTCAAGCTCTGAAATCACAGCCTCATAATCCAGGGGGTCGATTACTTTGGGCTTCTCCTGCTGTGAGACACAAATAAAAACATCTCATCATCAACAGTATCAGAATGCAAAAACAGTTCTCAGTGTGCTGAGAGGTAGTGTGTATTTCCAAGTTAAATTTGCTCTTGCATCATCTTTAATGATGTAGATAGTGTAAATTGTAGAGCAACCAGCCTTTAATTACTGTTGCTTTTCTAGATGGGGGCTGAACCGTGTGTCTGAACCTAGGAGTTATCGCTCCCTTTGCATCTAAGATAGTCTACTTGCTACTACTAATCCTGACAACAGTGCAGCCAATGATTAAAAGTTAAAAAGTTGACAAGAAAAGAAAAGACAAAAACTATTTTTATCACAAAAAGTCAGAAAGCTATTACACTTCACAAAACTTCTGAAGGTGAGGTTTTAAGTGGATTCAATTGTTGTGGATTCAACAATGAATTCCATTGTTGAAAATGAAAGAACCTTCATAGAAGGTGGAGTTCAAACTAATTTGAGTCTGACTGTGAGAGTGATGCTCTTCCTGGACAGTAAACAGAGAAATCTTTGTGCAAATAAACTGGACTATAGCTGTATCTTCTTATCAAGGTTTTATGTGCTGTAAAGGTGCATTCAGGAATTACCCATTTTCAACTTTGCAAATCTATTAAAAAGCTTTTTTTATTTTTTTTTTTTATAATTACACTGCCAGAGGTACCCTGCTAGAAAAATCCGTTATTGCTGGTCACCAGCATAAGGTATGTTTTTTCATGCTGGTACCTGCATCAGATGCTGGTTTCTGGTTTGCATGGGAAGCGGTAGTGCCTGTGGACCAGTTACACTAGCTCAGTTTAGCTTGTGGACATCGTGACTATGCTGGTCCACCAGCACTAGACCAGCTCTAACCAGTATAAACGAGACATGGAATTCATGCTGCTTTATGCTGAATTTTTCAGCAGGGTATTAACATACGATTTTTGGGTAAGAAGCTTTTGCACATCTGAATTGTTGGCTTTTTTGCCATTTTTCTTATCAGATCCTATCAAGCTGGTTGAAATATATATATATATATATATATATATATATATATATATATATATATATATATATATATATATATATATATATATATATATATTTTTTTTTAGATCTCTTCAGCGGTGTTTGATTGGATTCAAGCCCAGAACCTTCAGCCCAGTCTGAGGTCCTAAGTGCTCTGAGCTAGGTTTCATTGTCTTACACGACACTGTCTTCAACTAAAAACATTAAACTTTTTATGCCCTTTGGCTGTTCATTTACAAGACAAAGGCGTTTTGGGTCTGAAAATGCAAACTTTTGAAAACGGGATTCAAAGTTTTTGAAAACTATACCATTATCTGTGTAAATAACAAAAAACATAAATTTGTGAAAACGTGAACGTCATGCACATGCATATTGAGTGTTCAGTTCAGGCATGTAGTGTTTCTTTACAAAGTGACATCGCCAACTACTGGCCTGGCATAAATAATACAACGTTTTAGTTGTTTCCATGGATCCGTGTGAACAGGGATTGTTTTGACAACGTTATCGCCTGTACACAAAAACATTTCCATTTTTAGAACATCATTGTCATGTGAACAGCTGTTAACCTTTTATAATTAACCAGACTGGGCAATAAGGCTTTCAGATTTCCAGATGAGTTTCAGTCCCTCCTCTCCAGCAACTTGCCACTCACATGAAATGATAACAGCAGTTATGATCAAATTATCCAATCAATTCCAGGCGGATAAAGCCAAGTCCCGTCTAACTTATTTTCTCATTCGAAAACCATTTTACTGAGATTATTTATATTATTATATTATTTATATTATATATATCTATATCTATATATATATCTATATATCTATATATATATATATATATATATATATATATATATATATATATATATATATATATATATATATATATACACACACACACACACACACACACTGTGTATAATTATTATGTATATATAAATACACACACATGCATGTATATATTTAAGCAAAATATGTTAAATAAGCAAAATATGTAAACAAAATATGTATATGACACTCTAAAGTGTCAATGACTTTAGCAAAATCTCAAACAATAGAAACTTACTTTTGCCATACTGTGCAGCCCAAAGCAATATAGTTATTTCTAAACAATAGTTGAGTTGAGAAACATCCAAGCATGTTAAATCAAACATTTAACCTAACCCCCAGAGCTAGATTGCCAAATATATATATTCCAGCTTTTTCAGGTGTCGTTCATCAGTCACTGGTCATCGCTCGAGTTTAAAACGCTTTATACAATACAGATTGTTTTGTTCATTTTCCACTGTAAAGCAGCTCTAAAAAGAAAACTTTGTCATTGTTCAACTGAAGTCAATTCAGTGTTGATTCAGTTCCACTGTAAAGATCATCAATTATTAAATTAGTTAATTTTATCAATAAAGTAGGTCTGGAGAAAACAGTGATGTCATCGTCCAGCTCCGTTCAGTTCTTATCCTAAGAGTCAATGTAGTCAGACTCACTAATATTGTTGAATATTAAGTGTCTCCAACTAAGCAATCGACAAGTTGGCAGTGGCAAGGAACCCACACTCCATCAGGTGAAAGAATGGAGAGAGAGAAAAAAGAAACCTGTGTATGCTGTCTTTCATGTCCACATTTTCAGCCCAGCACCACTGGGTTACTGATTATGAATGATTATCAAACCAAATAAAGTTAAATCAACCCAGCATGTGGGGGAAAAAAGATTTTAAAGGGGTCATGAACTGCTTTTTAAAACTTATAATGTTAGCCAGATTTTCCATGAAAACCATCCTAATTTAGAAGCAATAGGTAATTCTTTATTTATATTTATTCCTTATGTATTTGTGAGGTAGGCTTAGTATTGTATTTTATTACAGTATTGTCACGATTCCCTGTTTCTCTGTTTCAAGGACTATTATTTTGATATTTCTTTTGTCTTGTGTCTATGTTCAGCTCCTGTGTATTTAGTTCCGGCAAAGTCCCTTGCAAGGAAAGTCTGTTCACTCGGCAGCCATATTTGCAATGTTTCCGGGCAGCTATTTTGGGCATAGAAGATCAAGTCCTATCTATTTGAATGGGGGAATCCTGGAAACTCAAAAACTGCTTGCCGAACTCACAATTAAATAACATATTTCAAATCAGCAACAAAATCTAACATGAACTGTCCCATAAATGTTAGTTTCCTATTATTAAATAGCATATTTTTCAGGCTAAACGGGAAATTTCTAACGGCAGCTGCAGTGACGCAATGACTTTACCAATCAGTAAATGGCTCTTTTACTTTAGAAAGCGTGACTATTTTGCCCATTCATAAGTAAAATAAGTGAACTGTCTTTCTATATCTATAGTCTTTGGTTCCGATTCCTTCGTAATCATCCATTGTAAAACCTTGTTTTGTTACCATGTCAACTAATTACCTACACCTGTCCTTCATTTAGCCCATTGTCATCTTGTTGTATTTAAACCCTCAGTCGTAGTCTGTTCGTCTTGTGATAACGTTTTGTGCTGGTGTTTCTTGTGGTGGTTCCTTGTGTTGATTAAATGTGATTTGATCATTCATCTGCGTCATCTGGATAGTCAAATTAAGCCAGCATGTGTCAATTATATTTCAGTCATGATAACTCTCAGAGTCAATTAATTCAACCAGCATTTATTGGCATAGGGCATGGAATATGCATAGCTTGATTTGGTAGATGAGATCTGCTACGCTGCTGCTGATCTAATACAATTTGTTCAGCTTAGTCAAAATAACAAACAAAGGAAAGGCTTCTCCAAGATGGCAGAACCCCCATAGCAGATCTCTACAGGTGGTGCTGGGGAGGAGGAGGGATAACAGAAGCTTTCAGGTCGTACAGCGTGCCGATCACAGGCTACATAGATTATGGAAGTACTTCTTGATCGGCTGGTGCCACGGCTTTGGAAGAACCAATCAGCGAGTTTCATGTCTGAACTATATATTAGTGTTGAAACAACAACGCTACAGAAAGGTGTTTATTTCGTTACATAGTAGAAACATTTGCCAACTGTGAAACATTTATGCGTATTACATATTCTTTATAAGTCTTGGTTGTAACAAATAAAGTTGAAGTATTTGTAGAAAGATAAAGAATAACTTACAGTGTTTCGTGCATATGAATTATGAATGAATGTACCACTGTCGTTCTTATATTTATCATTCATAATTTTCAGTAAAGTATAACTAAATATTAAACTATCTATAATAGACAAAGCAAAAGTGACACATGGTAAAAACATTGTTACTCAGACTTGTATGTTTTAAAATTACTATCATTGGGTCCAATATAATTGGCACTGCATCATGTTTTATTTTTACTTTTAAAATGAACCAGTGGGCTGCCTCTGACGTGATACCGGTGATAGCCAATGAGTACGAGCTTCACCAACCGGATGTTGCAGTAGTATTATAGAAAAGTATTGAGTAAGAAGAACACTCATATTCTTTTTTTCTCCTTTGTTCAACAAAACTCACGCCAGGGGAACCAGCTGACGATGTTGATCGTCATCCATTTGTTTTTCATCTCAATTCATGTTTGAGTCTCTGTGAGATCTCGCCTCACTATGGAAAAGTAATAATCGACAAGTATGTGGTCTTGTGGTCCGGGCAAGTCTTCTAGTGTGTGTATTCAGAGGATTATAATGCCAAAAATCGGTTGAAACTGCCCTCATGTCTGTGACCTCCCACAGTTTTAAAATCAGTTAAAATTTGAAAATGGTCTAGTGTGTCCCAGGCCTTAGTGGTTTATTATAGCCTATACATCGTGCTTAATGATGAACAACACTGCTGACCCAACTGCACTGATTTATTTTGAATAAATTAAATTAATTTAAAAAAAATTCCTCAATTAAATTGAGTAAGGGTAATTGTGGCAAGCAGCGAGGCTGATGGGCTGTGAGAACGGGGCGAGACCAGTGGCGTGATGATAATGAGCGGCAGCTGTGCTCCACACCAGTCTCGTGTCTCACGGAGGAGCTTGGACGCATAAAAGGAGGAGCGACGACAGTGAAGGACAAGAGAGAATCAGGCCTGGACTTTACGCTGTGTTTTGTTTATGTTTTATTATGTGTGTGCGGCAGTCGTCTGTGAGGAGGCTGCCGTTTTTACTTTCATTTTGATTTAAATTTTGAATAAAGAGTAAAAAACGTTTCCTGGTTCCCGCCTCCTTCTTCCTATATCAACATACCATGTTACAGTAATGAATAATTTTTTGAATGTATTTACATCATGGTGGAAAAGGACTTTCATTATGTAAAATAAAAAAAGATTATATCAAACTTAAGTAATTAAGTAATATAACCTAGCTGGAGAAATCAGGTTACATCTACTGACAGCTATGCTTCAGTAAAACCTTGTTTTTCAGGTTGGTTGAATTCAGTTATAATCCTAAATCTTAAATAATGTTATTTGTTTCAACAAAACAATTATTGTAAAAAAATTATTGTAGATGTTACCACATGAAGTACATTATTAAAAAAACATTTTCAGTGTAATCTTAGTGTATATGGTAAACAGTTTATTTTGCTATTTGCTTTATCATTTTCACATCCAGCGCCACGTTGTTTAAATAGCAAATATACTCGCGCCTTCTGTTCACCCATGGGCGTGCTGGTCTGAACACCAGGTGTGTTCAGACGCATTGTTGGAAGGTTGCTATTTTGAGGAACTGAAAACGACTGCACCATTGACCAACACAAACCTGCTCTAAAGTCATAGTGAAGCATTTTTTGTGTTATTTAAAGGGCGTGTTAGTAATATGTGCCTATAGGCGCTGCACAACGTGTGTACACTCTGCCTATTACACACAGAGGGACACACAGCAGCACACACACACATTTTTAAATACTAAAAATAAAAGGATTCCTCCCTGAAGAAGCGTTCAGTCTTTCCGCTCGCAACTTCCTCCATGTAAATAGCGAATCCACCATGGTACGAGCGCAACTGGCTTTTAAAGGGAATGGGAAATGAGATTCCGACTATTTTCCCCATAGTTAAACTAGCAAAAGTGGATTCGGACATGCCCAAAATGCACCTGCGCCATGCGCTTCAGACCATGAGCTCAGATCGTTAAAATAGGGCCCAGAATCTTACATAATCTGTAGAAAACAAAACACCAAGAGTTGTACTGTTTGTAGCCAATCTATACTCAATCCCGCTCTGAAAATATGAGTAGTACAGTTTCAAATGAGACAGATTTAAATGCCAGTCAAAGGTCATCTTGAAAATCAATGGAGGAAACAGTGGGTCAGGGCCCTGGAGACTGGTGCTGTAATTTTTCATTAATGAAGGCAAATTAATCTGATAATTAATTGATTCTACATGTTCCCACAGAAGATTAGGAAACGACGGGGACAGCATGTGGAGGTAACTAAATCTAACACTAAGACATTAGTCATTTTCCGAAATAAACCACAATAAGCAGAACCTGACAACAGTTTCCTGTGTCATAGACATCACACTCCGAGCATTCAGAAACTAAATTAGCTTTAAAGAAGAGAAGTCTAAGAACATGCTGGCAGTGGCAACACTAATCTAACACATGTGCAAAGAACATAATTGCAATCCATGAACGTACAAAATTGTTGTTGTCACATCTTGAATTATATATAAAACCTACATTTTCAAACCTGTCAGCTAATGTCATAGACTAATGGCTATATTTTTTGTGAAACTGTTAACAGAAAACATAAGAATGGATGAATTAATTTGGCAAATTAGGCAGAATTGTCTGCACACCTGCAGGATAAAAAAGTGGCTAGTGGTTGTTGCTTAGGAACAAGTAAAGAATATTGACAAAAATAATCTGATAGTGGGCAGATTATCAACGTCGACAGAAAGGGCGTGGAGAACAAGAACCAGCCACTACTATACGTAACACAGGAAAGACTTTCTCCATGGCAACAAACATTATTCTCCATCAGTCAAGGACATGTATGTTAGTAAAACAATCAGGCCATGTGCACCAACACCTGCCAACAGTACTCAACACGAGGTTCATAGATAATTTACCAGTTATCATCAGTTAAGTTCAAACAATGACTAAAAGAAGAACCAACAGTGTTCACATGTTTTATGAAAGAAATAAAGGGAACTGCCAGAGGACAGACATTTTTCTAAAGCAAACAAACAAAAAAAGTCAGAAAGCAGTGAAATCAACAGACACATGTACAGTACAGGTACTGCGATCAAGATAAAAACATGAAATGATTCCAGAGTGCAAGGCTTGACTGATGGGAGCGCACTGCCAAAGTGAAACACAAAGCAGAGGTGAAATATTAAATTAAGAATGATGAAATACATACACAGCTCACTCGATTGCAGTCTGCCCGCACCCGTCTGCTTTTTATCTTCTTCCGAAATGTGATTTTACTCCTAAAGCTCATAATTATGCATGTATTCACACACACTGATCAGCAGACTGTATGCGGATGCCACAGAAAGTCGACCTTTGCGAGAGAAGCAGAACTTTCCTGAGAGCAAGTGAAACCTGTTAGACGGAGCACGTGGTCAGGGGGAAGCAGACCTACAGCTACATGTGACTAAACACAGATGGAGAGCGAGAATGACATAAAGGAAAGGAAGGAAACCTTTTCATATATGAGTCAAGTCACATTTATTTATATAGCACTTAATAAATTAACGATTGCTTTAAAGCAGCTGTACAGTAGCCTAATAAACAGAAAAATAATGGTCATTGACGAAAACAGATTCCATTCTGTTTTAAAGCATCTCTAAAAAAAGACAAAAGTGTCATTGTTCCTCTGAAGTCAGTTCAGTGTTGATTCAATTCAGTTCAAAAAAAGTGTCGATGTTGTAAAAATGGTCAATTATGAAACTGTCAAATCAGCTATAAAAGCAGCAGTACAGAAAACAGTGATGCCATCGTCCAGCTCAATTCAGATCAATAATATTAATGAATATCAAGATCACACAAATCATATACATCAAACATGCATGTAAACTAGTGTTGTAGTACTCGAGACCAGTCTAAAGACCATTTTTTGAAGGTCTTGTTTTGGCCTTGAACACATTTATACTAGGTCTTGCTCAGGATTTTGTTTCAAGACCGGTCAAGACCACAACAGCTGGGACATTACTAAATTGCTGGTGCATTATCTGATTTATTTATTAACATCATTAATGTGATTGGATGTAAAACTTACTTACTGCTTCAGATGCAATCAAAAACTTATTTCTACTTTGATTTATTTTTTTATTTTTTTGTGCGGGTTCAGAAATGAATGAGGATGTTAAAAAAATGTCCCCAAAATGAATATACATGCTTACAAAAATTCAAGATATTGTTGCAAAAAGGTACTTGTATGAGAGCTGGATATACATGTTATATATACATGTTATATTATAACATGCAATATAATTAAGCAATATCACAAGAGCAAGAGAGCTGTTTTCACAAATTTGAGCATGATTGCAAACATGATATTGCTTTTATACAAACTGAGATGCATCTTCTGTACCACCTCTGCAGTGCAAAGATGAATTTTGTTGTTAATGATTTAATTTGATTGGTATAACAGCTCTATGAATTTAAGGGGTGCTGGTCTGGTCTTGGTCTTGGTCTCAACACACATTGGTCTTAACTCGGTCTTGCCCTGCTTTGGTATTGGTCTTGGTCTCAACACATATTGGTCTTGGTCTTGACTCGAACTTGCCCTGCCTTGGTCTTGGTCTTGTTCTCAACACACATTGGTCTTGGTCTTGACTTGGTCTCAGATTAGGTGGCCTTGACTGCAACACTATCGCATACACTCTCAGTGTTTATCAATCCAAATAAATTTTTATATACCAGCAAGTAGACGGAAGTAATAATAATATTCCATATTAGACTGATTCTGTTTATCAGCCAGGCCAATCGAGTTGCAGGGATGACGCATTTTTGTAGGGCAAAACCCAGAAACATTTTAGCCCTTCTGGTTCTATTGTCCCTCAGTCAATGAATGGGTTTTTAGTTAAATGCCTGAAATAAGATCTGTGGTGAACACAAGCTCAACATTTTTCATGTTTCATTCTACAGCATATGTAATACCCTTTTAATTAAAAAAATAAAACAAAAACGTTTACTTGTCTTGAAAAAGATGGTTGCTGAAAGTGGCAAAAAGGGACTAGAGGTAAACGTCATCAGCTGAACAGGTTAACTCATCTAACTAGTCTGCTTTCACATCCTCTGTGTTTATAATCATGCTCTCGCAAACAACTATAACTAAAACTTTCAGGGAAAATGTTTAAAAAAAAAACTGACTAAAAGACTTGGAAGATTAGATTAGATAAATCATGCATATTTTATTTATAGCCTACGATTAGCTTTTTACTTCTGGTGATTGTATTTAGGCTTTAAAATTCACAAAAGTTTTCTGCAAGATTGGAAAAGCCAATGCAAAATATCTTATTGAGTCATCACAGCAATGCTGCATTAAAAAGACTAGATTATAGAGATTATAGGTATCAAGAAGTTACCCTGCCCGCTTCCTGATTAACAGGAGTTGTAGTTACAGCTTTTAGTTACACCTTTGGTGTTTTAAAATGTATTCAAGGTGTTTCATTGTAAAATGTACATTTTTATTAGCCTGACAAGCCAGAACCACATCAAGATGTTGGGTCTGGGAACTCAACACTGGCAAGGCTCAATCCGAGAAGCGGGATAAACGGTTGTCTTTCAAACTCCCTCTGCACGCAATAGGATAGCGCTACAACCAGACCAGAGCAACAAAGAAGATGAAGCGGAGCTAGTTGATAGATTAAACTTTCGCCATATCCGGTCGGCAAAACTCAGAACACATCTTCCTTTCTTGAGAATGACTTCAGTACCGTTCTTTGTTGTTTTCTCAAAGAAAAGTTTAACAAGTCTCCCAGAGTCGCGGCCAAAGCCGATTTGAAAGACTGCTGTTCGCCAGCTTCTTTGTTTTCAAGTAGCACGCGGAACCGCGGCAACTCTGCCGTCATTATTTTAAGCCCGCCCACTGATTCTATACACAATGTGATTGGCCTGACCAGAGTTTGGTTTTTCCAGCTCACAGGTCTACCGAGAGTTGCTAGACTACACTCGCAGTAAATTAGATTTCCTGCCGCTAGGGTGCGTCTAGATTTCTAGGCTACATTTTTATGTTTTCAACATAATTTTGAACATTGAGTATATATAGAGTATATATATAGAGTTTTTTTATCCACGGCTCAACTTGCTGTTGTAGGCCAATTTATAAGGAATAATTCACCCAAACACAAATTTGAGCCGTCACGGAAACCAGTGACACAAGTCGGCAGCACAACTTTCAAGCAAAATGAGAAAGAAGCGTTTTTTTTTCAAAATTGGTGATGTTCGCTTTTTTGCAGAATCTGTTAGTTGAGATCATGAAGAAGCCTCTCCGTGTTTGAGATAGCAGTATTGGTATATTTAAAAGCGTACATTTTGAGGTTGAAATCGGCTTGTTTTTCTGAGATTCCAGCACGCAGTAGGGGCGTGTCATTGTCTGTGTGTATTTCCATTGCCCCCGCCCTCCAAGGGACGCGTGGCTACTTATTATGCAGCGCTCTGGCCGGCTCTAGCTGATATCAAAATTCAATGAAGATGGACGCCGCAAAGAGTATCGCATGGCTATATCGACAGTAACATTTGATGGGGATAAAGACAGAGAAATGCGGAAAATCCGTAACTTTGACTGTAAATGCTACACGAGGAGAAAAGAGAACTCTCTGCCCGAAGACCCCGACAAAGAGAAAGTGTGCCCGAACGATTTATTTCATTGGAGGCAACGAGATCTGCAAGAATACTTTTCTGTTTCTTATGGGGTGAGTTTCCATAAACAAAGCTTGTCGTTTTGTGTTCATTCTAAGAACACGTACACGTTATCTCATGTTTAGTCCATGTTTAGACCTTCCCATACCTAACGTTACTTATTGTTAGTAGCTAGCTCAGGACTGTCGTTTAAATTGTAATCGTTGGCATCGTATCACTTGCCAAAAACCCCCATTACTATAATGGGCTTTTAGATGGTAATGTTAGCATCTGCTATTAATTTGAATAATGCTTCCAATTGCTTGAATTGACTGGTGTGAATGACTTAGCCCACGTAAACCTGCCTGTTAGCATTCTTGAATTAATAATGCTAATAATTGTAGCCAGTGGTACAACTATTAAACAACTATCCAAACTGTTTTAGACCTAAAAGAGTCTTTGTAGGCCTATGTTACCCTTAAATGTCAGAGAAAAGAACAGAATCAGAGATTATTTTTATATTTCTTATAGAAAATTGTACTTTGCATATTAAACTATAAAAACACATAATTATAGTTGATTTTAGTTTATCATAGTTGATCATAACTAGAGATGAAATGGCATGAAAATTTCATTTCATGATTATAGTGACCAAAATGATCACGGTTATCACAGAATCCTGTTCAAAAAGTCTTAATGCTACATGAAATCAATTCACTAAGTTTTATGTAGAAAACCAGCAAATAACAAATAAAATTAGCATCAATATGTGCTTTTTGTAAACATTAAAATAACATTAAAAATGATGGCCAGATTTTAAAGGAGTGTCTTGCAACGTTATCTACAATGCACAAGTTCAAATAGAGTTTTGACAAAAAGGCTTTATAAAAAGATAAAACTCACATATTTCAGCCATCTATATAAAAATATAAATTACTGACATTTACAATGCACATTATCCTTTATTATTAATAGCATGCGGTCTGATTTTTCCCGTTGCGTCTGTCGTTGCTATGCAACCATGCAGCTTTACAGGGGGGAGCTTTACAGGGGGTATGGCTTATCTAAATGAGATATAAATGAGCCCTGTTGTCACTCCCAGCAGGTGAGAACAGGTGAGAACTGCACAATCTTTAGAGGCCGTTTTCTCCCTTTTGAGCTTTTTTGAGTGCCTACCTTCAAATGGCCACAACTTCTCCAAATATTATCAGATTTCCATGTGTACAATTAAAAACTGAACGTGTCTGCTCAATACAGCACGAGCCGAACAACACAAACGCAGCAGGAGTCAGATCTCATTTATAACAAGAGTGAGGAGCTGACAGACCAGATGATCGCGGAAGATTTGGTATCAAAGCGAAATGCGCCTGTTTAAGTGAGTTTGTCATTGTGTTTTGTTGTTGTGTTTTCATGAAACCACAATATAAGCAACCCGACCCGAATTGGCGCTAATTTTAAACCAAAATTAAAATGAGCACGGCCGACCGGCATTCATTCACGGCCACATTGTCATTCCTTTATGGCCTCAGTCATTCACGGCCGCATACATTCTGTGAGTGAGATCCCATCCCCAATGGGAGGGTTGATAACATGCAGAACTAGCTCCTACTACTGGCTGTAGTCTTTAGCCTCTGGCCAAAAAAGCCTCCGATGGTGCAAAATGACAATATTTGCGTCATTGGAGGCTTTTTACCAGACATAAAATACATAAATCTCTCGTCTCAGGGGGATATGAGGTGGGGGAGCACGATCATTCAAATATACTTCCGGGTTTCTACTGATACAAAGCTTAATGCTAAATCACTGAAGTAACCCTTTAATAACACTAATTTCTTATTACTATATTAACATTTTAATCTTAAAACATTCGGTAACACTTTATAATAATATCTATGAATCATTAGTTAAGCATTAGTAAATAGTTAATTCATCATTTATAAAGCATTAAACAGACATTAATAAGCAGTTTATAAATACAGCTATACATGCTTTATTCTTGATTTATAAGCATATCTACAATGTGTTTAATAATTGTATTTTCATACTTTATTAGTGATCAATTTATCATTTCTAAATTACATATTACATCATTTACAAACCAGTTGTCAGTGGTTCATAAGATCATTTAGAAAGTGTAAGCAAATTATTAATAAACTATTTAAATGTACATTTATACATTTTATTATTTAGACATATGGTAATAGTTACTCAGTATGTTAATAGATGTTTTATTAACATGTATTCCTACTGTAATTCATGATTAATTCAGACATTTATAAAACATTTAGTAGTTGTCAGTTAACTTTTTTGAGTGCATCTAAAGTGAGGACTAGTGATCCTCGTAAAGCTTTTACAAAGGGAGATTTAAAGGCTTGTAAATAATGTAATATTTAATTTAGAAATTATAAATTGACCATTAATAAAGTATGGAAATACAATTATTAAACACATTATAGATATGTGATCAAGAACAAAGCATTTACAGCTGTATTTATAAACTGCTTATTAATGTATATTAATGCTTTATAAATGATTAACTATTTACTAATGCTTAACTAATGATTCATAGCATGCAGTTATTATAAAGTGTTACCAAATATTCTCATTATATAATTACACTGCAATTGTTATTACAAGCCACTTCTGAGTTGCATTAACCAGTCTTTGTAAATATTATATATTATTTGATAAATAATTTATTTACATAACATTATATAAATAATGCCACTTTAAATGCAAAAATGTATTTTGTTGATATTGATTGTATTTGGTAGCACAGCCCTATAGTGTCTTCTTATTCTCATGTGATTTATTAATACAATTTAAGAATTTTACATGATGAAAAGATGATATATACATCAAAGGTAAAAAATGCTGGAAATGAATTTAAAGGGTTACATTTTTGCAGCATCAAAGCAAACAATCAGCTATCACAAATTTAAATATGCAGTTCTGTGGCTGAAATGTACATAGCTTTTTCTAAATGTCTATTTAAAAGAACCGAGTAGAGGAGAAAAAAAGCAAAATAAATTAAATGAATGAAGGCATAAGTAACTCCAGATGCAGAGCTGTTTTCAAGCGTGTTTTTTCTATTTCAGTTGACCTACATGGAAAATCATTGCACAAGTTGACATGTATTCCTACTCATTTGAGTGAGAATGAGCCATATCAACTTAAACACAGTATATGAAACACTTTCATTGTTTCACTCTCTCATGACCACAGATCTCAGATCTGTCTCTGATTCACTGCAGAACATAAGCACAGCTGTTGCTTGGCTTTTCCCAAAGATCCCAGCATTTTTCCTGGAGTTCCCATGGGCGTGCCTGTCTTGAGCTCGGTCAGAATCAGGTCTGCAGGCTGGATCAAACCCCACGGCCTCTTTTCTAAACCTATATCTTCACTAGATGGACAGACACATGAAGCCATGTAATGTGGAATGCACTAGAATGTTCTGTTCCGTGTGCCATTAAATTGGCACATTATGTTAAAGCTATTTATGGCTACTGAGTGTTTCTAATACAACGGCTGAGGGAGTGATGACATCTTTTTTTATTCCCGTTTATGTTTGAGCTTGACATATCCATTTAACTCAGTTGATCACATACAAAGAACAGGGCTCAGCATCCTCAGATCTTGATTTCAGATCAGAAGATTGTTGTATTTTCAGTCATATGGATGTCCAATCACAGCAACTAAACTAAACTAAACTAAACTAAACTGGAAAAATCATCTGAGTTTTGATCATGTTCTTGTTTCTAGGTCTTTTATTTTGAAGTTTATTCAGTCATGTTTCCTAGTTCTTGTCATGTGATTCCCTTTTCATCATGTGATCATGTATTGTGCTTCCCCTGTCTTACGTGTCATGTTCTTATTGGTTGTTTTAGTCATGTGTTTCTCAGTCCTGTTTTCTCATTGGTTCTGTCTTGATTGTTCACAGGTGTTCCTTGGTTGTGTCATCAGTCTTTGTGCCCTCATGTTTCCATTGTTTCTTGTCTATAGTCCCTGTACCATTGTCAGTGAGTGTCGAGTCGAGTCGAGTCGAGTCGAGTCTTGTATCTGTTCACGTTGGAATTTAATAACTTTGGAGTTACAAAAACACATAACATGATTTAATCGACTAATCGATTAATTGATTTTAATTAACGAGTCAACACTACATAGTCGAGTAGTACATGTAAATGTAAAACTGTTTGCTTCCAGTAATCTCTCAAGCCACATTGACACTTTTACTGCATAATCCTGTTTTGTACACACACACACACACACACACACACACACACACACACACACACACACACACACACACACACACACACACAGTTCAGTCATTTACACAACTGATTTCTACAGCTGAATTAACTCCTGAAAAATGCAGGTAGTGACAACAGCATTTACAAAATTTCTAGTGTGTACAGAACTGAAAAACTAACTGTCAGTGAAATATTCAAACTCCCATCAGAGATGTCTCTCTTCTGCATGCACGGTGCAAGCAAATCACAGTGAAAGAGGTATGAGCCCCGACTCATTCGTGTTGCCAGATCTTGCTAGTAAAACAGTGAACAAGAACAAGCCAATAATAAGATTAAAAAAATCCATGTGCTTAATATTGAAACCAAGCCCAAAATATCGTAATAAAAATGGCGCCACCTGCCCACTTTAATAACTTCCTAAACTTGATCTCTCAAAAAACGTCTCGGTCCAAAGATCATTTGAGGCAAAAGAATTGGGTAAAATTTAAAGGAGGAGTAGCGAAAAAATTTAATGGTGTACTTTTCAAAATGGTCACTACTGTAATTCAAGAGTTTTATTTGTCACATACACAGTTATATACAGAATATACAACCGGCAGTGAAATGTAAAGCGGACTCTCTGTAATGGATGGAGTCTTAATGTAAAATGTTGAATATGATCAGCATGAAGAGAGGAATTGGATGAATTAAATAAAAAAATTCTAGAACAAAGTTATAACCTTCAGAAAAGTGCGTTTTTAAACTGGTGGCGCTATAGAGCTATATAAATTGGACAAATCACTGTTGGTTACCATCTCTACAATTGTGCCAAATTTCATCATTTTCTCATGTTCCGTTCACTGCCATTGACTCCCATTCAGGAGGAATAATAATAAGAAAACTTGGCCCCTAATAAGTGGACATGACAACAATTAAAGAGAGGGCTCTGCAAATCAGCCTTTCAAGCATAAACAAAACGTGACACCTGTGTCGACTGTGCAGAACATCTCTTTGGCAACTGGAATATTACTTTGGTAAAAAAAAGTGGATATCAAACACTCTAGATGCCAGAATTTTGCTATGATTCCCACTGTGTCAATTTCGAGAGTGAGTCATGTTTCCTACACACACAAAACAATCATTTAGGCCTAGGGGATTCACCCTCGTATTTAAATGCGCTTGTCACTCCTGAAACTGTAAGTAGCCTCAAACTGCTTTAATCAAAATAAGGTAAAAAGCTCTGGTTACCATGATGATAACGGTGTGAGGTTCGCAGGTGACCAGCCCCTCTTCCAGTGGTGTGATTTCCAAGAAAAGTTGTTCCTGCTGGCAAGCAAGGATGCGTGAATGGTTTCTTCTCATTACGGAGTGCAACGCCTGCAGCAGACTGGTGGTACAGCCCATGCCTGAAGAACCAGCTTAGAGCTTCAGGGGACTCCAACCTGAAGCCCAATCACCTGAAGGATTACTTCTTAGAGAACAAAAACACTGGACTCTCAAAGTTACTTACTACAACTAGGCCTAATCTGGGGTCATCAAAAATGAAAAAGAAGTTTTTTTTTAGCCCTAAAATCAGAATTCTATTAAAATAAAGTATCAAGATCATGTTGACTAAGTCCTCCAAGTCTGCAACCCCTCATCCTCTCCTCCTGCCATTGTGTCCCTGATGTATCTGTCTGCCTCTGCAGATCCACTAACATCCTGTGAGTGTCTTCCGAAACCACACACTCTCTCTCTTTCTTTCTGGAGAAGTGGAGACCAGGAAACACTGACAACATTGTCTCACACAGATCAGCTGCAGCTGTGCACAGCTGGGCGCACCAATCAGCACCCGCCCTCCACATCAGCTGACCAGGAAAAAGAGCCAAAATCACGCTGGCAGTATACGCACTCCCACAGCCTGCTCCTGGACCCTCTGTCTCACATACACCCATTTTCTTTCCCCCTTGTTTTCTTCCATTCGGTTCTTTTAGCATAGTAGACTTGTGATTTGTGAGAAAGGTTTAGGTTTATCTCGAAAAGTGTTAAATAATAAAATCAAATTGAGTTCTGTTTAGCATATGGAGCTGTGTAATTGTGCCTGATTAGATAAACAGCTACAAGGGTCAGATATCAAGCAAACAGGCTTTAAAGATCACTTGTTAGTGACATTAAATCATTGATGGCTACTCAAGTTGAGGGAATTCCAAACTTTAGCTTTGACTATTGCAGCCAACAGTCACTGCACAGAGGTCTATTATTGTGGTAAGTTTCATATTTATACACCCCAAACAGCACTGTGGTTGTGGTCACACAGAATCTCCCAGATGATATGGGCAGCTCTGCAAAAATATCTGGTAATTTTTGTATGCTTTCTTACTCAGTACTCAATACATTTACACTGTATTGTGAAATGTAGTATGGATAAGTGCTCCACTGCTCTGAAGAATACATAGCTATTAGAGAGATCAGCTCTAACGTCACCCAAACCCGCTGTTAAACATAAACCATCCACCCGCCATCCACTCGAACCTATGATTTTCTCTGATTTAGACATCCGCACCTGACCCGCACCCCATCATCACATTACAATTATTAAAATTCTCAGTGCTAAGCGTGATGATATGGTAACATGTTACATTGAAGTCAGCTGCTTTTAAATGAACATTTATGTAAAGTAAAAGTTCTTCTTTGGCAAAAGACTAAGTTAATAGACTAAGCACATGCTTTACTCTCATTCAAAGTGCAAGTCTTTAAAAACGATACTGTTATTGTCTCTGTGTAAACTACAAACATGCAAATTTGTGAAAACGGTGACGTTATGCGTATGCGTATTACATGTTCAGTCCATAGACTGTAAAAAAAGATGGACGACACACCTTCACTCTCTTCCAATATGGCGCTGACATCTTGCGCTGATTCTGGATCCGAGTGTGTGCAGTAGTGAGCGTGAAGTGGAGCTGCGGCCCTGCCCACAGTCCCACAGTATCAGTGTGAAATAAACAGTTGATGAGAAATTGAAAGTAAAAGCTCTAATCTCATCCTGAAAATTCCCCCAAAAAGTCGGTTGGTGCCTCAGTGACCACTTCACTCAGAAAAGCTGTCAATCATAAAGTCACACTCCCGTTTTTATAACATTAAATACCTAACTGAAACCAAACTTATTAAAAAAAAAAAAAAAAAAAAAAAAAAACGAACACTTGAACTTGCATCAGCGTGATAAAAACTGCATAAATTGACAGAAACCATCTATGGAAAAAATTAATTTGAAGTGTAACTTGATTGTTTAGTTTGTCTCACATGGAGAGGACAGGGTTTATGACCAATACTGGGACCAACCACCTGAGGGTGATTGAAATGTTTTGGCTTCACTTTTCAGGGCTTGTGTGGCACACTTGGTTCAGTCTCTAGGTGTCTAGTGTTTCTTTACAAAGTGACACCGCCAGCTACTGGCCTTTTTTTTTTTTTTTTTTTTTTGCGGATCCTTGTGAACTGGGATCGTTTTGACAACAGTGTCATCTGTACGAGAAAAATGCAAAGGTAAACGTTTTGTATTTTTAGTACATCATTGTCATGCAAACGTACCCAAAATTGGAATGCCACTTTTTCTGTCACTGCAACTTTGTTCAGCCCAAGCAAAGACTGGATATAAACTTTATTAGTTTATTGTCATACATACAGCGCTTCACAGCCATTACATATCACATACCCAGCACTTGATTAGTCCTGGCTAACTACTTCATTAAAACATTTTCACATTCTCCTTAATTCTCATTTTTTTATTTTCTCTCGGCTCTGTATGGCCTCTATTGCTGCTGAAACAAGTGGAACTGCATAGTTTAATGAGAGTCTGCAAATTAGTGCATGATGAAAAATTAAGCTTTAAAAGACGTTCATTTCCCTTTCAGTCGGTGACGTTCGACGTACGTCTCCTTTCCCTCCTTCAGGGAACGAGGGTTACCATACGTAACCGAGACGATTTCTTATATTGGAAATTAATTTGTTAAGTTTGTGTATATTTTCAGTTAAAGCTGTTAAGTTAAAGGTGCACTGTGTACATTTTAGTGGCATCTAGTGGTGAGGTTGCGAATTGCAATCACCTAGCGCTCACCCCTCCCTTTTCAAAGCACATAGGCCCTGTCCCAAATGGCACCCTAACGGTCTTCCTCTGAGTCCGCACTTTCACGACATAATGCCGCTTTGACTGCCGGGAAGAAGTCCTCTGCGTAGCTCATAAACTTGCGGGCTCAGCTGAAGTGCGCATAGAGAGCGCATAGCAGCCACAAAGTCTTTAAAGATCACGAGCACCCTTCTTTAAGCTTAAATGACTAATGGGACACCCTACAGTCTTGTGGACTTAACAGACATGCGCACACAGCGGCCATTGTAAGTCCACAAGACCGAAAGTGCACATGAAGCGTGCCATTTGGGACAGGGCCATAGAGAAGCTACAGTGACCGACATAGGACAAAGATGTCGTCTGAGATAGAAGAGAGCAGCTAGCGCTCTGTAGAGAAGTTTGCTACTTTACTGTTTGTTTGCTATCCTCATAAATACTACACACTGCACCTTTAAGCAATATCTCATGTTGTTTTGTTTTTTTCCTTTCTGTTTTATATAATGACCACTGGTAGATGCTCTAGTCATTTGCCTTGATTTGCTTTCCCTGAAGGTTTTCTGTTTTTATTGAAAACTAAAGTAAGAGTACATTTACACGACAATGGAAAGTTTTTTTCTTTGAGTTTTTCCCATACAGACAATAACGCTGTCTCTCGTATTCACACAGATCCATGAAAACAACTAAAAACACTGTACTGTAGTATTGATGGTAGGCCGGGTATTGGCAATGACATTTTGTAAAGAAACACAAACAGTAAAGAAACTCAAACAGCTTCATCATGCCAAAGAGGATGCTTACAGAAGTGGGGATAGGGTCTTGTATAACCAGGCCAGGAACAGACTGACAAAGGAGATCAGAGCTGCTAAAAGAAGCTACTCTGAAAAGCTGAGAAACCAGTTTTCTTCTAACAACCCTGCTGCTGTCTGGTCAGGCCTGAAGAATATCACCAATTACAAGCCACCATCCCCCCGACCTGCTGAGAATCAACATCTGGCTGATGAGCTGAATGCATTTTACTGCAGGTTTGAGAAACCCAATCTCACACCTCACACCCGTTCTGATCTGCACTTCACACGTCCCCAACACCTCCTGCACCCCTCTCCTCCCCGCCATCCAACCTGAGCTTAAGGTCTGTGTGGAGCAGGTAACCAAAATCTTCAAAAGACAGAAGATAAGGAAAGCTTCAGGCCCAGATGGCATCTCATCTGCTTGTTTGAAAGCCTGCGCTGACCAACTGGCCCCAGTCTTCACGCAGATCTTCAATAGATCATTGGAGCAGTGTGAAGTTCCCGTTGCTTCAAACGCTCCACCATCATTCCTGTCCCCAAAAACCCAAAATCACTGGACTTAATGACTACAGACCTGTCGCTCTCACATCTGTGGTCATGAAGTCATTTGAAAGACTGGTTCTGGCCCACCTGAAGGACATCACTGGACCCTTGCTGGATCCTCTTCAATTTGCCTACAGAGCAAACAGGTCTGTGGATGATGCAGTCAACATGGGACTGCATTATATCCTGCAACATCTCGACAGACCTGGGACTTATGCAAGGATCTTATTTGTGGACTTCAGTTCGGCCTTCAATACCATCATGCCTGATCTTCTTACAGCTAAACTGACCCAGCTCTCCATGCCATCCTCAATCTGTCAGTGGATCACCAGCTTCCTGACAGACCAGCAGCAGCGAGTGAGACCAAGACTCTCACTACCAGCACTGGCACCCCCCAGGGGTGTGTTCTCTCCCCACTGCTCTTCTCCCTGTACACCAATGACTGCACTTCTAAAGACCCTTCTGTGAAGCTCCTGAAATTGCAGATGACACCACCGTCATCGGCCTCATCCAAAACGGTGATGAGTCTGCTTACAGACTGGAGGTTGAACGGCTGGCTGTCTGGTGCAGTTATAACAACCTTGAGCTCAACACGCTCAAAACGGTGGAGATGATAGTGGACTTCAGGAGGAACAGCCCTGCTCTGCCCCCACTCACCATCATGAACAGCACAGTGGCAGCAGTGGAGTCATTCAGGTTCCTGGGCACCACCATCTCTCAGGACCTGAAGTGGGACAATCACATTGACTCCATTGTAAAAAGGCCCAGCAGAGACTGTACTTCCTTCGTCAGCTGAGGAAGTTCAACCTCCCACAGGAGCTGCTGATCCAGTTCTACTCGGCTGTCATTGAGTCTGTTTTGTGCACATCCATCACTGTCTGGTTTGGTTCAGCTACCAAATCTGACATCAGGAGACTACATCGTACAATCCGAACTGCAGAGAGGATTATTGGTGCCCCCCTGCCAACCCTCCAGGACCTGTACTCTTCCAGAGTGAGGAAGAGGGCAGGTAAAATCATCACAGACTCCGCTCACCCTGGACACTTCCTGTTTGAACTGTTACCGTCAGGACGGCGACTCCGATCACTGGCCACTAGAACATCTAGGCACAGGAACAGTTTCTTCCCACAGGCCATTTCCCTCTTGAACAGTTGTCTGATTCTGATTCTGATTCTACAGACTGAACATGTAATACATGTAGTCACCATTTTCACAAATTCACAAAAATTTCACAAAGAAAACAAAACCTTTTTGTTTTTTTACACAGACCATGATCCAAGCATAGCGTGACGTTAGTCAAGCTCACATCAGCTGACTGTCAGCTGATCACGCCTACCTATAGGGATACGATGTCTATCACAGCCTCCATATATAAGCTCCTTCAATATTATCAGCAGCTACTGCGTTTCTCCAGAGCTCATTACCCTCCTCCATCCCCAGCTCCTCCTCTCGTCAGTCATGATTTGGCATTCTGATTCCCCTTGAATCAGACTAAATTCCAGAATTATGTTGTACATTAAATGATTGAACATTAATGATATCTGCAATACATTATGTTAGTTCTGCTCTGTTTACCCTAAAGGGGGTTATCGCTGCTTTCACTGCTCTTATCTATGCTAGGCTGCTTGGATGCAAAAGGAGTTCATGCCCAGAACAGAACCATACCACCAATCCAAACTATATGCTAATAGTCAATCAATCATCTTTGATGATAGTGGTCCTGACAGAACTATTGTTTTCAAAAACTTTAAATCGCGTTTTCAAAAGTGTACATTTTTTTAGGCCCCAAAAAATGCTTTCATGTAAATGTATAGCCAAAACACATAAAAGTTTTCAGTTTTTAGTTGGAAACACTATCATGTAAACGGCCCTTAAGAGTGATGCACATTCGTTGCGTTTTATAATGAAAAGAGAGTTCTGTATCTTTATTAAAATCTACACATTGATGTTTTATCTCTCATCCACCCACAACCCACCCGCCATTAATTGCAACGTTATTTTTTATTACTTGGCCTGCCCGACCCACGGATTATCCCCAGTGTCTGTGGATCCCCATGTGCATCACCCGCATTACTAATAGGTTAGGGTTATTTTTGATGAACGGTCCTGAGGACATGTTTTTTCCCTTATATAAAACCACAACATTCACATTCATGTAAGGGTGAGAGAGAACTTTGACATAACATCGGTCCTGAAGAACTGTGCAAACTTGAATATATTATTCTTCTCACAACAATTTTGGTCAAGCTTACTCATTTTATGTAGGCTATTAAAAGAAATCCAACACATTAATGCTGGTCAGTCAGTGCCAAACACAAGAAAACCAAACATCTTCAACAGTGAAGCCCTGGAGCTGCTCTTTAAAGCTAACATTAGGCACTGTCTTCTTTGATACTATGGTTGATAGTATATTTCCAACTTCCACAGCATAGACCTATTTAATAGTAGATCTATTTATCTAGAGAAGATTCTAAACCTGTTCGATCTCCATTTCAAGGTCATCGGTTCTTGGTACTCTGAACATTTGAGGATCTATAGGGTCGAGTTCTCTTACACCATCACATTAAGCACTTTGATTAAACTTGCATGCTGAGTCATACCAAGAAAACTAGTGTAAACTCTAGCAACACCTCCCACATGACCATTTGGTTCTGAAAGTTAGTCAAGTCACCTTCATTTATATAGCACTTTTTACAATACAGATTGTTTCAAAGTACTTGTTTTGGCTCTAGAAAGAAGTTATTGTCCAGCTAAAGTAAGTTTTTGAGTGATTCATTTCTGTTGTAAATAATCCTGAGTTATTTACTTTGGGGCCACTTACACGACACCACTTTCAACCAAAATAGAAAACTCTCAATGCATTCTGGCCATTCATTTGCATGGCAATAGTGTTGGTTTAAGCCAGTTTTTGTTTAATGTAAAAATTAGAACCCATGCAATGCCACTGAAAATCAAATAAATAAACTTGGAATAACTAACTACATACGTGTGCACACCACTGAAGCTTAATCACCCTTTGATTTGATTACAGCAGTGTTTGGATTGGAGTCTATCGGCTTAGCACATCTTGACTTAGAACTATATTTTCCCACTCTTCTTCGCAAACATTTTCCAGATCGGTTAAATTGTGAGGGCATCTCTTGTGCAAAGCTCTTCCCCCACTGATTTTCTATAGGATTCAAGTCCGGGCTCTGGCTGGGCCATTCCGCAACATCAATCTTTCTCTGCCGAAGCCATTCTTTTGTTGATTTTTGTTGTGTGTTTTGGATTATTGTCATGCTGAAAGGTGAAAGTTTTAATTTTCAGCTTTTTAACAGACAGCAAAAGGTTCTGTGTTTTTAACTGACAGCAAAATTGACTGATATTGGGAGTTATTCATGATTGCCCCACCTCCACCAAAGCCCCAGTTCCAGCTGAAAAAAGCAGCCAAAAAGTGTGGGTATGCTGTTCTTTTGCTTATGTGCTGTTTTTGTGCCAAACATACATTACTTTACAGTTTTGGCCAAAAGTTCAATCTTGGTCTCATCAGACCATAACACACTTTTCTACATGGTTTTGAGAGACTGGGTATCAAAGTTTAGCAGGGCTTGTATGTTTTTTAGTCAGAAAAGGCTTGCGTCTTGCCACCCTGCCCCATTGCCCAGACTACAAGAGATAGTTGTCTCATGTAAGGAGCAACCAGTACTTGCCAGAAAGAGCTGCAACTCTATTAATGTTGCTGTCGGCCTCCTAATAGCATCCCTGACCAGGTTTCTCTTTGTATTCTCATTAAGTTTGGAGGGACGGCGTGTTCTTGATAATATCACTGTTGTGCCATAACTTCTCGAATTGTTGATGACTTTTCAATAAGGAGATCCCATTCATCTTTGTAGCCCTTGGCTCTTGTAGTAGTGTGCAAACAAGAATATGTCAGAAAAAAAACAAACAGTTGATTTATTTGGAGATATTCAGGGTCACTTCAGGAAAAAAACATGTGTGTACGTACTATTTCACATGAGCTTGATAATAAGTTTATTCTATACACAGCCACAAATCCAAAGGCACTTATGAATGTTAGGTCATTTTAAGTTTTTAACTTGATCTTTGTATCAAAAACTTTAGCAGTTAGGTTATTTTAAGTTTTTAACTTTATATTTTTATAAAAACTAAAGCAGTTCGGTTATTTTAAGTTTTTATCTTTTTTCTCTCTAGAAGTGTCACTTTGGTTTTCAGTGGCACTGCAAAATTAGTATTTTTTACACATTAAAGAGCAAAAGTTCTGATATGATTTATCTTGGTTTAATTTTTGTTCTCACAAAAATGGCTATTTTAACTAGTGTTTAGACCTTTTCTATCCACTGTTGTTGAAATATCTTTCCAGCATGTTTGTTGCTATTATATATATATATATATATATATATATATATATATATATATATATATATATATATATATATATATATATATATATATATATATATATACAAATGTATTAACTGAACACACTTTACAACTGCATAAACTGAGCACATGATTGCAATGTGTTTAGACACTGAGTGTGTGTGTGTGTGTGTGTGTGTGTGTGTGTGTGTGCGTGTGTGTGTGTGTGTGAACTGCAAAAGAATGTATGTGTGCGACAGATGAGGTTACTTCTGAGTAAAACCTCAACACACAGGATATTGCACACCTAGCAAAACTTCTGAGAAACAGAAAGCAAAACTTTTGTGTGTGTGTGTTTGGGGTTTGAGGGTGGATTTTGTCCTGCAAGCTATGTGACCAACAAATACTCTGCAATGGTGGCTGCATAAAAGAAAAAAAACTCTAAAGTTCATTGTATGGCTGTTGTGCCATCTAGTGTTTGTCCATCTACACCACAGGAATTTCAGCAGTTTTTTCGTTTCATATGGATTAATTTAACAATGTCTTTATGTCGGCTACTTTTTGAAGCTTCAGCGTGTTGATTACTAGGACTTTCATTGGATGGACAAAAACAATGAATTTTGGAATGACATTAGAAATTATTCAATTATTCAAATAAGTCAATTATTACAGAATTTCAGAACAGAACTATCCACAGAACCAGGGCTTGACATTAACTTTTTTGCTCACCGGACACTCTGGCTAGTAGTTTTCCAAAGTTACAAGCAACCAATTTTCACTGGCCACAATTTTGACATCAATACCATGGGTAAAACTGCCATATAGACATTTTTAATATTCTCTCATAATTTGGCAGCAGGTTTATTAGACTGCTGTCACTTTAAGACTGAATGCACAGATCCATTTTACTGTTACACATGCATTTTCTTTCTGAACTGTTTACGTTTACTTAACTGACTGTGTTTACATAAAGACTCGCCAAGGCCGGCATTTTGACATAATTTTGTGTATATTTGACTGTTTAAGTGCAATAAGCAGCAAAAAATTGAGAGAAAGTGCTGGTATTGTGTATCTATTCTGTGGAAATGAGTATTGGAAGCATTTCAGATATTTCAGTATATTTCACAACGAAAAATCAGTATCGAAAAATCTATATTTTTCACAACACTACATTGCACTTATTTTATTATTTCAGATGCTCCATGTCTTGCTGTCTATGCTTATACCTATGCTGTATGTCTTTTGGATTGTGGGGTAAACCGGATCACTCGGAAGAAACCCATGCCAACACAGGGCGAACATGCAAACTCCCCACAGAAAGGCCTCCAGGCTCAGCCGGTACTCAAACTGAGGACCTTCTTGCTGTGAGACAACAGTGCTACCCACTGAGCCACCTATAGCAAACATATCTGATTTAAATTTGTGTCTGTCTTTCAACAATATATGATCTAGGTCAGAGTAAAACAATCCCACTTTTTAGTTCCTGTGTGAATGAAGCCAGCTTGAACAGCCTCAACGGTTGCCCTTGCTTTTGTCGCCGGAAATCGCAAGCTTTTATTGAAAATGAACGATGTTTGGTTGCTGTGAATCTTTGTCATTGTGAACCACCCTTGAATCTAAGGGACTGTGATCAAATTCAAGTTACACTTGTGTAAGCGGCAGCAGAAAGCCAAAGAGAGGCCTGCAGGTGGCAGTCTCATCCTTGCATGAGTATAGAGAAAAGCATTTTTTTCTTTTCCCTTTTTTGAGAAAAGGAAACTATTAATTCCTCCTCAGGGAGGCATTAAGAGCCTTCAGACATGAAGGAGTAGAGGAAGATAAGCATTGAGTTTCCTCTCTCTTTTCCTCTCCCTCTCTCTCTCTTGTCTAATTCATATTTAGTTTTACTAAATTTTAAAACTGTATTAACATTATTGATCTCAATGATTGGAGACTGATCGGTTAATTTATACTGACAGTGAATTTCAGCTTTTTTTCAGACATTTGGCACTGATTGGATCTTGGTGCATGGATAGCAAAATCATTGACATGCTTGATATGGGTTCAGTTTAAAGACAGTAAAAGTAACACTTAAGCAGGGTTGCAGTTAATTTGATTATTAAGTGATGAATTGTATGTATTTTTGTGAGTACAGTTAAGTGAGTGGAATTTACTAACATAAATATACCACTGTCATAATTACAGTAGATAGCTGTACACGTGCATTTGTTGACAAGCTAAATCATTTCAAATGCTATGAAGAACCATGTCGACTGATAAGGTGAGCAATATTACAACCATAACAAAAAGAATAACATAAGAATAAAATATGGTTACTGTTTTCACATATACATTGTGTGCTAAGCGTTTAAGTGTGTGTGTAATCAAATGTTGGCAACACGATAGGCCACATTGCATGTAATTTACATTTGACATCATAGACCGGGGTGGGCAACTCTGACCCTTGAGATCCGGATCAAACTCACCTTTCTGTAACTTTCTGGGGATTGTGAAGACCTTGAGTTTGTGTTTGATTAGGGTAAGAACTAAACTCTGGAGGAAAGTGGATCTTGAGGGCCAGAGTTGCCCACGCCAGTATCTATTACAAGCTACCTAACAAGCTAGACTGCAAACTTTCAAAGCTTACCTGCCATTAGATGCTATCCTCAGACTGACTTCTGACATCCCAGACAAACTACAAAACTCTGTGAGATAGGGATATCACCAATCAGCGGAAGAGGAAGCAATCAACCAATCAGCACAAGAGGCCAGTATATATAGCCATCTCTCACTTCTGTCCCGCGACAAGTTTCACAGCATCCCTCCACCACCCCACCACCCCACTCTTGGCTGTTTCTATCCCAGTCAAGGAGGGGGAGTACTCTGGGTTCAGGCCAAATTCCGAGCTCAGAGCCCTCCCCCGGACAGCACGCCAAATACACATAAATGACTCTATTTGATATTTGATTTCATGTACATGTAATGTCGTGAACTACAACTAACATCAAGACAGTATAAACTGTGTGCAACTCTGCATTTAGTTCAATAACAAAATATAATCCTACATAAAGCTATGATGACATACTTATTTTGCCTTAAAGCAATCCAAACTTTTCACAGAATTTTGTACAGAATTTCAATGTTGCTTTAAGTGACAACTGAGCATCAGTGATGAACATCTGCTGTTAACAAGCAGAATTACTGAAGGAAAGAGAAACAACAGAAAAAAAAGCAGAGATGAGCAGAAACACAACTGCAACTAACAAAGCCTTAGATTAAATTAACTGCAAATAAAACAATAAATCTCTAAAGTTTCTCTCTTAAATCTCTCCAAAACAGCATTACCATCTTCACTTATTACTAACCAGTTTGCCTTTATTTATTTATGCGTGTGTTCAAACCTGTAGTTCGGTTTGCTTGATTAATTTGGTCTGGACCAACAAAAAAACAAAAACAAAAAAAAACATTTAGTCACTTTAAACACTTGGCCCTTCTATTGGCCCTATAGTGCACTTGGCCCTTGTTTTTATGTTATGCTTTCTCTGATCACTATAACAGTGTGTCTATAAAACATCTTCTGTGGCAAATTAAGCTAAAGACTAAATAAAATCAGGTGATGTTGACTTCTTTCTAATAATTAAATGATCATCATGTAATGGCCAAATTCTCTGATTTCATCCAAAGTCTTATCACTGATCGTTTGTTGAGTCATTAATACCACCGGTGACTGGTGCCATTGTTTTGAGAACAACTGATAATAATCCTTTAATTCATGTAGCCTGTTTTATGAGAAGCTACATACCAAGAAGGAAAAACTGCAAAACTTTGCTACTCATCAAAGAGTAACACCTAAATAGAAGGCTTCAGCACCATGGTAAAACATAGCATTCCTCTGTCCTTCTTTGACCCCCTGAGTCTCTGACTCACAGATGCTCTTTGTGACCATCAGACCAAGCTCATGCATTACACTGGGTGCAACCGTTTTTGTGTTGTGCTGTGTAGCAACAGCTTCAGGCTATCCACACTGGACATATCAAAGCGATCGTTGCAAAAACATTTGTCCTTCATGTCAGAAGCAGCAGAGTTTACTGTCAAAGACTTGTTGCGCTGCATCCAGTGTGGACAGCATCACTAGCTGCGTTTAGACAGACCTTAATAATCCGATTGTAACCAGACTAGTAGCACAGTCGGAATAAAAAAAGTAACCATGTCAATGGGAATGAATTTGCCAAATCCGATTGAAATTTCATTTGGGGTGGTTTAAACCTTTTCTAATCAGTTCTATGGGACACTTGATCACTGTAAATACTTGATCAGATTGAAAATGAAAACTGGAAAGTTCTACACATGTGGAATAATGTAGAAATGACACATGATGCACTGGATGGGCTGTTGTTGTTGAATAGAGCGCTATAAATGACTGTTTTGTCAATCTAATATTCTTCTTCTACTCATCGTATGTATAGTTGTTTACAATGTTGTTCCATGTCTCACTTGAGACTCTCATATTTAGACAGGGAAGGGGTGTTTTTACTGCTTGATTAGTGAAAGTGAAAGTGGCGTGTAGCCAAGTGTGTTGTCCCATACTCGGAATTTGTGCTCTGCATTTCACCCATCCAAGTGTTGAACACCTTAGTTGTGGGTAATGAGAGTGGAAGAGCACGCTATTCATTCACTCCCCCACCTACATTTCCTGTTAGAGACTTGAACCCGCAATCCTCGGGTTACAAGTCCGACTCTCTAACCATTAAGCCAACTGCCCCTAAATATAAAGTTTGCTTTTTAAAATGAAGGAAAAAAAAAGTAGTGGTAGGAGGATGGTTAGTGTGCACAAACAGAAACTTGTATATTTGTGCATGACACAAGATTAATTCCGCTTTGAAGCTTGTGACATATAAACATGCACATCAACCCGATCACTTTATTTAGCGGTCATGTAAACACTGTTTGGATTCATCCATCGCAATGATTTAATTCTGATTTAATCAAAAGGTGTAAACGTAGCTACTGATTATAATTTGAGTTCTATTGTCTTTTGTCATATTGCTCACGTCTGATGTAGACATAGTGTCAGCGCTCTGAGAGTAAAAAGTCAAAAGCCAAGCTGAACTGAGCAAGTATCACTCACTCCTGTCATCTTTTCCCTCTCATGTTTCTGCTGCCAAGGTCTCATACTACCATAACCAAATCAGCAACATCTCAAACACCCACATCATTCTCCTCTCTACTATGTCCTAAGCCACCACCTCCCACTACTTCTATTTTACCAATAAGGTGGCAGCTATCAGCAACCAGTTCTTTCACCCAAAACCAACCAAAACCCACATATCTTTTTTTCTCAGAAAAAGTTATTTTCTGAGAAGCACTGTCAATTATAGCTTCATTTTTAAGCCAATGAAGGTAATTTGTCCTTTCATTCATAAATATTGCTCAGTGACTGTACATTAAAAAAAGTTTGGGCCACAAACAAATTTGTCCTGTTTTGGGGGGGATGGGGAGCGTTAAGGCCATCAGTACAGAGTATTAATAGTCTTTCACTCCTGCGCTGCTGTTTGAATGAATTCCTGCATTCTCTAGGGGCATTCTTGAGTGGGAAGCTAGTATGCAGCTACTGCAGTCCACCTCCATCTGCAGCCAGTACAAGCTGAGAAAGAGAAGGTCCTCACACATAGGCCATACAGTCCATCTGATGAGGTAAACATGCAACAATTAAAACTTCTCACAGGTGACCTGTTACAAATCTAACTTATGGTTCACCTAAAATATGGGTCAGGTTTATTAACAGCTTGCACTAGCACAAACCCTCTTTTGGCATTTTGCATTTGTAGGAGTTTCGCTTTCAGACGCAAAATTTAAGGGAGGAGTATATTAAATGAATCATGCAAGGTGATTTACTAAGGTTTGCGCTCATCAATTTACTGGTATTTGCGCCATTATTTACAGCTCAAAAAAAGCATATCTTAAACCAGACGCTAATTGGCGCTGCTCTTTGTAGATTGTGTTGGTCATTATGGATATGATCCGGCTGCATCTGGCCCTATGTTTCTTAAATAGGCCATTATTTTTTTCATGTTTAAAGAGATCAGGATTCTGTGGTGTATATATAATAAGTATAATTATTGTGTTTGGCAATTGAGAACCTTAGTGATAAAGTGATAAACAAAGAAAAACAGGAGAACATAAGCCCCATTCGCACTGGGTAGTTATAGAAACTTAGTTTTTAGTATCCCCAATAACTAAATCCCCATAGGGCCGTTTTCCTGGTTGCATTCGCATCGCCAGTAGGAACTCTGAAGGGAAGTAAGCCACTCGTTTTTTTTTTATTTTTGTATTAATTTGATGGCACTGAGAACGCCAGAGCCTGAGCACACAGTTTCTTAATTAGTTTACGATCTGTTTTGCAGTCATGTCTAATACATTATTAGATAGAACTGTTATACAAAGAAAGTAGACAGTATATGAAAAAGAATTAGCATTTGCTGTGTGGTTAATGCCAATGTCGCTAGTCACTAGTAACGCCTAATCATGTTTCACTTGGTCTCCTCAAAGTTGTGTTGGATTTTCTCTTTAGCATAAAGGCTGAGAGATCCATCTATCACTGTTTTCCATTTCCTTTTGTAGAGTTAGTTTGTGGAGTAAATATATAGGCTATAATCTGTTGTGTATACAGCTTTTTAAAAATGGTGGGTGCTGGTGTTACAAGTGCGTTCAGCCAATCAGCATACACTTATGTCACTGGTAGTTCCTATTTTGCTGGGTTATGCTGCCTACACATGCTCTCAGAATTATCATAAATATGAGTTTCCTAGATAAAAATAGCACATGAACGCCCTTCCATTTCAATGAGCTCGTAATCTCGACTTCATAAATGGGAATTATCAAATTTCGATAGCACATGAAGGCAGCATCAGACCCTACTCTGAAGCATGTGACCGGAGCGCGTTAGCCTATTCTGCACTCAAGCACGCACATAAAGCTTGCCACAAAGAACAGCAAAAGTAATAATTGTGAATGTGTCAAAAATAGCAAGGAGACATGAATTGTTTATTAATAAACTTTTTTTTTTCTTTGGCATTACCGGCTGCAAAGATGAAGTTGACGATGCTGACTCGCCATCTCCGCAGTATTGGACGCACCAAGAGAAAAATGCTTATGTCATACAGATACTATTTATTTTCGTTTTGTGAGTTTCGGTTAATTTATTAGACACGCTCTAGTCCATGATTAGCGCCATGATTATATCGTCTGCTGTATTTGCATATTATTTATTAAATCTAGGCAATCGGTTGTTGAAACATTGATCAAAATTAAGATACAATTTATAAAAAAAGAAATTCACTTTAAAGAAAGGCTTTCTACAAAACAAAACTTAAAGAAGTGGTTAAAATATTTTCTGATCCACCATGACTTCCAACATCTTATGATGTGTCCTACACTCATGCTGTTCACTTTTCATAATCAACGGATGAAATTATATAAATAAATATTTAAACATAAATATGAAACACAATTTTTTATATTTTGTATAGTAAAGTGCATAATGCAATACAGAAAATAAAATTTCATGTCGGAGTGGGATTTGAGCAAACGTCGTTTAACCGGTGAGCGTGAGCGATTCATGAGGCGAGCATTCGCTTGGGCCGTGAGCGATTGAGTGGAGTGCGCTGGCATAGAGCGGCATATTGAGCTGAGCGTCACACCGCTCTGCTTCGCTCACATGCTCTGCTCTGAAGTAGGAGCTAAAATAGTTGGTAACACTCTTCACTACTCACTATTAACTACGACTTTTGCCTCAATAAACTCCTAACTTATTGCTTATTAATAGTTAGTAAGGTAGTTTTTGTAGCGTTTAAGTTTAGGTATTGGGTAGGATTAAGGGGTGTAGAATAAGGTCATGCAGAATAAGGCATTATAGTGCCCCTATTATGCTGTTTTAAAGTTTCCTAATTTAGTTTTGGAGGTCTCCAACAACAGGTTTACATGCATCAAAGGTCAAAAAAATTATTTTCTCATAATATACATTGTACATCACCACAATGTTCAAGGATTCTCAAATGACTCCATGGATCATCAGTCTCTTTAAATCCCTCCTTTCCACAAGATACTCTGCTCTCATTGGTCGGATGGCCCAGTCTGTTGTGATTGGTCTACTCTGCTTTGATTGGTCAGATGACCCAGTCTGTTGTGATTGGTCTACTCTGCTCTGATTGGTCAGATGGTCAAACACCCATTACCATAACTGAACTCCTGCTCCGTGAGGAGGCTTCCTAAAGCTCTGCGATTGTACACACTGTAAAGACAATAACAAGGACGTCGATTTTACATCAATCCCAGCGCAAGTCCGAATCGATGATGAAACATTAGAGGAACTAGTTATTCAACCCGTTTCTCAGTGATGCTATTCAGTTTGAGGTACATTATGAGATGTTGTAGCTATAATTCCTCACCATCAGCATTAACAAGTATGCGCCCATCAACAAACCTGTGTGTGTGTGTGTGTGTGTGTGTGTGTGTGCCAAAATGTCCCAAAGATGCCAATATCGGAAATCCTTGTCCTTGTGGGGACATTTTTTGGTCCCCATGAGGGAAACAACTTATAAATCATACTAAGTGATGTTTTTTTGTTTTTTTTTAATGTAAAATTGCAGAAAGCGTTCTGTGATTGGTAAGTTTAGGGGTAGGTTAGTGTGAGGGGAGTGTACAGTTTGAACAGTACAAAAATCATTAGGTCTTTGGAAAGTCCCCATAAAACATAAAAAAAGAAAATAATAGCAATACTCACTGTTGCTACACAGGTTGTGCACCTTGCTGAGATGAATATCTGAGAATATCTGAGATGACGGTGCCAAGCGATTGCTTGTTGTGCAGCTCCTTATGGGTGGCGCTTCAGCACCATTAACCAGCGAATTGGTATGATTCTATAGGGCTTTAGACCACATAACCACTGACGTGTTTCCATTGTATTATGACACAGCATCTCGTTCCCACTCTGGAAACCAGGGTTAAATTTAGTAGCCTAGACATTTTCTTCACATGAGGTGGTATCAAGTATTACATCATAAAATATAGGCCTAAGTATCTCAAGTAGGAAATTGTTGAAGAAAGACTGTTTTGTACAGTGTTTAAAATACCCCAATTATGCTATTTTAAAGGTTCCTAACTTTGTTTTGGAAGTTTCCTACAATAGGTTTATATGGTCCAGTCTGTTGTGATTGGTCTACCATTTACAGCGCATATTTCTGAATTTCAGCTCCAGATCTTCCTCAGTGCAAACAATAACTATGACATTGATTTTATCAATTTGATTAATCATCCTTTTGAAGTGCATGCAAAGTGGACGCAGTGCTGAAAACAGATGTGTAGACAACACAAACCGAACTCTTCCTGCCTCAGCTACACCTACAGTGTTTGAGGGTCAAAGTAGAGAGCATAGGCTGGCATTATACAAATTTGTTACAGTGTTACAAAGGTTTGTAACAGGAATTGAGACTGGAATTACTGATAACTCGTTTCAACAGTTCAGAATCGATTATTTCTTTTAGGAGACAATAACTTTAATTATCTGCACTTTGATCTTTAAAATTTCGCAGACCTTTTACATTCACAAACAGCTATATTAAACACTACATTAAAGGTCATTTTCATTGGGGCACTTTAGCTATTTTATGCATTAAATATACTACAAAGTGACTGGCAGTCAATATGCTGTATTTATCAATGTTGGATGCCTAAGGAACCTCATCGTTTCTAGAACTACTGGCAGAAGTACTCAATTTTGGTGTGTTCAGGAACTGGGAATGATTTTAGTTGTAGGAATGCCTTTTGGGGGAACTAAATGGATATTAAAGTACCTCTATTATAGATTTTTGAAAATTACCTTTCATGTAGTGTGTAACATAGTTCTAAGTGAATGAAAACATCCTGCAAATTTTTAAATCTGAAAGTGCACCGTATATAAAGTTATTGTCTCTTAAAAGTAAGGGTCGACTGTGTCAATTAAACGACCTCAAACCTCAAACACTGCAGCGGATACTGGATAGCATCATGTTGAGAAGACGCTGTGCTCTACAACGTTTTTATTGTGTTTTATATTGTATAGGTCTCTGCTAACTGGCTAACTCATGTTATTACTGTCTTACTGAAATACAAACCTGATTCCAAAAAAGTTGGGACACTGTACAAATTGTGAATAAAAAAGGAATGCAATAATTTACAAATCTCATAAACTTATATTTTATTCAGAATAGAATATAGATAACATATCAAATGTTGAAAGCGAGACATTTTGAAATGTCATGCCAAATATTGGCTCATTTTGGATTTCATGAGAGCTACACATTCCAAAAAAGTTGGGACAGGTAGCAATAAGAGGCCGGGAAAGTTAAATGTACATATAAGGAACAGCTGGAGGACCAATTTGCAACTTATTAGGTCAACTGGCAACATGATTGGGTATAAAAAGAGCCTCTCAGAGTGGCAGTGTCTCTCAGAAGTCAAGATGGGCAGAGGATCACCAATTCCCCCAATGCTGTGGCGAAAAATAGTGGAGCAATATCAGAAAGGAGTTTCTCAGAGAAAAATTGCAAAGAGTTTGAAGTTATCATCATCTACAGTGCATAATATCATCCAAAGATTCAGAGAATCTGGAACAATCTCTGTGCGTAAGGGTCAAGGCCAGAAAACCATACTGGATGCCCGTGATCTTCGGGCCCTTAGATGGGCTCAGGAATACTTCCAGAAAACATTGTCGGTGAACACAATCCACCGTGCCATTCGCCGTTGCCGGCTAAAACTCTATAGGTCAAAAAAGAAGCCATATCTAAACATGATCCAGAAGCGTAGGTGTTTTCTCTGGGCCAAGGCTCATTTAAAATGGATTGTGGCAAATTGGAAAACTGCCCCAATTGCCCCAAATTGGAAAACCATGTCATCCGGACTAAAGAGGACAAGGACAACCCAAGTTGTTATCAGCGCTCAGTTCAGAAGCCTGCATCTCTGATGGTATGGGATTGCATGAGTGCGTGTGGCATGGGCAGCTTACACATCTGGAAAGGCACCATCAATGCTGAAAGGTATATCCAAGTTCTAGAACAACATATGCTCCCATCCAGACGTCAGACAGTGGGAAACATGGCCTTGTCCCAACTTTTTTGAGATGTGTTGAAATTTAAAATCAACTTATTTTTCCCTTAAAATTATTTTCTCAGTTTAAACATTTGATATGTCATCTATGTTGTATTCTGAATAAAAATATTAAAATTTGAAACTTCCACATCATTGCATTCGGTTTTTATTCTGTTGTGTGCCAAATGTTTTAGAATCGGGTTTGTACTACTGTAAATCAGCTGTGGGCTGCAGTATTACCTGAGTGTTGGGCTAACGTATGTTCTGTTATTGATACAGTTCCTGCTTGTGCACCGCAATAAATTAGAATAATTTATATTGATTTTGCAGGCATTTTTATATAATGCTACAACACAAGGAATTCATCCTACGGAGACAATAACATCTTTTTTTTTTTTTTTTTTTTTTTTTTTTTTTTTTTTTTACGCAAAATCAAAAGAAAAGAAAGAAGAAAAAAGAGTAGCTAGTCTGGTATTGTCATTACAAGAGGATCCAACTGACCTAGAAGCAAGGAAGAGCCAGAAAGGAAGAGAGTTGACAGTGATAATGAGGAAGTACTTTTCACTAGCAAAGAAAGCCCAGTTCTGCTTTAAAACATAATCTGTAGGTCTGAAGTATCTTCAGATATGATCATGGTGAGCAGGATGAGAAATGCAAGCCTTGATCCTGGAACAGCACTGGAAGCTACAGAGCTACAGGCTGACATCAGTAAGTGTACTGAATTAACTGTAACCAAACAAGTTATTTGAAGTACAAACATATAAAACATGTATCAACAACATGTTAAAGTAACGATGCTACAAAGTTTTCACACTGATGAACTACACTTAACTGGTTAACTATACTACTATACAGCCTGGGGGATTACCTTGAGCACCCCCAAGACATTAATTCTTTGCTTAAACTATAGCTCCCAAAATAATAGTTTTATCGTGATAATAATTTAGCATACTAATTTATCTACTGTGAATTCCTTAATAATTGTTCATGTTTTAGAGATTGGTTAGGATATTGCATTACATATTCACAACGTGATTCACGTTTCATACTGTAACTTCGTTCATGTTCAACGTTTTCTGTTTGCGTTCGCACTTTGTTGTCTGCACAAATGTAAGTGTACATTTAAGATGTATGTGAATACATATTTGGAAAAGTCATTGAATACATTTATTATTCATTGTTGATTGCATTTTTGGGGATATTAGCAATTACTTTTTGTTAAATAACATTTTAATTTTATTTTGCATAAAAAATGTACTTATCTTGTACATGGTTAAATGACTGCACAGTAAAGCATATAAACTGTAACGTCGCAATGCACAAGTGTGAGTAACAATGTTTTGACCATGTGTCACTGTTGCTTTGTCTGTTACAGATCCCTTGATGCAGTATGTACACACTTTACTTTTTTCTGTAGTGTCTTTGTTTAAACACTAACATAATGTAATAATTTTCACCCACATTTTCACCCACACAACTAGCTCACTGGATATTTCAGACCAGTTTCTGTAAACACTAGAGGTTGTGTGTGAAAATCCCAGTAGATCAGCAGTTTCTGAAACACTCAGACCAGCCTGTCTGGCACCAACAGCCATGCCATGTTCAAAGTCACTTAAATCACCTTTCTTCCCCAACTTCAGCAGATCGTTGTGACCATGGCTACTTTATATCGGCCATCAGCCACCCTGCTCTCTAATGCCTGCTACAGTGTGTTTTCGGCAATCCTATAAGATCATCACAAACCACACTGTATAACATGGATCTAATAAACTTGGGTACAACATGTATGTAGACTGTACGATGATGTCACCTATCGAATCGTAGGCTGTGACCTAAGTCAGTATAGAAGAATGAAACGTCATCAGCATGCGCTAGTGGTAAACAAATAAAGCAACATGAATCGCACTTTGGCAATTGTGGTTTTTATGTGCGCTGGAAAAAAAGAGGAGAATATAGACACGGTCATGGCTAGAAAAAAGAGGCCAACTTGGCATGGCAATTTTGCAAATGGAGCTTGTGGTAAGTAGTTTTAGGTAGTTTGCCATATCGCGTTGATCAATATGATCATGTTGCATTTTTATTGGCTAGTCAGTAGATGTAGATTGTAGCTGCAAACACACTGTAAAGGCCTGTTCACACTGGGACGATTTTTGTGCGCGTTTATCGCCGACATTTAACGCCTCGTGATTAAATAAAGGGCACCAATGTGAGTGTGGACACCGACGCGTAAAACGCCAGGTGTAAAAGCGTAATTTTTTAAAAAACGCCTTGTTTTTTTTTTGTTGTTTTTTTTGACGCAGGGCGTTAAAAACTGGCCGACCAATGAGATCGACACTTTTGTTCATGTGCCTGGAGCTGCTGAAGTTACAGTAAAACATATCTTGATGGCGCTCAAGCACAAAACGGTCTTGCTGAGCACACACTGATACGACAAAGAAGTAGTAAGTAGACAAAGAAGAATATGAGCAACTAATGCTGCTTGCCGGTTAGCAAAAAGTGTGTGTGTGGCAAGCACATAAATACTGTCTCTCTTCTTCTTCTGTGTGACAAGCGATTGTCAGAAGCGTAAAATGCCGCAGCACCACCTTGTGTACTGGGAGCGCCATCTACTGTTTTGCACGTTCACTCGGCGCATTGCCAGTGAAAATCGCTTGGGTGTGAACACTCAAGACGCGCCGAAAAACGCTGGCGATAAGTGCGCACAATATTCGTCCCGGTGTGTACAGGCCTTAAGATGATCATGCTACATTTCTGACAATGTCAGAATATTATCGTAGGCTATCTTTGGTCGCAAGACTGTGACAACGGCCGTCTTTGAACCTCTCACTGTACGACATAGGGCCACCTTTAAGGAGCCACAGAAATCGCCACTATTGGTTTTACTGCTCCCGATCACGTTAGAGCCTGCACAATCCCAAAACATGTTTGATATTTACATCTCTTGATCGGGCTGCCTCTGATGTGATAAGAGCGAGCTTCACCAACCGCATGTTGCGTGCTTCAATAGCTGAAACTTGGCAGCCACAAACATTCCACGAAAGTGGAGTATTGAGAAAGATCACCCATATTATTTTTTTTCTTCTTTGTTTTTCTTCCGGTAACTATTAATTACCACGCTGTCACAGACTGGAGTATCCTTGATATTTGAGATAGGTTCGTTGTCTTCTGATTCAGGATCAGACTCTGGCTTAAGCTTGTATAACTGAATTTTGACTGGTTGCCATTTTTCAACATCGGAAGTTTTCAAAACAATTCCACACATGTAATTGGCGGAGACGTTGAAAATTGTTTTAATATGCAAAACAGTTAGACGAATGATACCAGTGGGCGTTTACTTCCAAGTCTTGAATGCGGGACGCCTATCAAAACTGAACTGTTTCAAAGAGAGTGTCAAAAACAGGATAGAAAATAGCCTATTACATCTAAATTATAATGTTTTTTATGTAAAAAATATTGCTAGCATTATAAGTGGACATCAGAGGACATTATAAAAATAAAATAAGCAGCTCATAACCCATTTAAACATGCTCATTGTCTTTTTCCATTCATCAGTATTTCACTGCTCCTTCTGTGTTTGTCCATTGCTGAAGTCTGGAATCAAATCACTGTCTTATCTCAATAATAATGCTGGTCAAAAGACAGGAAATGTTTTCAAGCTCTTATCATTTCACTGGCCACACCAAGCCTCTGTGCTCATTGAGATCAACATTTAGAATAATTTTATGGAAATTACATTAAAGTGCATCATCATATGCTTGAATCAGTACAGCACAGTACTACATACTATTAAAGGCCTCTTTACGTATTGTTTTATAAGGTTTAAGGTTTTTTGTAGAACCTGTACCATGTGGCTCTGATCTGATAAAGACTGTTGAGGTTCTGCTCTTATGCAATGTAGATGTAGCAAAATGGCAGTATTATGGTGGTCAAAGCACATTCATATTGGCTATGCATCTGAGAAACAACATGTTCCTTTGTAAAAGCTTATGAAGACAATGCCCTCTTCAGTGTGCACCAATCTTTTATTTATGACCTCGTTCTAGACTAGTGCTTTTGTCATTTCATTGTTGAAGTGTGTACATACAGAGACTTGAGTCATTCCTGAAAATTAAAAGGAACCAGTGTTTGATTGGAATACACAAATGACTGTGTACAGTCGACTGTGTGTGTGTGGCTTGTTGTCTGTGGGCATGAATTGTGCTGAGGTGGGGGACTATGTCACTAACACAGTGCATTTAAACGCAAACATAATTCTTTCTCACTATACACAGTTTTCCTGTGTGCATGTAATCAGTTTTTTTTTTCCATACAAGGAAAGTCAGTGGGATTCAAAGTTTTGAACAGTGACTTTCTTTAAATAAATCTATTTCTGTGTTCAAAGAATTGCGGTTTGGAATCACATACTGTAAGGGTGAGTAAATAATGACAGAATTGAGCTAACCTTTTAAATCTGAGGACGGTCAGATTTGGCCGTCAATTCACCGGAATCTGGCTAACCTGAGGATGGTCTTCACTAAAGAAAAGGTACATAAATGCCAAATAATGTCTGTAAGGGTTAGGGTTACAGTGTAGTAATTATAAATATTAGAACAATGAGTGAAGTGAACATCTATGGAAAGTGCTCAAAAGTACAGTAAGTATTTAGACACTTTACACACACACACACACACACACACACACACACACACACGAATGTTGTGTGTGTGTGTGTCTAAAGTGTCTAAATACTTACTCACTGTACTTTTGAGCACCTTCCATAGATGTTCACTGAATGTCACTTCATTAGATAACAAACATCTGTTCATAGTTGATGTGATGAAACACCAGTGGTTATTCTGTTACACTACAAACTTTAATAAAACGTTCCATATATATTTTTCTCCTCAGGAGAACTGACTTCATATATTCAATAAAATCACCTTTGCCTTTTTTTTCTTCTTTTTTTTTTACTTCATGCCTAAATATGAAATAATTTAAACTAAAGCCAATAATATCTTGGCTTCAGTATCAGGCCCGATGCTGCACTCATGTACTCAAACTCGTTCTCATTAAAATGCTCTGATACCAGAAAAACATTACCACGCAGCATGTATACAATGTTTGTTTCCACATTAACAGAATGTTATATATTCTAATGTTCTAACTGTAACATTAGAATATATACAGTAGAACAATTCAGTATTCACATCAGCTGGGCACAAAGTGCATTAAAGTGGTACTTCACTGCTGGAAAAATGGACTTTCAATCTAAGTAGAGAAAGCAGAAAAAGGCTGTTGTCTTTCCTTTTGCCAAAAAGATAGGAAAACTTCAACACCCATAATGCACTGGGCATGTTGCTGTCCAAGGCCACTCCCACCAATCTGGCTTAGCAGAGTCAGTGCCTCCTTGCTTTGGTAGGAAATGCTTCTTAGCAAACTTTTACTCATAATGGAGTTGACTTGTGTATGGGTGCAAATAGTTCAAGGAGTAGGCTTTTTTTTGTAGGGGGGGCATTCTGTCAGTTCTGCCCAACCACCGGAAGCAAAATGCTGTCGCTTAAGGTGTAGACAAAGTACAATACAATTTTCAGATAAACCTACTCTTACAATAACTGTTTTATTAATAACATTCTGTCGATCAGACTTTCCATGGGTGGGGATACTAAAATGCAGAAGTATATTTTTTAAACGAAAGCCTAAAAAACGCTATCAAAAGTCGACAGGATGATGCGCAAGTCAACACCTCAAACCATTCCTGAAGCATTTTTGCTTTGTGGCAAGGCACATTATCCTGCTGAAAGAAGCCACAGCCACCAGGGAATACCATTTCCATGAAAGGGTGTACATGGTCTGCAACAATGCTTAGGTAGGTGGTACGTGTCAAAGTAACATCCACATGGATGGCAGGACCCAAGGTTTCCCAGCAGAACATTGCCTTAAGTATCATACTGCCTCCGCCAGCTTGCATTCTTCCCATAGTGCATCCTGGTGCCATGTGTTCCCCTGGTAAGCGACGCACACACACCCGGTCATCCACGTGATGTTAAAAAAAACCTGATTCATCAGACCAGGCCACCTTCTACCATTGCTCCGTGGTCCAGTTCTGATGCTCAAACTGTTGACGCTTTCGGCGGTGGACAGGGGTCAGCATGGGCACCTGTCTGCTTCCCCATACGCAACAAACCACGATGCACTGTGTATTCTGACATCTTTCTATCAGAACCAGCATTAACTTCTTGAGAAATCTGAGCTACAGTAGCTCGTCTGTTTGATCGGACCACACGGGCCAGCCTTCGCTCCCCACGTGCATCAATGAGCCATGACCCTGTCACCGGGTCACACATTCCTTTCTAGGAAACACTGCTAGAAAGCTTGTTGTTAAATTGTTCATTTACTGCAAATATTTAAAAAATAAAAAAGTCAAATGATTCACATACTTTATAATGTTATTGACAGTGAGGAGAGAGCTTCTGTTGCATGTGCTTGATTATGTTCGCTCACTCAGCCATTTGGATTAAAACTTACATGATTCCTGTATAGCAAGTGGTTCCCTATATCATTTCAGGAAAGAAATCATGCAAGTACTTTACCACTGCACTCGAGCAGCTCTAAATATGCACTCTGCACATTTTACTTTGACTAGTAGCTTGATACATCACCATTGTACTCAGACACAGATTTTAAAAAAAGGCAGGGAATCAACACCATAGACAATCCAATGCACAAGTTACAGACACGTTTCAGCAGAGAAACAAACTGCAGGTGCTGTTCACAGAATTGTACTTAATATTACTACTATTTTTAGTATGCAGCAGGACATTCATTTTTTTTTTTCCTTTCTCAAAACAATAATTACAAATGGACTTAGAATCAGAATCAGTTTGAATGTTTTGAACTTGGAAGAAGAGGGAGCATCACAAGCCTAAGCAAAACCACTACAAAGGTTTTGAAACTAGGGAGTATAGTTTTTGAACCTAGTTTTCCTAAAAGCATCGTAATTCTTTAAAGTAGACTGTAGAGAAGTAGAATGCAGCCCTGGGCAATACTGTCCGAAATTTTGTGGGTAAACGCTAACTCATTTAAAATGGCATAAATCAGCAGGTGTTTTCACTTTACTGCTTATATAAGTAACTATACGATCAGGAGCGATGTTTTCAAATTGTTCCAATACAATCAATTCACAGAAACCCTCAAACATTTTCACTTCAATGATGCTACACCATCAGTTAAAAAAATCTGTCAACTCTCCAGCCACCTCTCTTTCTTCCAATTCCTTAGTCGCTGAAGCTTGTAGACAGTGGTTAATTCGTACATTTTTAAAACAGCTTTTTTCATGGCCATGTAATTGCTCATATCCGGTACTGACAAAGATATAAATGTTTCCTGGGCTTTCCCAATAAACACACTCTGTAAAATAACAAAGTGGACGCCACGCTAATTGTAATATTTTCAAATGATGAGGGGAAAAAACAACATCTGGATCCCTTTCATTAAATGTTATCAGCATTTTTATCATGCATGATAAATCAGACAGTTGACTTACACCAACATTTACTAGATCTAAAAAATGTATCCTCTGAATTCTACCTTCCGGCAGCATGTTTAATCTCTCTTTGTCATGAGCCAACATTCGCAACTGCAGGTCAGTATCACGCTAACCTTACATTTTCTTGCCATTCATTCTTTCTTACTAACCTAGAAGGTCCCTGGTTTGAGTTTTGGTTGAGCTAGGGGGACTTTCTGTGGGAATTTGCATGTTTTCCCTGTGATGGCATAGGTTTCCTCTGGATTTTCATGTAGGTGCTGCAGAGCCCCTTCCTCTGCACACCCATATTATACCTTTTGCAACAGCAAAAAAAAAAAAAAAAAAACTAAGTGCCCCAAAACCACTAAAAATCTTATGGAAAAAACAAACAAACAGTAATAATCCCTAGAAGAACACTCATTTTCACAATCAGTGCTTGGGCCCTAATTATTGGTTTGCTCAACGGAGTTGAGGACCTTAAATCTGCAGCACAAACTCTAATGTAAAATTTCAGACACTGATGCATTTTCTTGTGTCCAATGAGACAGGGATGGGGTGATGCAGTAATGTTTGAATTGCTGTACACGGTTAGCATTCATCCCTACAGCAAGTGCATGCATAGTGAGAGATGGCTACAGAGCTGATAGTGTTGGAGGGCACACAGACACTGTTGTGCAGTTCTAATAAAGACATGGTTAGTGAAATTTAAGCACAGTTGAGACAGAAAGATGGCGAGAGTGCAGCATTATTCCCTCTGGGCTGTAAACTCCAGACAGCCTATCCTAAACTCCATTACACCCTCAAGGGCATTCAAAAATCTCCCCAACAAGTCTGAAGCAACGCCCTATTACATTAAACATGCAAGATAATCTCTATCTAAACAGTAGACAAAAAATACATTGTGGGTGGATAGGCAGCATTAAAGAAAAAAAAAAAATGAAGACCATTTCAACTGATTCTGTCTAGCCTATATTATAAATGTCCATTGAGTCTAAAACTTTAAAGCATCAAAAAAGATTTAAAGGTAGGGTGGTATTAATCCATATGACTCGACTAGAGCCCCTTTCACAATTCACACAGAGATTCCAGATAATGTGTCCCAGGATCGTTTGAGTTTGGTTAATTCACACCGCCAGTGATTTTCTGGATTCTGTGTGTGCATTCACACACACATCCCATTTTGAATCTATCAAAAACTAGCATATTGCATACCGTTACGCCCCTTACGGAATTGATCCTGCTTCACACAGGGTGCATTCCAGGACTGATCCCAGCAATGTTACTAGGTCCCCTTCCCAGGACGTGTTTGCATTCACACAGAATCATCAGATCATCACTCTAGGGGTTTCACACTGAGCTTAACACCCCGGGTTATGCTGGGTACACACTACAAGATAATCAGGGGAATTAGACAGTCCTGTCTAATTTAAATTTCTGATCTAGCCAGGTCAGAAGTGAGACAAATGAAAACTTTTGTTACATAATGACAAGCTAGAATATAATATCAGCTGATTGACTGGTTTTAAGTTAGTCAAACTATACTATTATTAACGCTATTCCAGCATAAAGATTCACCAATATATCATTTCAAATTCATAGATGTTTGTAGATGGATATTTCACAATAGTGAAGCAGCTGCTGAGATTATCTTTGAAAGGTCATCATCTTGCAACACAAGTTTTTTTTGGTAACACTTTACAATTAGGTTTCATTAGTTAATGTATTAACTAACATGCACTAACCATGAGCAGTTCATTTGTTACTGTATTTGTTTATCTTTGTTAACGTTAGTTAATACGTTAGTGCAGTTCATTATTAGTTCATGAGCTGCAGTCCGTAACTTTTTTGGGTTAAAAATGATCCAAAAATAAATTTTTGAGCAAGTACATAACCAGCCAGTGTTCAAAACGATCTGCTTACCTTAGCTCGATTTACAATGGTAAGCTTGTAATCATGTTTTTAATTCCAATGGTACTGGTGGACTGGTGGAAAAGAGACTGCAACTGGACCGATGTGAAAACATGGACAAAAAGGGCTTTTGAAAGGTGGCGTGAACGTTTTGCTATGTGCATTATGGTAAATATCAATTATTTTGTGCTAGCTATGAGAGGGAGCAGTTCACCTCTACTCCACATTATTTGTTGGTATATGACGATTAGAAATTAGACTGCACAGAAATGGAAACTGAACTACAGGTAGCCCTACTACACATTACATGTATTCACGCAATGCAGATGTTAACATTAACAATTAGAAAACAAAGTATAATTTTCACGGTTTGATGTGAAATGATAAGCGATCGTTAGATTTAATCATCGTGTTTTATTGCAATGCTTTTTTTCCCCTTAGTTGGTCAGAACAAAAGCGGATGTTAGCTACTTGTTCAGATGACATTCTTATGTTGATCATACTTTCAAACAGTAGAATGTGATTCCGAATGACAGCGTCCACACCGGCGTGGTGACTGACAGCCGCACATTCTCCTCAAAACACTGGATTCCTCCACTCTGTGCCGAGGCACAACTCACGTAAAGTTGATAATTCCGTGAATAACTGCAATTGTAGATTTTGAACAGAGATGGCGACAAAGAGGAAAAACTACAGACTGCAGCTTTAAATAATATAGTTAACTAATGTTAACTAATGAACCTTATTGTAAGGTTACCGATTTTTCTTTCTTCCATCACCTAATGATGCACAGACATTAATACTCGACATAGAAAACACAACAATGGTGACACTCAATAAATAATAATAAAAAAAGATAAATTCTGAACATTACAAAATAAGTAAAACAACACAAACTACTAAAAGTGAAGCAAAAATAAGTTCAGCAGCACAGATAAAATCAACAAGAATCAAGAAACTCCACCGCATAATTTATTCATGCCGCACTGCATGCTGGGTACCTTCATAGTACATATGCACTGTAGAAATACAGTCTGATATTGTAGATTTTATAATAAATTTCCAAGAGTGCAGTTAGACACAAGGGAGTCCTACAGTGGAATTACTGTGAAAGTCATGCTATTAATAACCTGGAATATACTGTCATTTCACACTAAATATTTAACAGTGTATGGTCAATTTGTCCTTAGTTTGAAAAAATAAATCTCAAATGCTAGAAAGGAGCTGGAGGATTTCTCTAAAGAACTGTGGGTAGTTTAACTGCTCAGGACAAACAAACAAGGGACTCCTCTCAGATATAAAAATAGTCATTGTTTTATTTTGTCTTGTGTCTGTGAAATAGCTTAGTCAAGGCAGTAATTTTGTTAAAATATTTAACATCTTGCAGATTCTGCAAGATGTGTGTAAACGTATGACCCTGTATGAGCTTCTATATGCATGCATAAATGGAGCTGCTGCTTTCTTCAACATGAGAGCAGAATTATCTGCAAGAATCAGTGACGCAAATAATGTAATTTACCAAAAACTTAAACAGTTGCAGTTAACTAGAAGTGAGCAATTAGAGAAATCCCCAACCCCCGGGTGTGACCCAGGTTGACCTTGCTCTCATTAAGTGCCATAGGCAGGGAAGAGTGGGGGAAGTGTAAGAGGTTTCTGTGCGAGTGCAGTTCAAACTACGAGACACTGTCTTCTTTTAAAGAAGAAATGAAAGAAATTAACAAAGTTAATGTATAGTGTGATGAAACAGAGGTTTGACAGGATTGGGAGGTATAAATGGAATAATTAACAAGCCTTGAGTACATATGTAGACAAAAGATTTAGACTTCCTGCAAATGTTATGGTTGGGAGAGAACATTTTCATTCCCACAGCCATGTGCTCTATTGGCCTTCATTCCCAAAACAAAGCCTTAAATACAACCTCACTGAGTGCCCTCTGACTTATCACATGGCCCTTAAACTGCAAACAGCCTGCAGTGGGGGACTGCAGATGTGATGCCGAGCAGCAGGGTTATACTTAATATGTATTAACTTGCTTATAAATGCTGTTTGTGCTGTTGTTGTTTTTCAGAGGGATCATCTTTTCAACCAAAGAGCTGCTGTTGTGAAATAGATGTTTAAAGCATGAGCAGCAAAAATAACTAATCGAATGTTGTTTCATTAAAGTAAAAATCGTAAAAAAATAAATAAAAAAATCTATTAATTAAATCTGACAGTTAAAACTGAGCTATACTAGTTTAGATACTAGTTTATCTGGACTAGACTAAACTCCTAAATGTCTCACTTTCAACTGCTTTTATTTCCAGTAAATGTCTTCACATGTAAATATTTATACAAGCATAAAAAGATTTAACAACTGAAACATAAACTGAACAAATTTCAAAGATAATTGATGAACAGAAATGGAATAATGAGCAGAGGCGGACAGTAGTGAAATATTTTTTCCTGCTTAAGTACATTTTTCAAGTGTCTGTACTTTATCAGTTTTTCTTTGAAAACGTTAAAGCATCATTTTTACTAAATGCTAAAAAGCAATTTTACTGCACCATTTAATACTTAAAAATTTAGTACTTTCTTACTTGTACTCAAGTAACTTTGAATTACTTTTAATTGAGTAAAAGTTTTAATGTAATTAAGTATTAAAGGTAAAAACACTTTTTATTTATGAAATGTAGTGCAGTAGAAAGTACCACATTATGCTTTGGTATGTAGTGAAGTAAAAGTTTTCCAAAGAAAAACACAGATAAATGATGTTTTATTAACAAGGTTTGGGAGGAGCACATTCAGATAATTGACACAGGAGGAAAGCACTCAGCTAATCAACAATAAGAGGTGTATATATACACACACACACACACACACACACACACACACGCAGCAGTCTTACTTCCGTTCGTTAACAGTTTATCAGCATCCCTCCACCACCCCTTCTCCGGGGTGGGTACTCTGGGTTCGGGCCAAATTTTGAGCTTGAAGCCCTCCTCCCGGACAGCACCAAATACGCATTTATATTTACTCCCTATAAATTATATGTAAGTGTGAACTCGTGAAAGTACAGACACTTGAAAAATGTTCTTGAGTAGAAAGTAAAAACACTTCACTACTGTCCACCTCTGATAATGAGTCCCTGAACAAAGGGTGGTCAATATCAAAGGACCTTTTTACACCTGGTCATATCATGGATTTAAATCCAATCACTCAAACCCCTTCAGGAGGTGGTCTGAGATGCATTCTAGATGAAACTGGGCAAGTATCAATGCATGGTTGTTGAAACCACATATGCACATATTTACTCCTCCCAAAATGTAAAAAAAAAAATGTGTGAGAGCATGTTATTGGCTATATGACGTTATAGTGACAGTGCTACTGCAACACACATCGCCACAGATGAGATGATTATCTCTTCAGCAAGCCAACGTGCAAACTACCGCAAGTGAAACTGAAAATAAGTCACAGACTCTCAAAACACAATCTTCATTAAAAGTAGTGAGATTAAATTATTTTATCAGTGCTGGTGCCGCTCGTTCTCCTATCGTGGTCTTTGATCTTGAAATTAGCTGATGATAAATAAAATACAACTCAAATCTGCTTTCCTTGACATGAACTGTTAAATTTGCTAGATAAATGTCCACTAAGTAAAAATGCATGAAGTAACAATCAGGTTTGGCCACCAGCTGCTTAAAGTCCTACAGTGGGCCCTCTGCTCTGCACATTTTGTATAGCTTCCTTATTTAATATGCCCGATTCAGACCATCAGCTCATTAGGAGAGAGCTCCATGTGTCAGATAAGACACATACAAAATGTGCAAAGAGCTGAGAACCACTGGTTTCAACCCTGCTCATGAAGGACCCCCAACACTGCACATTTTCTTTGTCTCCCTAATCAAACTCATCTGATTCAACTCGTCAGCTCATTAGAAGAAACTCCAGGACCTGAAATTGGTGTGTCAGAAAGAGGAGACTCTCAAAATGTGCAGTGTTGGGGTCCTCCAGGACCGGGGCTGAGAAACACTGCTTTAAACTAAACACTGCTTTAAAACCATTCATCTGTGTATCTCTTGAAAAGTTAAAATAACTGCACTTCTGTTGCAATGAGTTAAGTTTCCTCACAAATGCTCAAACAAACACTGCAGTGTATTAACGCTATCTCATGAGAAATCTGTATTCAAAGTAATTCATGAGATCCTGTATGTCTATTTAGAAATCTACATCTACTTGCTGTCAAAGTCAGTCATGATAGCAGAATAGAGACTTGGTGAAAGATAAAACGCAAAGAGAGCAAAAAGGTGCCTAACAGCAGGCCTGACTCTGCTGACCTGGATCTTCGTGCCAACACACATCCATCTAAACAAAATGACATAACAATGCACATTTTGAGGTAAACATTCCTCATAATCACATAGCCTGTTTTATTAAGTTAGGTGCTATAAATACTATTAAAGTGTGGGATTTTAACCAGCACATATCCGGCAAACCATTTTGATGTAGGTGAGAAATATCACAAAACCAAGAGTGCTGTTTTCTTCTTGAATATCAGCATAACTGCAAATATTGCATTGATTTTACAATTCAATAAACAAGAAGTTAATATTAAGTGAGTTACATATTAGCCAAAATATTGTCTGTTTTGGCTCTATTTCGCCAACAAAAACAGTTCCAAACAAAACCACAGCAGAACCATTGCACGTCTCCGAGCAATACACAGTGGTGATTTGATTCAGAATCAATCTGCATTTTTGAATGAACTGTTTGAGCGAATGATTCAGTGACCCATTCATAAAGACAGCGGTGCATCCGAATATGCATACTTCCCTACTATAGGAGGCAGAAAATAATATGCTTTTCCAGTAGGCAAAAAAGTACCTCAAAGACCTACTACTTACAAAACTGCATCTGATGGACACTATAATATCCCATGAGGGTATAGAATAGAAAGAACACTTCTTCTTTTTTTTTTTACTTTCACTTTCAACAACACACAATATTTATAATATCAGCATTATATGCATACATGCACTTATAATAGTCATTACAATTCTTGTATTATAACTGGTAAAACTGAAAGCCAAAGAAAGAAAACATTGGTATTTTTTTACTTTCTTTAGACAATATATAATATCACTCAATATTAAATACTATTATGGTAATGCAGTAAATGAGTCAGACATTCCTTCTCATTCCCTTACGAAAATTAACCATGGTTTTGCTACTCTAACCATAGTTTAACCATGGTATTTGTGGTAAAACTGTGGTTATATAAATGGAAATCAATTAGCCAAAAATCATGGTTACTACACTTTTACTACAATAAAACCATGGTTATTTTTCATAAGGGTCCTCTGCCTTCTCTTATAAAATAACCTTTTTATCATAGTAAAATCTCCATATTGTTCCCATCAAAAGTATTGTTTTGCGTAAAACATGTTGAAGATTAGTGGACAGGCAGTGGATTGATTAAATGATAAAGCTATTTCCTCACAAAAGTGGTTTATTCAGTGTAGTGAAGCCTCTTCTCCATTGACTTCCATTAAAAAAAAAAAAAAAAAAAAAAAAAAAAAAAAAACGCTCTGGTCTCCTTTCCTGCGTACCGACAGAGCCGCAGTGTTAACATTAGTTAGCATTACGCTTTTTTGGCTACAGGTTGCAGACTTGCCTTCTAGTGGCTTTGGTTGAATCCGAATACATCGGCTTACACTCGTTATCGCGGTGCAATGTGGGATAGAATGAGTGCACTCAATAACGTCCACTATGGTTTCAGACACCCCTACAAATGGCTGTCCAATAGGGCATTATTATAGGGGGCGATTTCGGATTCAGCCTTTGTTTCTAGTAATCCTGAAGACACTGATTAGCTGGTTCAGATGTGTTTGATTAGGGCTGGAACTAAACTCTGCGGGACAACAGCCCTCCAGGACCGAGTTTGCCCATGCCTGCTTTGGTTTTGTAGCTATTACTGCAGTGATGTGCATAAAAATGAAATTAATGATTAGGAAAGTTCCGTTGTAACCTTACGTTATCCTCCTGCCTTTATTTGTTGTTTGTTTTGTTTTGCTTTTTACCCTTGAAGAAAGAAAGTCCTATAAAGCTGTCTGATTTCCTGATGTCACTTTTATAGCTTGTGACCGTGTCAACCTCAGTCAACTTACACCCTCAAAACAAAACAATGGACAGAGCAACACAGAGTGCCAGTCAGTGTCACTCGCATTCAAATTTCTCATAGATAACAAACTCATGCAAACATGCACAACATATGCAAAACTTAAAAAAAAAAAAAGAAAACTTTTGAACATTTATAAAAGACATTTGACAAACACCTCATCCTTACCATTTGTAATGACTAAAGTCACAAAGGTGCTGATTGCGATCAAAGCCTATTGGCTGAGAGGTTTACGTTCAGTGGACAGCTGAAGTTTGCTGATTTAATGTCTCAGATTTGGTTTTAGAAACATGGTCAAATAAGAGATACAAGAAGACCATTACTAATGCTCTTTTGTTGTTTTATTCCCCTCTGGGCTATGCTTTCTGAATTATTCTCGTCTTCCTCAGATCTGCCTTTCTGAGCATCTGGATCACTAGTTGCCCAGTAAGAGCCACTCAAGTCTGTTATCAAGGCCATTGTCAAGTACTAAATGGCATCTCTCATCAATGTGGCCTTTAAAAAACAAAAAAACCTTGTATTTTCTCTCTTTCACATTACTACATTTCACTCTCTATTATTCGGGTAGCAAGTAACAGGTTTCAAGGGTAACCATAAGTCAGAACTGTTAATAAACAATACAAAATATGTCCAAACTAGTTGCTTGAATTTTTACATTTAAGGGCTTTCTAACAATGCTCACATGTATTTGGCTAACTGTAACCATGCTTATTTGTGCCATTGGTTAAATGTGGCAGAGGGTGGGGATAGAAAATAAAATAACCATTGTGATAACTTGATTCAGTCATTCTGAAATCCTACAGCATGACAGTGTGAAACCACCCTACAATCAAACCTTAGTTACATTTAAACAGACTCCTCTTTAAAAGAGCTAGATTTAAGGGATAGTGAAATACAGAGCAAAACGTAAATGTGCACTTGTAAAAAATAAAAAAGGAGTAACTACCGTACAGTGTAGCTGGCTAGTTGCAGCAGCTTTAAAATGTTGTAACTGCATTCACATGTTCATATGTTGTTCTGCATTACTGAATCAGGCTAGAGCTACTGCAAATCAATAACACTGTATTCATATCATCAACCCTTGCCACTGTATGCATTAAAGGCACACTATGTAGTTTTTCGCCACTAGAGGTCATCTATTCAAAACAAAGGCAAGCCTGATGATGCCGAGATTGAGTGCAAATTCATGGGAGATGTTGCTTCACCTTCGCCAGTGGAAAAGAATCGGGACTGGACGCGGGCAGAAATCATGTTCATGGATGAGATTATTAACGTTACTGTAGTATGAAGCAGAGCATGGCCGAGTGTGGTGGGAGCTGAGCAAGGCCGCTGGAGCGGTTGCTAATGAGAGACGAGCGCGATACAAGGCTTGACAGCAGCGGAGCTTTTATTATACCCCGTATGTGGGGTAACGCAATGCTGTTTTATCATATAAGATACATTTGAGTGTGTTGAAAATGATGTTATAACGTTACCCTGCTATGAGACACTGTTGCACACTGCAGTAAGCTAGATCGATATTAGAATATCATATTAATAAATGCTGGATGGCTTATGTTCCAAAACTGTATTGCTGTACAATGATTCTTTTTCTGTCTTTAAATATCTCAAAACAGTTGTTCTCATCTAATAAAACATAATATATTAAAACGACTTTGGAGTTTATAACTTTCCATGGTTTCTACAAAATAAAAACGGAAATCGAGGGTAGCCCGGGTATGATTTAATTGATAGGCGACGCACGGGCATGCTCCGTGTCCTGGTTAAAATTGCTGATTTCTCTGGATTTAAACATTCTTGGAAACATTTGGGATAATGTAAGTACACAAGTCAACAAACTATATAACATTGTTCAAGTGGTTTTTGGATATTTTAATCCAAAAATCTTACATATTGTGCCTTTAAAATGTTGAAACTGCATTCACATGTTCCCATGTTGTTGTAACTGCATTACTGAATGAGGCTAGAACTACTGCAAATCAATAACACTGTATTCATATCATCAACCCTTGCCACTGTATGCTTTAACAACAGAGCACATCCTAGCAGCTGTTCCTGGAGCACACTGCACGTTTTAGATGTCATCTCAATCAAACACACCTGAGTCATGATTCAACTGATCAGCTCATTGATTCCAAGACCTGGAGTGGGTGTGTCAGATAAAAGAGACAACATCCAAAATGTGCATCCCAGTGCTGAAGATGGCAAACCAGGGCTGGAAACCGCTGCTCTACAGCCCAGCACTACATTCCTCTGCGGCGTTTTTAAAACGAAGCTGTTTATTTGTTGAAGAACATCGTTATAGATCCAGAATAAGACATGCACCGCTAACAGAGGCCATTAGACAACATATTTTCAAAAACTCACCTTGTTAATTTATAACTTCCGTAATCATTCGCCGCTGAATAAGACCCCACTATGCGTGAAAACGAAATACAACGTTTGGCAAAAAAAGAAAAAAAAAAAAAAAAAAAAAGAAAAAAGGGTCTTTTCCTCTATTGCTCGTTAGGCACAGTATGATCCTCTTTACGCAAATCACTGGAAAATGGTGCACACATTGACCGTCCAGCAAACAGCATCAAAATAAGGAAAAGGGAGTCTTGTCCGCTCGTCTTACCGTTATAGTAGCATTCCTCACAGCATTGGATGCGGTTTGCCGGATCTCCGCTGCGCTTCCCGGCTTTAGTAGGCTTTTCGTAAATCTCCGGGTCGATTCCGCTGCCATTTCTTCATCGGTACATTCGGGGCTACAATCTGCAGTATGTGCCACGAATCCGTAATGTGTCTAATCACGCTGAAATCGAAAGACTGTACATGCACGTCCTTCGACCACTCGGCAGCTTTACTACAGTGCGGTGGGCAGGGCTCCGTTTACTCAGCATTCACACAGATATCAGCAGAGGGGGACCATGTTCGAGAATATTAATCATTTTAGTATCAGTCCCAGGCATTAGTAAAGATGGAACAATAATTAAGCCTGATAGGGTCGAGCGATCGAGCCTATATTGAGATGAATGTATTCAATGTCAGTCTGATGTCAAATGTTCATCCAAGTGCATAAATCATTATTTCAACGAGATTGAAATTAATATAACGCTAGGCGCCAAAACATCTTAAAAATACGTTTAAATGGCAGATTCCTCACGTTTACCATTTATGCAGATTAATATATTACAGGCCATTTGCATGCATAAAAGGTAGTCTTATACTGCGCTAATCTCGGTGTGCATTTAATTTCTTTAAACCAAACTGTCTAGAAGTGATGGTGGTAGAAGTGCACGTGAATATGCATTTGTTGGACTTTAGCGCCATCGCGCGCCATCTCCACAAAACAGAACACTATTTCAAAAGCATGTGATTTTTCATGACGTAATTTCCCGAAATATTCGATTGCACTGGATTTTATTTTATTTTAAAAGATAAAAGTCCACAGCGGGGCCGTGCAAAGACATTTTCGGTAGCAGGTGCTCAAGTGAGTAAGGACACCCCTCTCATAATTATTATAAAAAGTGAAGATGCATATTGTTGATAATCTATTAATTAATTTCACCATTTAACACTATACGCGATAGGGCTGTTATATCAACTGAATGAAATCAGTACCAGCAAAATTAATCTTACTATTCATCATAATCCATTTACACTGCAATTACAATTGCCTAAATAATGTTCTAAATATATATCATTTTGAATATAGAAATATGAAATATTTGAAATGATATGGAAATATACTATTATGAAACTAAAACTGTCGTTTTATTATCAAAAAGGTTGTAATAAGTGCATCACAGAATCCATCTTTCCATAGATTCATTCATGAAAGAAGCAAGTGTCCACTGAATTTATAACAGTTCCAGTAAACTGTTGCCAGCCTTCTATGCAGTGTTGCCAGAATGGGTCAACAATTCCCAGATCAAAAGTTCACCAAATGGACTAAAATGTCCAGGAAGAAACGGGAAGAAATGAACCGATGCCTCTAACCCTTGGAAAAACACATGCATCATTTTCAATGTCAACTGTAAGAATAAGTTCTTGGGTGTATGGCTGGATTAGAAATTAACGTTCGGTATTCACATAGAGCTAGTGACCAAATGTAAGAAAACAATAACTATTTTGAGATGTCTAGTAGGATGTGAGTGGGGTGCAAGCTTTAACTCACTAAGCAACATACACCCACCTAAAGAATTATTAGGAACACCTGTTCAATTTCTCATTAATGCAATTATCTAATCAACCAATCACATGGCAGTTGCTTCAATGCATTTAGGGGTGTGGTCCTGGTCAAGACAATCTCCTGAACTCCAAACTGAATGTCAGAATGGGAAAGAAAGGTGATTTAAGCAATTTTGAGCGTGGCATGGTTATTGGTGCCAAACGGGCCGGTCTAAGTATTTCATCCATCCATTATCCATTATCTTCTGCTTATCCGGGGCCGGGTCGCGGGGGCAACAGTCTAAGCAGAGACGCCCAGACTTCCCTCTCCCTAGCCACTTCCTCCAGCTCTTCCGGGGGAACCCCGAGGCGTTCCCAGGCCAGCCGGGAGACATAATCCCTCCAGCGTGTCCTAGGTCTTCCCCGGGGCCTCCTCCCGGTGGGACATGCCCGAAACACCTCCCCGGGAAGGCGTCCAGGAGGCATCCGAAATAGATGCCCGAGCCACCTCAACTGGCTCCTCTCGATGTGGAGGAGCTATGGCTCTACTCTGAGCTCCTCCCGAGTAACTGAGCTTCTCACCCTACTCATCTCTAAGGGAGCGCCCAGCAACCCTGCGGAGAAAGCTCATTTCGGCCGCCTGTATCCGGGATCTTGTCCTTTCGGTCATGACCCACAGCTCATGACCATAGGTGAGAGTAGGAACGTAGATTGACCAGTAAATCGAGAGCTTCGCCTTACAGCTCAGCTCCTTCTTCACCACGACAGACCGGTACATCGACCGCATTACTGCAGAAGCTGCACCGATCCGTCTGTCAATCTCCCGTTCCATCCTTCCCTCACTCGTGAACAAGACCCCAAGATACCTGAACTCCTCCACCTGAGGCAAAATCTCACCACCAACCTGAAGTGGGCAAGCCACCCTTTTCCGACTGAGAACCATGGCCTCGGATTTGGAGGTGCTGATTCTCATCCCGGCTGCTTCACACTCGGCTGCAAACCGCCCCAGTGCACGCTGAAGGTCCTGGTCTGAGGAGGCCAACATGACAACGTCATCCGCAAAAAGCAGCGACGAAATCATGTGGTTCCCAAACCGGACACCCTCCGGCCCTTGGCTGTGCCTAGAAATTCTGTCCATAAAAATTATGAACAGAACCGGTGACAAAGGGCAGCCCTGCCGGAGTCCAACATGCACCGGGAACAAATCCGACTTGCTGCCGGCAATGCGGACCAAGCTCCTGCTCTGGTCGTACAGGGACCAAACAGCCCTAAGCAAGGGGCCCCGGACCCCATACTCCCAGAGCACCCTCCACAGGACACCACGAGGGACACAGTCGAATGCCTTCTCCAAATCCACAAAACACATGTGGATTGGTTGGGCAAACTCCCATGAACCCCCCAGCACCCTGGAAAGGGTATAGAGCTGGTCCAGTGTTCCACGACCGGGACGAAAACCACACTGTTCCTCCTGAATCCGAGGTTCCACTATCGGCCGAATTCTCCTCTCCAGTACCCTGGCATAGACTTTCCCAGGGAGGCTGAGAAGTGTGATCCCCCTGTAGTTGGAACACACTCTCCGGTCCCCCTTCTTGAAAAGAGGGACCACCATCCCGGTCTGCCAGTCCAGAGGCACTGTCCCCAACCGTCACGCGATGTTGCAGAGGCGTGTCAGCCAAGACAGCCCCACAACATCCAGAGACTTGAGGTACTCAGGGCGGATCTCATCGACCCCCGGTGCCTTGCCACCGAGGAGCTTTTTAACTACCTCGATGACTTCAGCCCGGTTGATGGATGAATCCACCTCTGAGCCCTCAGCCACTGCTTCCTCAATGGAAGACGTGTTGGTGGGATTGAGGAGATCCTCAAAGTATTCCTTCCACCGTCCGACGATATCCCCAGTTGAGGTCAACAGCTGCCCATCTCCACTGTAAACAGTGTTGGTAGGGCACTGCTTCCCCTCCTGAGGCGTGAACGGTTTGCCAGAATCTCTTCGAGGCCAACCGATAGTCTTTCTCCATGGCCTCACCAAACTCCTCCCAGGCCCGATTTTTTGCCTCCACAACTATCCGGACTGCAGTCCGCTTGGTCTGCCTGTACCCGTCCGCTGCCTCAGGAGTCCCACAAGCCAACCAGGCCCGATAGGACTCCTTCTTCAGCTTGACGGCATCCCTTACTTCCGGTGTCCACCACCGGGTTCGGGGATTTCCGCCTCGACAGGCACCAGAGACCTTACGGCCACAGCTCCGAGCAGCCATGATCGACAAGGGAGGTGGAGAACATGGTCCACTCGGACTCAATATCTCCAGACTCCTCGGGATCCGGTCGAAGCTCCGTCGGAGGTGGGAGTTGAAGATCTCTCTGACAGGGGCTCGCCAAACGTTCCCAACAGACCCTCACGAATACGTTTGGGTCTCCCGAGTCTGTCTAGCTTCCTCCCCCACCATCGGATCCAACTCACCACCAGGTGGTGATCAGTTGACAGCTCCGCACCTCTCTTCATCCGAGTGTCCAAGACATACGGCCGGAGGTCAGATGAGACGACCACAAAGTCGATCATCGACCTCCGGTCTAGGGTGTCCCTGGTGCCACGTGCACTGATGGACACCCTTATGCTTGAACATGGTGTTCGTTATGGATAAGCCGTAGCTAGCACAGAAATCCAATAACAGAACACCACTCGGGTTCAGATCAGGGGGACCGTTCCTCCCAATCACGCCCCTCCAGGTATCACTGTCACTGCCCACGTGTGCGTTGAAGTCCCCAGTAGAATGATGGAGTCTCCAGTTGGAGCACTTTCCAGCACCCCTCCCAGAGACCCCATTAGGGCCGGGTACTCCGCACTGCCGCTTGGGCCCGTGAGGCACATACGACAGTGAGAGACCTATCCCCTACCCGAAGGTGCAGGGAAGCGACCCTCTCATTCACCGGGTTGAACTCCAACACATGGCAGCTGAGCTGGGGGGCTATAAGCAAACCCACTCCAGCCCGCCGCCTCTCACCATGGGCAACTCCAGAGTGGTAGAGAGTCCAGCCTCTCTCAAGAAGTGTGGTTCCAGAGCCCAAGCTGTGCGTGGAAGTGAGCCCGACTATCTCTAGCCGGTACCTCTCAACCTTCCGCACAAGCTCAGGCTCCTTCCCCACCAGCGAGGTGACATTCCATGTCCCTAAAGCCAGTTTCTGTGTCCAGAGATCGGGTCGTCGGGGGCCTAGCCTTCGACTGTTGCCCGATCCACTATGCACCGGCCCCATATGATCCCTCCCGCAGGTGGTGACTTCCAGCAGGATAATGCACCATGTCACAAAGCTCAAATCATTTCAAATTGGTTTCTTGAACATGACAATGAGTTCACTGTACTAAAATGCCCCCACAGTCACCAGATCTCAACCCAATAGAGCATCTTTGGGATGTGGTGGAACGGGAGCTTCGTGCCCTGGATGTGCATCCCACAAATCTCCATCAACTGCAAGATGCTATCCTATCAATATGGGCCAACATTTCTAAAGAATGCTTTCAGTACCTTGTTGAATCAATGCCACGTAGAATTAAGGCAGTTCTGAAGGTGAAAGGGGGTCAAACACAGTATTAGTATGGTGTTCCTAATAATCCTTTAGGTGAGTGTATATTCTGCCCTTATAAGATCTGCAATAGACTATGGTTGCATAGTGTATGGGTCAGCATGTGAAACACTTTTAAAGAAAATTGATGCAGTACAAACTCAGGCACTTAGAATATAGGTGTTTAAAACATCCCCAGGTGCAGCTTTGCAAGTGGAAGTGGGTGAAATGCCTTTAGCAGTGAGACATCAACAGTTGTCTGTTGTATACTGGGTAACGTTAAAAGGGCATAAGGAATCACACCCTACTAGATATCTATTTTATGAGTGCTGGGAACATACTCAAGGACACAATAGCAGTATAGCATGGATAGGTATGCAACTAGCCCAATCAATGGGAATGGTTCAGAGAAATTATTGCCAAACTGTGCCATTGCCTGCTATTCCTCCATGGATGTTTCCAATGGCCTATATAGACATTCAGTTACACAAAGAAATTAAGGAGAATGAAAAACTATCAGAAGAATATGTTGTTCAGCAATACATGGTAAAGAAGTATAGAGATATAGTGCATATTTTTACTGACAGATCAAAAGATCCAATCTCAGGCAAAACTGGAGCAGCTGTATTTATTCCAAAATATCAGAGTACCATCAAAAAGAGAACAACAGATAATTTATCAGTATTCACTGTTGAATTAGTTGCAATTCTCCTTGCTTTACAGTGGGTGGAGGAAATTAATATTGAGACGGCAGTTATATGTACTGATTCTATGGCAGCCCTGGAAAGTTTACAATCTGGTCATTCTGATAGTAGACAAGATATTATATTTGAAATTGTACAGTCATTATATAGGCTAAATAACAAAGGAAATTACATTGGATTTATTTGGTTTCCGGCACATGTAGGGGTGGAGGGCAATGAGGTGGTAGATATTCTGGCAAAGAACTCAATTAAAGGCAGTAATGTAGAGATTCATATTGATATGAGTAAATCAGAAGCAAAAACATGTATTCGTAAGGCGGCATATGACATCTGGCAGAAGCATTGGGAAAGAGAGATGAAGGGGAGACACCTGTATCAGATTAAGAAAAAAGTGGGAAAAGGAGATTGCAATTCAATATTAAGAATGAAAGAATCATCAATTTTTAGACTTTGCATAGGACACACAGGGTTAAATTATAATTTACATAAAATCAATAAACACCCTACAGGGATGTGCAATAATTGTAATGAACCAGAAACAGTTGAACATGTTCTCATAAATTGCATAGCATATAAAAATAAAAGATGTGCGTTAAAGGATAAGATTCATTAGAAAATATTCTGGCAAAAAAAAAAAAAAAAGTGGATGAATTCCTATGCAATATGCAATATTGAGGTTTTTAAAGGAAACAGGAATTGATTTAAGAATATAGTTTTTTTATTATTATTATTTTATTTAAATTTATTTTATTTTTCTAATTTCCCATCGATGGTCCACACTCCAGTTCAGTTGGTGGCGGTAATGCACCAAAAGCTGTCTGCCAACTGCCAATAAATTAAGAAGAAGAAGAAGAATGTTGGAAAATCCGAAGCTCTCATCAGTTTGATGGTGTTTATGCTACAAAAATGGTAAAACGATGTGCCTGGAGTACTGTAACACTGATTCCAGGTATCCTGAGAGGATTTTCTGGTTGTCATTAAGTTGCGATTAAAGTTAGTGAGTCCCTAACATCCAAACCTAAATAGCTAACTGTTCTCACGTCATGTAACAGTGTAATATTAGGTTAAAAACACATAAACGAAGGTCTACATTTCAGTGCCTCCATATTAAACTAGTTAAATGTAAGTGAACTAGTTAAATGCGATTGTGACGACCATAACATGAGGCTTCTCGCACTTGCATTGTGATCTGTAAACCTTCGCTTCAAAATTAATCTCCCACCATATTTATTTTAAAATCTTTTATATATCCCTCCATGGCAATGCTCCTCGACGAGAGGTGGTCCTTCTGTGTAATTTATCTAATTTGGTTTTGTATGCATTTTTTATATTTCTGTGAGTTTAGATATGTTTAAGGTCTTACAAAGGAGGAACTCCTGTTTTGGTGGGTATTATAGTCTACAGTTTAAGTTTACAGTTTATTAGCACCCCCGAAAAGGCATAAGGTCTGTGTATGTTTGTTTACTGTTAGTTGTAACAGTACTGTTAGAGTGTTTTTGTGTAATTTGCTGTGTATGTTAATGATAATGCAACGGAGTGAAAAAGGACGCAATAAACTTCATAAACCATCAGTAATGTTTGGTCATCAATCAGACTGCATGGGTCTGCTACATTCTGTGTCCAAAAACATCTTTGGGATAAGGTTGTCAGACTGACAACTGTCATTGACAACTGGCAGCTCCGTTTGTCTGAGTTAGCAACAGTAACTAAGGAGGGCGGGGCTTACCGATAGGTCAATTGTGCTCTGATTGCAGAGTTACAGTTATATTTACAAAGAGCCTTCGAGTCATCTCCAATCTCTCTCTGATAACACTATTGCATTTGCTGAAAGAGAATATATTTACTAAAAGTCAAGGGTTAAGAACCAAATTAAAGCAAACACCGATCACATTAATGGTATCTATTGCTTTCAATAAATCATCAACAACCAAACCTCTGTTAATTTTCAACAAGAACTTATGTAGACGTTTTACAGAAATAAAGTCAGTCTGGTTAGTAACGTGTGAAGTTGTTTAATCCTCTGCTGTGATCTTCAGAGATTTAATGTCTTAAATCTCAGTTGAACATTATCTTCAGTTGATTTCATTAAGGCTGTGGCTGAAGTCAGTTGTAGTTCTTGTGTTTCTCTTTCCTTCAGTGATTCTGCTTGTTAATAGCAGGGTTCATTACTAATGCTCTATCATCACTTAATCACTTAATTATACAATTATTATCCAATTAGCATGCTGGGAACTATAACTTTTCTATAGCTCATTCAGTTTGAGTTCTGTTTCAGTCATTGTGTCCTCAAAACTTTGGTAATATTTGAGTGCAACGAACCTAATTTTTATTAAGTACATATAAATGTTAGGTTTTACAGTGTTTTATGTGCAGGGCTCTGTGTTGTATGGGAATAAATGTTTCAATGTTCATGCATGACCTGTTGCTTTAACCTGTTGTTAAATGTAGTTTCAAACATTGTTTACAATAATGACAAGTGTTAGAAAACTAGGCAAGCCTATATCACTGATCCCATTTAGATCCGAAAAATCCATTTTCTGTTGTTTTACATATTTTATGGCATAATGCACACCTTGTGTAATAATCTAAAATACTGGCTAGTACTGTACAGTAAAATGTAAACACACTTGATGCTCTGCCTTCACTGTACTATTTCACTGTAACAGTAGTCAAAGAGCTGGAACATTAAGCACTTACACCGATCAGGCATAACATTATGACAGGTGAAGTGAATAGCACTGATTATCTCTTCATCATGGCACCTGTTAGTGGGTGGGATATATTAGGCAGAAAGAGTACATTTTACCCTCAAAGTTGATGTGTTAGAAGCAGGAAAAATGGGCAAGCGTAAGGATTTAAGCGAGCAAAAACTGCAGCTCTTGTAGGGTGTTCCTGGTCTGTAGTGGTCAGTATCTATCAAAAGTGCTCCAAGCAGGGGCGTAGCCATCTTTTCAGAAACGAGGGGGACAGAAATGTCAGGTGTTAATACCAGTTTTTTTCTGACCCTTGTCTAATTGCAAGATTTAATTGTTCTCATCTCTTGCTTTTAATTCAGTAAGATTCAAATACCTATTCAAATAATGTATCAAATACACAGCTGAACAATAACCACTATATGTATAATATATTTCTCTATATTTTATGCAATTTTATGATTGATTTATGTACTACAAACACTTGTGCATTAAGTCCCCATGGATTTTAAAAACAATATCACTGAATAAGGCAGAAAATATACAGCACCTATCAAAAGTTTGGAAACATTACAATTGTTAAATGTTTTTGAACGAAGTCTTCTGCTCACCAAGGCTGCATTTATTTAATAAAAAGTGCAGTAAAGAAGTAATACAGTGAAATATTATCCCAATGTTAAGCAGCTGTTATCAATGTGAATATATAGTAAAGTGTAATTTATTCCAGTGATCAAAGCTGAATTTATCATCATTACTCTAGTCTTCAGTGTCACATGAAATCATTATAATATGATGCATTGATGCACATTTATGATTATTATCAATGATGAAAACAGTTGTGCTGCTTCATTTTTGTGGAAACCATGAAACTATTCAAACATTTGTGGTAAGATTAAAAAAGAGAGAAATTAATACTTTTATTCATCAAACATGCATTAAATTGATCACAAGTGACATTTATAATATTGGAAAAGATTTATATTTAATAAATGCAAATAAATGCTGTTCATTGAAATTTCTATTGAAAAATAAAATGCATCATGGTTTCCACAACATTTTTAAGCAGCACAACTGTTTTCAACAATGATTATAATCATAAATGTTTCTTGAGCATCAAATCATCATATTAGAATGATTTCTGAAGGATCAATGATTTCTGATTGTTTTCCAGAAAGTCCAGACATGTACTGTAAACAGGAAATCTGTTGTTCATGTTGCTGGAAAATGGACGGAGCACATACTTGCAGAATTAGTTGTGACAATTACAGCGATGGGCTTCAATAGGGGTGTTGGGGAGGGAAGTCCTATGTTGTTAGAGCCTCTCAGTACTCCGTTGCCAGGAGGTCTGCTAGTCATCCCCACACTTGTTGACTCGCATTATCCCTGCATACCATACCTTTATTCAAATCAGTTAAATGATTGTTAGGCTGCATTAACTAGGTCAGCCGGAACCGGGAACACTTCCCATAACACCTGATGTACTCGTTACATCATAAGAAGAATGGCATCTACGCTAATGTTAGTCTCTCTGTTTATCCCGAGGTTTACTGCAGTCAGCCGGATCCGGGCCGTATCCAGATCAGATGGTGGACCTGCGCCTGGACATGACCAACGCATCCCTGAAGTGTCTGCAGAGAGTGTGTCAAATAAACTCCCCCCATAAATGCCGCATCGACACGACATCCTCATTAAACCCATCTTCAGTGTGACGACTCCAATCTTTCAAACAATCTTATGAATATCTATTGATCTAATATGACTTAAGACCTCAAATGTTGCCAGAATTCTAATTATACACTGTTTGTTCGTCGGCCAGAGGAGAACTGGCACCCTGACTGAGCCTGGTTTCTCCCAAGGCTTTTTTTCTCCATTCTGGCCCTGAAGGAGTTTTGGTTCCTTGCCACCGTTGCCTTTGGCTTTTGGCTTTTTGCTCAGTTGGGGACACCTAAATTTCAACTATATTACCGATCTGCCCGCATTGACACTATATGATACTTGAAATTAGCTGGATAACATCACCGTTTTCACCAGAGCGGCTGTACAGCCGAATCAAATTCTGTTGCATTATTTTCCTGTTAACAATGTGAAGCTGCTTTGAAACAATTGGATTTGTAAAAAGCACTATATAAATAAAGGTGATTTGATTTGATTTAATACCTATTAAAATTCAGATTTTTTTCTCAGGAGGACGTGTGGTTCTCTCCCAGGACCCAGCTGGGTATCCTGTCAAAGGTGGAGTGTGTGGACAGCTCATAGATTTTGTTAGTCTACCTAGATGATATCTTAGTGTATTATTCAACATTTCAGGAGCACTTGGTTAGGCTGGAAACTGTACTGAGGAGGCTGCAGGACACTGGTCTCAAGGTCAAGCACTTAACCTCATCATCATAACATTTTTTTTTTTACGCTTTCACTTTTCTTTAATCCCTCCTTATTCTAGCTTATGCTACTCTAAGCAATATCTGAAACTGAATAAATGTAAGTGTAAGTTAGAAAAATGTCACTTTCTTCAGTCAGAGTTTGTGTTCCTGTTATATCAGATATCTGCCGATGGTATTGGTCATACGCCATCTACGCTGAAGGAATTGAGATCATTCCTTGGGCTTTGTAGTTATTACAGGAGGTTTATTCAGGGGTTCTCCAGGATAGCTAGCCCACTTATGTCTTTTTGGGGAGTCTGTGGACTGAAAAATGTCAAACCGTTTTTGACACTCTCAAAGATAAGCTTACTAGTGCACCTTTCTTAGGGGTAGCTGACTATTCAAAACCATTTATTGTGGAGACAGATGCCAGCAATCAGAGGCTAGGCTCTGTTTTATATCAGAGACAAGGGGATGTAAAAAAGGGCCAGCCTCAAAGGATGCAGAGTACGGTGGATGTGTGGCAGACCGTAATTGGATTAACTGAGGTACAGACCTGGACCAAGCACTTGTGGCTACTGGAATGCACAGCTGTAAAGTAAGGCAAATGTGGGCTGTAGTGTCTCCAATGTCTCCAACTCCAATAATGGCAATGGATTGGGACAGGGAAATACGCCCACCTGTCCGGGTTATTTAAACGATTAATTATTTCACTTTCAACAGCAAGATTTTGTGAGTAGCGGATTCAGGAAGTTTCGCAATCAAAAGAGGAGACCCTACGTTAAAGAGACTAAATGCTCTGCCAAATCCTGTTCGGTCAATGCTAAAGGAACAGCATCAAGGTGCACCAGGGTCTACTGTACTGTGTCTTTAAGAATGTGAGACATGGGTAATGTTATCAGCTCTTGTTAACTCTGTTTGAAGAAACCTGTTCTAGACTATGTGCACAATTCTATGGGACACCAAGGTATCAAGCGTACTCTTCACTTGTTGAAGTGCAGGTGTATTTGGATAGGGATGCACAATGATGTAGACAAGTGGATAAAAGATTGTCAGTGCTGTGTGATGTCTAAGCTGCCACAGCCAATGGTCCACCCTCCCATTAATCGTTCCTGGCTTCTAGACCTCTTGAGGTAATTGCTGTGAATTTTACTCTGTTGGAACCCACGTCTGATGGTTGGGAGACACGCTCAGGCGTCTAAATAAATGCGCATGCCAGGGCAAGGGAATATTCTGAACAGAAGGCTACGGAGTGCATTTCCTTGCACAAGGATAGAATCTATTGTCCGAAGATCGAGGTCGGAGCGCTGGTGTACCTGAAGAGCAGGCCAATAGGCCATCAAAAAATTCAGGATGCCTGGGGGCCAATCGAGTAGTAGGGATCGTGGAAGGATGGCCTACAAAGAGAGTTAACAAAGTTGACATCAGGCCCTGTGTGAATCATCTATTCCCGCCCCCAGGAAAATGCCAAAGGAAAGAGAGGAGAGTCCCTTAGGGAAGTAGAGTCTGAAGATTCAGAGGAGGGTGTAGTTTTGCGCCTGCAGTAAGAGGTCTTAGCACCCAGTCTGTTGGCCAACAAGGCGTAGGGCATGTGGTACTCAGCAGAGAATCGGTTGATTCTGACCATGCCAATGTTCTATAAGAGCCTGCTGAAGCCTTGGAGGAAAGGCTGGATGCAGCTACAGGTGTGTTAACTCTTTCTGTTGCTGCACCACACCGATGTAGTAGGAGGCCAAATCCTGGACAGCACTCAAATGTGCACCATGAGCCAAGGTCTATCCTGGACTGTAACTCTAAGTCCAGCAACAGTTTCACAGATATTGGCTGATTTGTGTTGTGTTTTGTTCCGGGAAGCAGTAAAAGAGGTTAAGAGTACTCTAGTCTTAAACGAGTAATCGAGGACGCTTACCATGATGCAGGGGAGAAACATTCTTCTAACTATTGCCGGAACTACCTGCGATGGAAGGAATCTTCTCAAACATTGACAATTATGGACTGGCCCCCTCAAAGTCCGGACCTCAACGCCATCGATCACATTTGGGGCGAGTTAAAAAATAAACTGGACAGATCTATTGTTGCAGAAGGCATTGGATAACATTAGTGTTGAAGTTCTCAGAGGAAATATATTGACACTATGCCAGAGAGATGTGCTGCTGTAAATGCTGCAAAAAGTGGAAATACCAAATATTAAAGTTGAAAGTGGTTAAAAACAGTACTCACTTCATCTGATATTTGATGATCAGAGCAACCATCTGCATGTTTAATGAATATTATGAAATGAAATCATGTTTTGGTGGCAAAAATATTTTTTCAGATCTGTCAGGTGTCCTAATAATTTTTGGCTGTACACGTACAAATGTGTGAACACGCGATGAGGAAGTCACAGAGTTATGCTGCATGTGTGTGTGATTGCAGTTTGAGTGTAATCTGACAATCTAAGTCAAGTCAAGTCACCTTCATTTATATAGCGCTTTTAACAAGTCCAATTGTTTCAAAGCAGCTTCACATTGTTAACAGGAAAATAATGCAACAGAATTTGTACAGCCGTTCTGGTGAAATGGTGATGTTATCCAGCTAATTTCAAGTATCATATAGTGTCAATGCGAGCAGATCAGTAATATAGTTGAAATTTAGGTGTCCCCAACTGAGCAAGCCAAAAGCCAGAGGCAACGGTGGCAAGGAACCAAAACTCCTTCAGGGTCAGAATGGAGAAAAAAACTTTGGGAGAAACCAGGCTCAGTCGGGGTGCCAGTTCTCCTCTGGCCGACGAACAAACAGTGTATGATTATAATTCTGGCAACATTGCAGGTGTTAAGTCATATTAGGTAAATAGATATTCATAGGATTATTCGAAAGATTGGAGTCGTCACGCCGGAGACGGGTTTAATGAGGATGTCGTGTCGATGCGGCATTTACGGGGGGGAGTTTATTTGACACGCTCTCTGCAGACATTTCAGGGATGCGTTGGTCATGTCCAGGCGCTGGTCCACCATCTGATCTGGATACGGCCCGGATCCGGCTGACTGCAGTAAACCTCGGGATAAACAGAGAGACTAACATTAGCGTAGATGCCATTCTTCTTATGATGTAACGAGTACATCAGGTGTTATGGGAAGTGTTTCCGGTTCCGGCTGACCTAGTTAATGCAGCCTAACAATCATTTACTGATTTGAATAATAGAAATTGATAATGTTTTATGTGTAAGCCATAGTAAAGAGATGCGTTTTTAGTCTAGATTTAAACTGACAAGAGTGTGTCTACTTCCCGAACAATGCTAGGAAGACTGTTCCAGAGTTTAGGCGCTAAATAGGAAAAGGATTGACCACCTGCAGATGATTTTGATATTCTAGTATTATCAACTGGACAGAGTTTTGAGACTGCAGTAGACGTGAAGGAGTATAATGCGTTAAGAGTTCGCTCAAGTACTGGGGAGCTAAACCATTTAGTGCTTTGCAAGTAATTAGCAAGATTTAAAAATGTATATGATGTTTAATAGGGAGCCAGTGCAGTGTTGACAGAACCGGGCTAATATGGTCATACTTCCTTGTTCTAGTAAGAGCTCGAGCTGCTGCGTTTTGGACCAGCTGGAGTTTGTTTATTAAGCGAGCAGGGCAACCACCCAGTAGAGCATTACAATAATCTAGCCTTGAGGTCATGAACGCATGAACTAACTGTTCAGCATTTTGCATTGAAAGCATGTGCCGTAATTTAGATATATTTTTAAGATGGTAGAATGCAGTTTTACAGATGCTAGAAACGTGGCTTTCAAATGAAAGATTGGTATCAAAGAGCACACCCAGGTTCCTCACTGACGACGAGGACTTGACAGAGCAGCCATCGAGTGTTAGACAGTATTCTAGGTTACTACTTGCAGAGTTTTTTTGTCCCATAATGAAAAATTCTGTTTTTTCTGAATTAAGTTGCAGGAAATTACTAGACATCCAATGTTTTATATCAGCTATGCATTCCGTTAATCTTGTGAATTGGTAAGTTTCGTCAGGGCGTGAAAAAATATAAAGCTGAGTATCGTCAGCATAACAATGAAAACTAATGCCATGCTTCCTAATGATATCTACCAGTGGTAACATGTACAGGGTATAGAGCAACTGAGCCCTGCGGTACTCCATACTGAACTTGTGATCGGTGTGACATCTCTTCATTTACTGCTACAAACTGATAACGGTCAGATAAGTATGATTTAAGACATGCCAATGCAGTTCCACTAATGCCAGCATAATTTCTATAGAGATTCTATAGAGAATAGAGTCTATTCAAAAGAATCCAGGGAGTTGGGTGTTTACACATTGCGTGGATGTGTGAGTGTGGCTGAGCTATAACGCACTGTACAGATGAGGCCTGTTCGCATGAAAGAAGTGATATATTAGTGTGTACTGTAAGAAACATGGGGAAAAGTGAGTAATATCCACACTATATAATTTCAGGTGTATTTTGTGAGTGTTATTGTAGTCTAACTGTTTGTGTAGTTCTAAGATATTATGTTTTCTTTCTAGAGTTACTACTACTTATTTATTATTGCACAAAAGAAGAGATGACAAATTGTTCTTTATATTGTCTATTTTGGGGTGAACAATTTGCTGTGTGATCCAAAGATATTCTGACACTGTATTCTGTTTTATTCCGGGTCACCCACCTCACATACCTAAAAAAAAAGAGCATTGTAACAATGCTCACCTATGTATTTGGCTTTTCTAACTGTAATCATGCTTATTTGTGCCATTAGTTAAATGTGGAAGAGAGTGGGAATAGAAAATAAAATAACCATCATGATTATAACTTTATTTCAGTCATTCTGAAATCCTACAGCATGACAGCATGAAACCACCCTACAATGACAAATTTTTATTTTTATGAAAATGTTTTATTTTATTTTTTATTTTTAATCGATAAAAAAACAAAACAACAACAACTAATTAATCAAAACATTTTCTGTAATTAATCGCGATTAATCACAAGTTTAATATTTTTGGAGTTTTTAATATTTTGATATTGTATTAATTTCAGTTACTCTCCAAATTAATGCAGAAACAATTTAAAGACAGCATATTTTAAATATGTGTTGTAATGGGATCTTTTATGAATGAAGGCCAGTATAACTGATACTAATATCTCTATGAAACATCAATGACATTACATTACAGTATAAATAAAAGCTACCAATTTCAACATTTATTAGGCTTTAAAAAACTTTTTAAAATTTTAATTTAAGTGAACAATCTTTACATAAACCCATTATAATAAATGTTATAACCATACCCAACCCTAACCCTTACCTGTGGCCTTCCCTGTTAGACATATACAGAAATGTAATAGTTATCAAACACTTTCTTAACTGCATACATAATAAATTAAATATAGATTAATCATCATTAAAGCTACACTTTTCTCTGTTCCCTTTGTTCTTTGATGAACATTAATGACAGACATCATTAGTGCTGCTGTGATCAGTGGCTGCAGAACATGACGCGGATCTGTCACGCACATTCATTTAAGATGTTATTTAACTCATTTAAGACTCCTATTATGAGAATACTCAACACGTCACTGACAAATTGGGATCACTTCTGGGAGCCCCTGTCAGCTTCAAGATATACAGAACAGGCCAATGGCCATTGGCGTGCGAGATTTGCATCTTGCGCTGCGCTCCGCTCCGCCCTGCACCGTGGGTATAAACAGGAAGCAGATCCAGCGCACATTTGTCATTCACTTCGGAGCCAAATGCCGTTGATGAAGAGTGAGAGACTACGCAGCAAGAGAGAGAGAGAGAGACTTCAGAGAACGAGAGAGAGAGACGCTTGTACTGGCGAGAGGGCACAATCAGAGCGACCGCGTGCTCACCGCTGCTTATTAAAACAAACTGCTGTTCTCAACTGTTGGTGCGTGATGGCGTTTGTCAGTGAGTGCACACACAGGCTCCTATCTCCTGTGTGTTGCCGCGGTCTTCCCCTGGGTGCTTCAGCACTTCTGAAAGAGCGTTTTCCTCACAAAAATAGCAACACGGGTGTGACGCTGCGTCTTTTTCAAGATGTCATTCCACCCGTGTGTTTCTGGATGTGGTCGTTCCTTGTCGCCCCAATGACGATCACAATCGCTGTATCACATGCCTGGGCATTCAGCACGCTGAGGCGGCTTTTGTGGATAGTTCGTGTTCTCACTGCGGGAACATGACTATCGCGGCGCTTAGGTCGAGACTCACCTACCTCCGGGAGGGTGGAGTCCCCCTACCCATACCTCGATCTAGAGCTATTGCTGATGACCTGAGGATCACGTTTAGGGCAAACCCACCGAGCCAGCCTCCGCAGGCCCCTAATCCCTCACAAGCATGTGTATTCTTCCACGGTACAGCTTCCTACGGCGAGCCCGTGTCTTTCCCTCGGCAGAGCTCCTCTGCTGTCTCAGTGTGGTGTTGTCCCCCACCTACAATGGCCGGGGCCAGCCCTGGGACTTCTGTATGTTGTACTGCCCAAAGCCAATTCATACGTGTACTCTCCACATGGTAACTCCCTCCGGGCATGATGTGGCTTCCGCAGCGGCCCCCCCGGGGCACGCTTTCCCAGCGTTATCCAATAGTCTGCTGAGTGGGTCTTGCGGATCAGCAGCAGTGACTCTCCCTGCGTGAATTTCCCCGCCCAGAACAGACGGGGTCTGAGGGGCTCTTGCGGGGCGCTGGAAGTGGTAGTAACTGTGGCGTTTTCCAAAGGGATCCCAATTCGTTGGTGACGTCCGACGTACGTCGAACGTGACCGGAGACGTATGTCCCGTCACCACAGTTGCTGTACCATCACTGCACGGCCGAGTCATTAGTTTGGCTCCTCACTGAAAAACTAATGTGCACTGCATCCGCTTCCTGTTTATACCCGCGGTGCGGGGCGGAGCGCGAGATGCAAATCTCGCACGCCAATGGCCATTGGCCCGTTCTCTATATCTCAAAGCTGATAGGTGATCCCAGAAGTGATCCCAATTCGTCAGTGACGTCCGACGTATGTCTCCGTTCCCTCCTTCAGGGAACGAGGGTTATCATACGTAACCGAGACCTTGTCTGCTTGTCAACTTATTTATGCCATTGCCCACTGACCTGGTTTAATGCTATTATTATCCAATTTTTTAGCCTTCAAACATATATTCAATACATGTATTCATAAATGAGAGCATACATTGAAAGTTAACAGGACATAAACATAGGAAACTAGAACACACATACAACAGGAAAAGAATACACTTCAAAACAAGAGTCCCGGGACCATAAATGCATTGAACACTTTTGACCGAAAGTATCAGTTTACTAAATAATGTAAACTTGACTGAATGCTTAATTTCCACTTTAAGATTCCAGCATCAATATTTGACCAATGATTTACAACAAAAAATGTTACAGTCACATTAATTTATTAATTTGTGTCAGGAGTGCACAATCATGCCGAATTAAACTGCTATTTACCATTTCACATAAAAAGAGAACAGATACAGTTGTGGTCTGAATTATTGGCACCCCTGGTAAATATGATCAAATATGGCTGTAAAAATAAATCTCCATTGTTTATCCTTTTGATCTTTAAAATAATAATAAAAAATAAATAAATAAAAAATCACAAAAAATGTACTTCATTGAAGTAAAACAATTGAAAGTGGTGGGTAAAACACATTATGAAATATACACATTGGCCATAATTACTTTTACTTTTTGAAACCTCCTTTTGCCAAGATAACAGCTCTGAGTCTTCTTCTATGATGCCTGATGAGTTTGGAGAACACCTGACAAGAGCTCAGAGACCATTCCTCCATACAGAATCTCTCCAGATCCATCAGATTCCCAGCTCCATGTTGGTGCTTCTTCTCTTCAGTTCACCCCACTCATTTTCAGGTCAGGGACTGGGATGGTCATGGCAAAAGCTTCATTTTGTGCTCTGTGACACATTTGTGTGCTGATTTTGATGTTTGTTTTCTGAAAATGGTTTAAAATGTCTTAAATGTTTAAGTTAGCTGGTAGCCTGATATAATAACATGGGAAATGAGCAGCGGTGTTGACCATCTCCTAAACTCTGCTTTTGTTCATGACCACTCCTCAAGCCCCATTTGGCCCACATTGGACCAAGGTATTTGGCGGGCCAAAAACCCCTGGCCGTTGACCCAGAGGAAGCCCCGACGAGGCCCGATTAAGCCCCGGGAATGGCAGTGGAAATGTGACTGGCCCTGGCACGCACTAGCGCGTTTTTGGCCTGACAGTGGAAACACGGCTAATGAGTGGCAGTAGGAACCAAGAAAGGGGAACAGATCCCCACTCCACAGCAGTGATGACCACGGTGGAGCCAATGGAAGAAGAAACCATGAAGAAGTCAGTGGTGGAGGTTTCTAATGCACAATTTTTTGAGATGCAGTTTGTCCACGTCCAGGAACAGAACAACTTCAGGCGGTCATACTTAACAGCAGTATCACTCTTGTGGTTGACGGACAGACATGTTGATAAGAGCACACATCCTTGATTTGGGCGTGTATTAAGGGCGTGTAAAGAAAAATCATGTAATCACACCTGCCGTTTCAGAAGAGTGGAAAACAAAAACTGTGAAACTTGCAGCATTTTTTATTTTTTTTGTGTAAACATCATGGAAAGGATTTTGATTTTACATTTGACTTTTTTTACGATGTTGCTTGATGTTTTATTTAGACTGTTCCTACAATTTTACATTGTAAATTCATTTTAAAATCAATTTCATTTTGTTATAAAATTTTTAGCATGTCAGTCAGCATGGATACTTATGTTTCAGAAACATGCTTACCACATTCAAACTCCTGTTCGAAATGCTGTCATGACTTGTTTTGGTAACACTTTATAATATAGATGCGCGAATATACATTTATTCATGTTTAACTAGTGGACAGATAATCTTGAGGTAATGTATGACTCGTGAAGAACTAAACCATTCATTAATAAGTAACGCATCAGCAACTAATATACACTAAACAGTCAAACTGACGATTCATTCCCATCAACATCTAAACAAAAAACTGTTGTACACAATCTACTTCACACCCAGAAGGCAGAAGGCCCTCTGACTGATTCATTCTCCCTCCACCCTCAAAGTGTACGTTGCGGCAATAGTTGATTCTTTTTTTTAGCAAGTAAAACATGTCTTTTTGCTGTAAAAGCTTTAATGCTTTTTATAAAGTAAACACAAGAATAAATGGTATAAATGGTTGTCTGTAATATTTCAAGATGAAGACTGAAGCAGCTTGATTGTAATTAGTTTTCTTTGTTTGGAAAAAGTAAAATATTGAGTGATCACGTTGAATGAAGCAAAATGTGAGTATCAAATAAGATACGCCTGCACTGTCAGAAAAAAAGGTACATTGCTGTCACTGGGGCGGTACCCTAAGGTACAAAACCAAAATGTTATTAATATGTTCCTTTAAGGTACTAATACGCACTCTTAAAGTACTGATATGTACTTTTTAAGGTACTATTATGTAACATTTAGGGGTGAGAAAGGTACAAAGATGTACCTTTTCACTTTTGTACCTTAGGGTACCGCCTCTTTTTCTGAGAGAGTGTGAAAGAGAGCAGATGTGTGCCAACAAACGGTTTAGGTTAAGCAAAAGAATTGTAATGCTTCTGATCATTTTGTTGACTTTGATTCAAATAGGTGTATTGGACTTGAAGCGGAGCTGCACAGACCGACTGGTGCATCTAGCATTCACTTAGTGCTAGATTTATTTTATTATTTAACACTGACTTAGTTGGGCTTAGAGAGGTCTGTCTGTAAGATGAAGCTGAGGCTGTGTAAATCTAGAAATGAAATTACATTAGGACTGGAATCCTCCTATTGTGGATGACTCCCAATAAGAATACAGAGTGGATCAATTATATTTACAACCAACAAAGAATGATTAATGACACAAACAAGGCTTTAACTTATGAGCACGAGTAGCTGGACGAAACTAATAAAATGACTATGCAAAATAGAATTGCTTTAGGCTTCTAATTGGCAGAAAGAGGACAATGTTTGGAGATACATGTTGTAGTTTTATTCCAAATCAAATCTCTCCCTTGTGGTGAGTTCACAAAGGTACTGACCAAAATGAAGGGTTTGCAGAACGAAGTGGCATCTAACACAAGCCACTAAGGGATCTCCTGGAGTATTTTTGGCTGGTTTGCCCCATGGATAACTTTGGGCTGCATACTGTCAGGTTTATGTTGTTTTGGTTTAGTTTTGTATGTTCCCAGGTCCTGTGTTTATTTCCTGTCTTCCTTAGTTTATCTAGTTTCCTAGGCTGAATCCGAAATCGCCCCCCTAAACCCTCATTCACTATTCCCTACATTAATCCACTAATACAGTTCACTTGACGGAGTGAATGAAAACGAGTGAGAGAATTTGTTGTGTGTACATCGGCTGTACACTCGTTATTGCGGTGCAATGTGGGATAGCATGAGTGCACTCAATAACGTCCACTATGGTTTCAGACACCACTACAAATGGCTGTCCCCTCAGTGCCCTATTTAAGGATATAGGGGGCGATTTCAGATTCAAACCTAGTGTGTGTCTGTTAGTTACCATAGAAGCCTATTATGTCCATCTGCCCCTTGTTAATTCACAAATTTCTGCCTGTTCAGTTCAGTTCCTTGTATGTTCTTATGTCTATTAGTATGTCTGTTTTAAGTTGTGTGGTTTAGGTTGCAATTATAAAAATGTGCAATACCACATATTTATTTGACAAAAATATACATACACTCTATTGCCAAAAGTATTGGTAATACTTGGTACACCCCTCTAAATCATTGAATTCAGGTGTTCCAATCACTTCCATGGCCACAGGTGTATGAAATCAAGTACTAGGCATGCAGACGTTTCCACAAACATTTGTGAAAGAATGGGTCGCTCTGAGGAGCTCAGTGAATTCAAGCATGGTAACGTGATATGTTACCACCTGTGCAATAAGGCCATTCATGAAATGTCCTCAATACTAAATATTCCACGGTCAACTGTTAGTGGTATTATAACAAAGTGAAGCAATTGGGAACAACAGCAACTCAGCTACGAAGTGGTAAACCATGTAAAATCACAAAGCGGGGTCAGCGCATGCTGAGGTGCAGTGTGCAGAAGTCGCCAACTTACACAGAGTCAATAGTTACAGACCTCCAAACTTCGTGTGGTCTTCAGATTAGCTCCAGATCAGTGCGTAGAGAGCTTCATCCATGACTGAGCAGCTGCAACCAAGCCTTACATCACCAAGTGCAATGCAAAGCGTTGGATGCAGTGGTGTAAAGCACGCCGCCACTGGACTCTAGAGCAGTGGAGACGTGTTCTCTGGACTGGCCAATCATGCTTCTCTGTCTGGCAATCCCATGGACGAGTCTGGGTTTGGTGGTTTCCAGGAGAACGGGACTTGCCTGACTGCATTGTGCCAAGTGTAAAGTTTGGTGGAGGGGGGATTATGGTGTGGGATTGTTTTTCAGGGGTTGGGCTTGGCCCCTTAGTTCCTGTGAAAGGAACTCTTAATGCTTCAGCATACCAAGACATTTTGGACAATTTCATGCTCCCAACTTTGTGGGAACAGTTTGGGGATGACCCCTTCCTGTTCCAACATGACTGTGCACCAATGCACAAAGCAAGGTCCATAAAGACATGGATGAGCGAGTTTGGTGTGGAGGAACTTGACTGGCCTGCACAGAATCAAGTCACCTTTATTTATATAGCGCTTTTTACAATGCAGACTGTTTCAAAGCAGCTTCAGAGTGTTAACAGGAAAATAATGCAACAGAATTTAATAGAAATTAATATAGTTAAATATTTAGTGTTTAACTATATCCTGACCTCAACCCGACAGAACACATTTTGGATGAATTAGAGCAGAGACTGCCGACTCCTAAACCTTGTGGAAAGCCTTCCAAGAACAGTTGAAGCTGTTATATCTGCAAAGGGTGGGACAACTACATATTAAACCCTAGATTAAGAAAGGGATGTCATTAAAGTTCATGTGCATGTAAAGGCAGACGCCCCAAAACTTTTGCCAATATAGTGTATGTGTATCTTATTCATATATCTGTATTCTTTATTTTTTTTATTTTACTATCGGTGTACTGTTGTCATCTCTGTGTACTGGAAGCTTCTTCTGTCACCAAAACAAATTACCTGTGTGTGCAAACAAGCTCTTTCTGATTCAGTACCTGAGTGTTAATTTGAGTTATTGCCTTCTCAATCCTCATCCTTGCTGCAACCACCGTGAGGGCACTGCTCTGACATGAGGCACTGTCTGGGATAGAGGGTGCATGGATATGAGGAGGATGTGTTAATACATGCACTGTAGACATGCACATCACATCTGGCAATATCGATATTAAGATAAAAAGAATAAAGTTAAGCTGTTTGTTGTTTGATTCCTAATAAAGTAGGCTGTTTGTAATGGAAACCCCTCAAATCATGTAATGACCTCATACTCTAGAGGGTTTTTTTTTTTTACATTAGTTATTGCTAATCTCACTTCACCTCTCTCAAATCAGTTACAAACCCTGATCATGAATTACAGCTCATCCAAAAATGCAAAAAATGGCAAACTCTCAAGGAACTTAGTGCACAAACTGTACAGCGAATCCTCGAAAGGTTTTCATGTAGCCATTCTGTATTAAAAAAAAAAAAAAAAAAAAGTTCATATAAGTGGCTTCACTTTGAATTGGTCAAACCTTAAATTGTTTAACTACAAGTTACCCCAGAATTAAAACAAGATGATTTATTTTGAAAAAAAAAGAAAGAAAAAAAGATAAGAAAACACACCACACACTGCATATAATTGTCATACATTCACGTTGATGAGAAAGATGTCGGCTTAAAAAAAAAAAAAAAAAAGAGACCTAGAGGACAAAGTATGTGTAAATAACCCCTAAAACTACTATCATTATCAGTTAGTATCAGAATAAGCACATGCTGAACATATTTTGAAGCATATTTGCAATAGAAACCAGCAGGTGGTGCACTTGCTCCTTTTTGAAATATGTTGGAATTACAGAGGCTAAAACTAAGTTCACATCCGCATTGGTTTGGAGGTCTGAAGAAGCTGGGTGTCGTCAGGATACCGGACTTCCCATGAGTCTCTCCTGACGCAGAGAAACCAGTCTGTTCAACCACAACCTCTCTGCCTCCTCTTTATCCATGAATAGCTGCAAGAGAGTGAGAGAGCCAGTTCAGTTCCATTCATTTAGACTATTCAATTGCAATGAACTTCCAAAGAATGTGCCAAATTCTGAATCATCCACTTAAAGGTCAGATAATAATAAACTTTTTTTCTCAGACCTTTTCCTCAGAATTGAAGAAATTCAATTTCTTCGACGATTGTGATGTCTGCTGTTTTTAGTGAATCACACTCGAAAAAAAACAAACAAAAAAGTGCTGCTGTGATCACAGGGATTGTTTCAAGATGGGTGTCTTCATTAGGCAGAACAGCAGAAAATATAAATATGTGTCAATGTTGTTATGATTAGTTGGGAGAATAGATGTACTGTAAATGAAGCGATGATTGAAGTACATTGAGGATCTATTTGTTTATGAACTGAAAACTATTATACATTGGATTAGAAATGAATAATAAATTGGGTATTATTACAGCAAACATTGCGATCCCCGTCTGTGAAGTAAAGCGAATGACCCGGAGCACTCATTTTATTGCGATCGGATCATCTGTGTCTGTCTGCTACTGTCTGCATGTATGTTTACTCCCCTCAGAAGTCAGAAAATGCCTGGATTTGGCCAAGGTCTACTGATGTTATAGATTTGAAATGCAAGTAACCCTTTTGAAACAAATCTTTCCTATTGGTTTCTAATGGATTCCAAGTCTGCTCTCTAATTGTCTCGGTTGGCTTAATATAGGACAATCACAGCTGCGATTAGATTTGGAGAAAGTGTAAATGGTATTGCATCATAAACACATCAGACAGGGTAATACACGCGGTTGATTCGGATGTCAGCATAAAGGGAGAATTTGAGTGATTCCCACATTAGTTGTGCTTATGAGTTCCTTAAGTTTGGAAGTTCCGGATTCTTCTCCAACACTCATCACTCATTTCCTTCATCCAAAAAACACGAGAGGCATGAAATCAAATCTGTGCTTCGGAAAGACTGATCACTTCCATCCCGCTGCACGCGGATGTGCGTGCGCATTATAAGTGTGTCATTTACATCGGGTTAGGGTCCGCCCGTAGCGTTCATTGCGGGGTCTCTGTCTGACGGGGACACGCGTGCACGTGTAGCGTTAATAGACTGAGGGTGTATGTCGCCTGGTTCCCTGTGCGTTATCTTTTTGTAGGCGATTCTGAGACACGACAACGAGCCTCCTCTGACTCTTCCGCATCCAGCGAAGCGCGGCTAACGAGTTTGAAATTACAGTAGATACAGTAAGTGGTGGTGGCTAAATGATTGAATCATTACTGGTGATCAGGGCTCTCTCGCCTTGGGCATATTGCTGCAATAGATCAGCCTGTCGAGCTCATCTGCATCAGTCACACATAACCCAGTTTGCCGAGTGAGAGAGACGGCGCACACTTTCATAGGAAATTCTGTCTGCAAATATTACTGAGGGTGCATAAGAAGGGCCCTGTGTGGGTTGTCAAGAAGTGGAGCTTCTGAAATAGGCAATTTCTACAAGGGTGGGGGAAAATAAGTCTTCGGAGAAGAGAATTATTGATTGGAGGCCTTTTGGGAAGCTTATTGTAACTTTGGATGTAAGGCCTACGAGACAAGTGTCTTATTTGATGTCATTTGTGCATTCACATTTTAAAAAAAGTACTATTTTTAATATGGTCCAGTAGGTACACGCAAAAAACACTCTTACATTTGGGTGAGCCAGGGTGTCGCTCTCATTGTATGTGATGGAGGTGGGCAGAAGGGTGACTTCCTCTTTCCTGGTCTCTGCCTCTTTCTTGATCTCTGAAGCTTCAGTCACCTATGAATAAACAGTCATATCTTTTACAACCACCCTGAGCGCTCATGTTTCCATCATTCCAAACCTTCAAATAAACCCCCACTTTACAAGTTGCTTAATTAAAGGTAGAGTAGAAAATGTTGTTTTTATAAACACTTTTTGTTATTCTGGTTGAAACTCTTCACATCAATAATAGAAGTGGTCTAAGCATAACAATATGTACATGTATCTTCTTTGGAAGTCTCAGGACCAAAAAATGTTCATCCAATCATTGCATTCGGTCCGATACGATGTCCTATCTGCCTGTCAACCGGTATTTCCATACTCTGCAGACATCACACGTCATCAGTGCGTTCTGTAAGGCTGTGCAGAGTTGTAGACAGACAGTCAGCCGCCTTTTACAGTTTCTCCTAAACCAAAACAACGAGCTTATGCTGCGTTCACGCCACGTCGTAACCGTAATGACGAGATGGCAACCTGTGATGTTCTACCTGGAGCAGTCCTCAGACTGATTTATGCGCTTCTATGTCAACACTATCAACACAGAAATGAATCTGCAGCATGAGACGTGGTAATTTAATAGCGTCTCTCATCTCGTGATGCTTTGCAGACTCTGCTGTGACCGTTCATGTGTTTTGAAGGAGGCGTGGCTTTGGAGACGCTCTGAAGGGAGGCTGGGATCTCATACTTTCAAAGCTAGCTTGCTATTGCTAGCTTCTCCAGAATTGCCTACCCTACCTTTAAAAATGCTATCATATCTTATTCTTATGAAGTACACTGTTTATTGATGCCAAAAATAGCCATAATTTAGACCCCTTAAAGCAGGGGTCTTCAACTGCAGTCCTGGAGGGCCGGTGGCACGCAGACTAAAGTCTGCGTGCCACCGGCCCTCCACCCCTAATTAAACACACCTGTCTGTAATTCTGAACACCATGATTAGCTTGTGTGTTTGGTTTGGGTTAGGCCGCGTGTCCACCAAAGCGCTTTTAGCCAGCTGAAAATGCCTTCCTGTGTGAACGCAGTGTTTTTTTCAGTTGAGACTCTTTGCTTGCTATGATAAAGAATATCCGGGGAAGTGTTACTAGTATGTCATTTCACAGATAGTTTGTGTCTGTATTGATTCTATATAAAATGTTGATATAATGTTTGCTCTGGCTCTTGTTTAAAATCATTTTGTTCCGTTATTATGCTGCTTCTTGTCATCTGTTGACATTGTACATGCAGAATGTGGCGGTTGGTCAGTGTTGTAATTGTCCCACCCTTCCTTCACTGTGATTGGTCGGCTGGGTAAAAAGTGACAGTGATGAGCGCTTTGTTTTACTCAAAGTTGAACATTCTTCAACTCTTGGTGAAATACCCGCTCAGCACCTCGTTATGCTTATGGCGTTTCTAAAAACACGGCACTCCCATTAAAAACAATTGGATACGCCAGACAGCCGAGTGAAAAAGCGCTTTGGTTCATTTTTAGAGCTAAAAATGAAAATTCTGATACTTTAAAAAATGTTGGTCACCAAGTCTAATTTCTCAAAATATCTTTTTCTTTTTTGTTCCATAGAAGTAAGTCATACAGGTTTGGAATGACATGAGGGCATAAATTATGACAGAATTTTCATCTTTGGGTGAACTATCAGTTTGATTTAAACAGGCTTTATGCTGCTGTTTTTTCAATAAAGTTTTGGCAAGGTTTTGATCACCCATTGGCCATCACTGATGTGTAAATGTGGGTGGTCATGATAAAGAATTCAAATACATTCATCTGTCTGACATCAGTAAGTAGCAGACGTTGAGTGGTTTTTGCACCTTTTTTTTAGATTTTAATGACGCGAGAAGGAAGCGAGTTCAAGACATCAAGTTAAATCGGATTGCCATTAATTAAACTGGAATTAGTGGATGCTGCTGAAAGGTTGTAGGTTTGCACCCCATAATGAGTCATTCTTGAACCAGAGTAAAGTTGAGCAAATGCTTATCTGCGGGTTAGAACAGGGGGACTGTCCTTGTAAAGACAGTGAGACGTTGAGTGCAATTCTATCTGTGAACAAATATCCTTTTGAGCAGTATATTCATAACTCTTGCAGAAGGCATTTGCTGTGCCTTGTCCTTTATAACGTCTGTATCCTGCATGGGCCAACCAGATTCCTGTCTCTAACGCCAAGGCCATGGTCCGATAAGTCAGAGTTGGCTGCAAAGTATAGCTGCTTTATCTGAGCTCAGAGCATCCAATTACATCTAATGGAAATTACTGAAAGAATCAAATGTGTGTTATTGTGTGCCTGTATGGATTCGTGTTTTTCCAAAGAATGTCCTCCATTTTACTTAGATGGAGCTTTTATTGCTCCATCTACAGAGCTGTTTTTACATCATTTAGAAAAAGAAAAAAAAAAAATTCCTTGGTAAAGTGATGTTAAGTGCTGGTCTAGCATCAGTTCAGCCATTCTCAGCAGAGCACTGAAGTCTGCACAGACAGACCTGAGATCAGCATGGGAGAGCCGCCGAGCCCTTCTGGGCTGTAATCTATCATACGGGCTCATTTCAACTGTCACCTTTTGTCTCAGACCACAGAGATCTGTGAGCATTTGTTAGTAATCTAATTTGAGCAGTGAATGCGAATGCTGGCGGGACCAGATTCAGTAAAGCTCTCTGAGGAGAGAGCGAACAAGGCCCGGTGCGGCCCACCAACGGGCAGATGCTTTTCAAGAGCCCGAGCTCAAGTGGACAGGTGCCACAGAGCAAACGGAATTTAATGGGAATCATTTCATCTGCAGACAAACGGAACATAATTCGGCGAAAGGAAATCAAATAAAAGAATATATAGATATGAGAAGGGAGGCAAAAAGAATAGAGAGGGAGAGAGCGAGCGAGAGAAGTACCTTGGTGGCATCCCGAGATGATTTGAAAGCCTGAGGAACAAAGGAGTCACTCTCAATGGCCTCGATATCCTTTATCCTCCTCACCTGCTCCGCGAGAGATAATTCCTCTAGAAGAACAAAAAACAGAGCGGTGAGTGGACAGACGAGAGGTCAGCTGGGCAGGTCAGTTGGTCACAAACCACAGAAACGGATAAAACATCATGCTGATGGATTCATCTCAATCTACTGGATACTGTTGAGCCGATAGTGCACATGCTTATGTTCATGACACATAAAAACAATGGTGCTCATGGGAATGCAGGTTATGTCCTGATCCCATTCTCCTCTCTCTCTCACCCAGGTTCAATATATCAGTAAACCACCAGACTCCATAGTATGTCTAAACAAGCAAGATCACACACAATGGGGGAAAAATAAAATATTGAAGAAAAGCAGATAGTGAGAGAAAAAAAACAGAGAAAAGATTGTCAAAAATTAAATAAATGATGTTGGTTTGACAAAGTCTATGTTGTGTTAAGTTACCTCAACTCAAATCCCAAAACCACACATCTCTGCCTATATGAATCTTTTGCAAAACCCACTAAACTAGAAATCTGCTGCAACTCATTCAGTTTAATATGATCAAATTTTGTCCAACTTTATCCTATAAAGTACGATGAACTGTTAATATTTTACTAAAATTAATTCATTTAATTTAATTAATTTCGGAGGAAAACCAAGATGGTCGGATAAATGGACAGAGTCAGGACAGACTGTGGATGTAGCTTGAAAGCTCTGGGAGGTCAGAAGTAGTCAGAAATGTTGGTCTCAGAAGGTGATGTAGATGTGTTGATCTATAATAAAGAACTTGATTGCTCATTGCCACTGATTTCACAGAGTGAAGATTACCCAACCAAACACAGCTTTTAGGTCCGAAGACTCCCTGTACAGTCAGTCAGGTTATTTATTTAGAGTTGAGAATATCTCCTGCTTATTGAAAGTGAAAGCAGGTGATGTTCATATTCATTACAGTATTGACACCAAAATCAGACTGGCTGATGGGCGAGGCATTGCAACGTATGTAGGATACTGCAAATGTCAAAGTGTTGATTTTGAATACAGATTTATGCTTTGTAAGCTGTGCACACAGAACCTTATTCACCTTGTACAATGATTCATCGTCTTCATAAAAATCAATAACATCACAATATAATTAAATAACCGCAGTATCTTAATGCACAGGGTTCAATGGTTAACATCAAATGACCTAAAATTGCATAAACATATTATTTCTAAGTGAACTGACTAGTAAAAAGCCAACAAGTTGCACTGTCCAGTCTGTAGCTCTTTAATCATACGGAAGCAACTGGCTATATTGTGTCTAAAACTCAAGCTACTCTATATTAACTTCTTGTTTATTGACCTGTTGTATTAAAAGCAATATCGAACTTGAATTCATGCTGTCAGTCTGAATATAAACTGATTTCTGATAGTCAGAACATCAGTGCTCTTGTTTGCGTGATATTGCTAAATTAAGACATTCTAATACATAAAACACAATGTATTACTGACACTCAAATTCTCCAACAATTTAATCTCTCTCCACACATATGCATGAAAATGCTCATAAACAAACACTATTAGGCAGAAAAGAACGCTCTGGCGCGCAAACACACACACACACACACACACACACACACACACACACACACACACACACACACACACACACACACACACACACACACACACACACACAGAGATCCCTGTGCTAATGAGAGGAATTAATTTAATCCATTAACTGCCAGGGAGCAACTGTCACAACACATCTTCTCGCTCTGCTCGTTTAATGAATAAATGAATATTTGCTCTGGTTTTCTCTCTGTTAGCAGAATCACTCGTTCGCTCACACACACACACACACACACACACACACACACACACACACACACACACACACACACGTGCGCACACTCAGCTTTTAGTGTTTGTCTTATCATACGGCTTATGAACATAACTTAAACACTGTAGCACTGTCATTCTTTCATGGCAAACAGTTGGAAAATGTCTACAGAGAATGAATATCTAGCTTCATTCAAGTAACATATTTATAGACATAATGGTTTGTCACTGAAAGAGAGTGCTCACACACACACAAACACACACCGTAAAATGAGCCCAAACTATTTACCAGTGGGTTTTTCAGGCATGTATGTGTATGTCTCCATACATAGTGATCACATATATACATAGTGAACACGCACTTTGCAGTCTAAACAAAACAACAACATAAAAACATACTTGAGCATGAGGCAAAACAGGCACAATATCCTCGAGAAGTCTACAGCCTGTCCTGAAGATGACAGCAGTCCACTGGCTCTCAATCACACACTTATTACTCCTGTGTGTGTACTGAACATCTTAATGACTGATACATAGACACACACACACACAAGCCCACCCAGATATATCAGTGACAACCTATCCTTGGCCCGGAATTCCATTAATGCCTCATACTTTTTGACAAACACATTATTGGTAGATAAAATGACTTCCATATGCTGTTTGTCAGATGTCAGTGAGGAAAGATATGTATTTCATAGGAAAATCAAAAATAATGGACTTTGAGAGAGGGGCCCGTACTGAGCAGATAGCAGAAAATCGATAGCACTGTCGGAGAGACATCTCTGCCAGACACGATCAGCACAAGGCCAGGTCAAAGTTGACATTTAATATTGACACATTATCCACAAAATTAATTTAGAGTCCATTGTCGCTGCATTACACAAGCCTTATAGCAGTCCTAACCACAGAAAGAGAGCGATGACATGGGATTCTGTTATTTTTAAATATGCTTTTTCTTCCATCCTTGTTGCCCTAAAGGCCTAAACGGATTCAGTTGATGATTGGTTGTTTGTTTGTTTGTTTTTTTGAACCTGAATGAATGTAGATTTGGATGTTAAGATGCAAATAAATTGAAAACAAACTCAAGATTTGTGAAACAAAGAACAACAGACACCGGCAAGATATCCAGCATGATTAAATGCCCTTAATACTGTCTCTTAATAGTGGTTTCTCCACTTCCATGTGTGTTAAAATCAATCAAATGATCCTCTTCAGAAGGCAGGGCCACTCGTTGTGCGTGTGGCAACAGAAAACCACAAGAGGGCGATGTTCAACAACTCAAAGTCCTGTAGGAAAGCGTTCATCAAGGATACCAGAGGAA
>CM031957.1:27003563-27013563 GCA_018749465.1 Paracanthobrama guichenoti
GCATTTTCACAATCTCTAAATGTGCCATGAATAGCATAATACAGTTGAAAGTTCATATGATCGGCTCATAATTCTGTTGATTTGATAATGCCTGCCTATCATGTTCCCTTCACTGCAAGACCTCTCATTAAGTGATCCACAGACCTGCTTGAATGGGTGAAACTGGTGAAACCCTATAACTTGAAGTGATGATCCATGAGCGAGCAAGGTTTTAGCTTGCATTCAATAGTGCTTAAGGTTAGAAAGTGTTAACTAATGTTCACAAGGTGACAATACTAATAGCAGAACCTACTAATACACAATAATAGCTGAACAACAATTAGCAATAACACATAATAAAATGCAATTTACTGTATTGTTATTTTTGAGATGTAAAAACAAATAAACCTGATGTGATTTTAAAGTGGCTTGATTTTAAAAACAGTGTTAATACAAACATAAAAACATTTGTTCTTAACATTTTTTTTTTTCACACAAAGCTTCAATACAAAACTTTTTCAGCGATGTTACTCTTTAACTCTAACTGCTTTATGGTATGGGATAATTCCCCCCAAAATGAAATAGAAATTCTCTCATAATTTACTCGCCCTCATGTAGTTCCAATCCTGTGTGACTTTCTTTATTTCTTTTTGACCATTAACTTTCATTGCACGGACAAAAAAAGAAAAAAAAGGACAAATTTCTCAAAATGTCTTCTTAAATGTTCCACAGAAGAAAGGAAGTCATACAGGTTTGCATGAGGGTGAGTCTAATGCAATAATAGCTTTTTGAAATGTCATGTAAACACTTCAGTCTGACTGAAATTGTCTGCTTTTCGCAAATTAATGGACTACAATAGGCCTCAGCACTACGCGCATGCTCCAAAAGACAGCGTGATGTTCGATGGATGCAACACGAGCAAGGTATCCATATTAAATAATATGCACTGTCATGTACTGTATACTTGGACAGAGAGATGGAGACTCTAGCTCGACTATGCAAAAACCTGCTGTAGCTCGATCATAACTGCACATGAAAACATACACAGATGGATGTGCTTGTCTAATGGCAATTAAATGGCATACGTTACCATTAGTTACTGCTAAAATCCATGTATCCATGATTTATAACAAAATCATACTTTGGTATAAATAATTTACAATTCATGTCAATGCAAATACAAATGCACAGTGAAAAACATCATCTATGTGCTTCCCGTTATCATCTCATAATGTCATAACTGACCCATGACACATAAGATCCATAATGAGAAAGCAAAGTTTGTTTACTTTGTCTGTGTGTGTGTGTGTGTGTGTGTGTGTGTGAGAGAGACACAGCCAAACAAATGTCACTTTAACATGAACAACAAGATGAAAGAGAATGAAGGAAAAAAAAGTGCAGCATTCTGAGGTTTTGCTGGTCAGCGGCTCTGTCACAAACATCTCTATAATTAAGGAAACACCCAACCGGCTAATTACGTAATTGGAGTTAGCCTTTAAAACACAAATGATGTAATCAGACATAAAACAGCAAGATTTGCAGACTAAGAGCCTCTCCATTCATGAGACCGAAGCTTTACGCTAAGGCTGTAACTCTCATTTATTCTTATCTGCAAGACAAACAAATCAGATTCACAGATATTTATGATCAGCATTATTTCACAGAGCTGTAGTGCAAATCAGAGGGTCGTTTTCACGTAATTGACAGCAGAGAAGGTCACTGCCACAATGCGGGCTGACTCATTTGGCTAATTAAGAACAGTGCCCCAGTGACCTCTGTCTTGGGCAAATAACCCACGAGTATTTTAAAATCCTTGCACTCTGCTTTATTGAGAGAAAAGAAGAAAGTCTGATTTCATTGTTTCTGATAGTTGAATAAAACAAAAACATACGGCAACTGTTGATGCTTCTGTTAATAACTGAAGGCATTAAAAATAACTAATTAATCACACAGGTTACTGTAATTTATCACACCTATCATTAAAACTTGTAATCACACTGAATCTCCAAATTGATGTGAAAACCTTATACAGAAAGAATATTATATATTTGATATTTTAAATATATGTTTAATGCCATCTTTTTTACTAATTATTATGACTGAAGGCAAGTGTCAATACACCAATACTGATACTAATGCCTCTATTAAACTGATTTTACAGTATAATTGAAAGATAGGCCTAAACAGCAAGTTATGTTTTTATTTATCATTTATTAACAAGAACATAAACATTATAATTGGATAATGTAGTTTACTTAATTTAAGCGAACTCAAAATAATATTCACATAAATGTCTTATAATAAATCCTATATTTAGCTGTGCCTTTTATATAGTGTGTTTGCTGTCAATACCATAGACTAAAAAAAGACGTGTCTCCACTTCTTTCCACTGTGAAAAGAAAAAAAAAACTTAATTGAACATATGCCAGCATGATAAGAACTACCTAAAATGACAAACCATTTTGAGAATTTGTTTTTTGAATTAAAGTGTAATTGAGCTTTTTTAGTATGGCTCGATTATGGTGGCCCAGTAGTGCACAAGGAAATTTAAAAAGCAAACATAAGTTCACAACACAATGAAATCAAATCACAACGCAAAGAAATCAAGGCACAACGCAAAGAAATCAAGGCACAACACAAAGAAATCAAGCCACAACACAATGAAATCAAATCACAACGCAAAGAAATCAAGGCACAACACAAAGAAATCAAGCCACAACACAATGAAATCAAATCACAATGCAAAGAAATCAAGGCACAACACAAAGAAATCAAGCCACAACACAATGAAATCAAATCACAACGCAAAGAAATCAAGGCACAACACAAAGGAATCAAGCCACAACACAATGAAATCAAATCACAACGCAAAGAAATCAAGGCACAACACAAAGGAATCAAGCCACAACACAATGGAAATGTTCCCGACCACTAGGGGGCTCTCAGAGCACGGTAAAGTTAGTTTTCCTTGCCATTGTTCTATAGATTCACCAGTCTTACAAAGATATAAACACTTAACAATGGTTAAGTGTGTAACCATTGTATAGCAACATGAAATATCAATTCAAAATCACCTAGATGCATTATAGCGGCATATTTATAATAATAGCAGCGCTTGATGGGAAGGGAAAGTCTGCCAATTCCACCATGTAGTTGAAACATAATTTGAATTAATTAAAATGACTGTTGTGGCTTGTTTTCGTTGTGTTGTGGCTTGATTTCGTTGTGTTGTGGCTTGATTCCGTTGTGTTGTGGCTTGTTTCCGTTGTGTTGTGGCTTGTTTTCGCTGTGGCTTGTTTTCTGCTTTCGTTGTGTTGTGGCTTGTTTCCGTTGTGTTGTGACTTGTTTTCGTTGTGTTGTGGCTTGTTTTCTGCTTTCGTTGTGTTGTGGCTTGTTTCCGTTGTGTTGTGGCTGGTTTTCGTTGTGTTGTGGCTTGTTTTCTGCTTTCGTTGTGTTGTGGCTTGATTTCGTTGTGTTGTGGCTTGATTCCATTGTGTTGTGGCTTGTTTTCGTTGTGTTGTGGCTTGATTCCGTTGTGTTGTGGCTTGATTCCGTTGTGTTGTGGCTTGTTTTCGTTGTGTTGTGGCTTGATTCCGTTGTGTTGTGGCTTGTTTTCGTTGTGTTGTGGCTTGATTCCGTTGTGTTGTGGCTTGATTTCGTTGTGTTGTGGCTTGATTCCATTGTGTTGTGGCTTGTTTTCGTTGTGTTGTGGCTTGATTCCGTTGTGTTGTGGCTTGATTCCGTTGTGTTGTGGCTTGTTTTCGTTGTGTTGTGGCTTGATTCCGTTGTGTTATGGCTTGATTCCGTTGTGTTGTGGCTTGTTTTCGTTGTGTTGTGGCTTGATTCCGTTGTGTTGTGGCTTGATTTCGTTGTGTTGTGGCTTGTTTTCGTTGTGCTGTGGCTTGATTTTGTTGTATTGTGGCTTGTTTTCGTTGTGTTGTGGCTTGTTTTCGTTGTGTTGTGGCTTGATTTCGTTGTGCTGTGGCTTTATTCCGTTGTGTTGTGGCTTGTTTTCGTTGTGCTGTGGCTTGATTTTGTTGTGTTGTGGCTTGTTTTCGTTGTGCTGTGGCTTGATTTCGTTGTGCTGTGGCTTGATTTCGTTGTGCTGTGGCTTGATTTCGTTGTGTTGTGGCTTTTTCGTTGTGCTGTGGCTTGTTTTCGTTGTGCTGTGGCTTGATTCCGTTGTGTTGTGGCTTTTTCGTTGTGTTGTGGCTTGTTTTCGTTGTGTTGTGCACTACTGGGCCACCGTACTCGACTACATGTAGAGGGCGGTTTTATGACCTTAAACTGCAGCTATCCAACAGGGCACGATTTAAATGTTTTAACTTCACTTTTCAGGACGTGTGCGACACACTTGGTCAATTATCTGTCAGCTCTCTCTGTCTGAAAGAAACCTTCAGTAAATGTTTTTACCCACTTTTGCACATTTGTTTTCACAAAAAATAAGTAATACTTTGAATACTAGTCAAAACTTTACTGGTACATCAGTATCGCAAGTATTGAGACTTGTGTCCGTGCTTAATCACTGAGACAAGCATGTTACTGACAGGACCAAAAACAGGTAACCAGACGGAGCTTGAAACACATCCTACATGTGGGTCTCGCATTTTGCGCCTCGGCCCCAGAAAAATAAAGGCATAGGGATGAAGTGGCTGGATACATGCGGACCTTCCCCAAATGGCCGCTCACTCTCACTTTGCAGAGCTGGTAAGGGGATCACAGATAGCATGGTCAAATACTTTAATGCCAGCTAAAGGATGGCTGCTTCATGAAATAAAATAAAAAAAACCGATGCTGCATTAATTGCGTTAAATTATTTTAACTTATCAAACAGCAAGTATTAATCAAACAAATGAATATTTCTCAGCCCTACAATATAATACTCATCCTTAACTGTCATTATGAAAGTGTAGATCAATAATGTGAACAGACAAGTCAAAGTACTTTCTTAGTCTACAGCAACAACACACATGCTGTATAACAATAAGAACATATCAAAGATTTCCAAAAATGTGTAAAGGACATTGATTCATGATTCATGGACCTCTGAAGACTGGTGGCCTGATCGACCACAGAATGACCCATTAGGCACCCAATCAGTGAGGCACTGTTCCTGGTGTGTGTCTGAGACCACCAGTCCCGACTTGATGAGGTGCAAATGACCCAACCACACACATGCAACTCTCAACACTCTACCCTGAGGATTTCCTCTCTTTCCCACAACATAAACACATACACACTTTCTCACATTACACACTCAAATGCACCTTCTCACATATCAGCATATGACAATCGAAGAGTTTCTTCATGAACACTGGTTAATAAAATCACTCTGAGGGGCAACACGGCTGCCACACTGTATATGTGTGGGGGTTTGGTTGGGCCACCCTCATGCTGTATTGTGTGACAAGGACCCTGTCCTGACATCCTAAAAAAGCCAGCCTCCCAAGAGAGCATGTATAACACAAGCACACAAACAGATGTTAATAGAGCTACAAAATCTCTATGAGCACAGAGGATTTCACATGTCAAACTGTGTAACCGTATAGTGTAATGCAACTCCAAAAATAGGCAGAATAATCCTTTGTTTAGCTCAACTTCTGTTGGTTACCACTCTTACTCAGTAGCTCAATACCTTCTCACACAAAAAAGATAAAAACTGGCTAGTTCCAGACTAAAATGCATGTTTAGTTGTTTTAACTGAAAGCAACTAACGCTGACATATCACAACGCAAACAAATCCAGAAACATGCTGCAAATACATCACAACACAACTAAATCCAGAAACACACTGCAAATACATCACAACTAAACCCAGAAACACGCTGCAAATACTCACAATGCAAACAAATCCAGAAACACGCTGCAAATACATCACAACACAACTAAATCCAGAAACACACTGCAAATACATCACAACACAACTAAATCCAGAAACACGCTGCAAATACATCACAACACAACTAAATCCAGAAACACGCTGCAAATACATCACAACACAACTAAATCCAGAAACACGCTGCAAATACATCACAACACAACTAAATCCAGAAACACGCTGCAAATACATCACAACACAACTAAATCCAGAAACACGCTGCAAATACATCACAACGCAACTAAATCCAGAAACACGCTGCAAATACTCACATCACAACTAAATCCAGAAACACGCTGCAAATACTCACAACGCAACCAAATACAGAAACATGCTGCAAATACTCACATCACAACTAAATACAGAAACACGCTGCAAATACTCACAACACAACTAAATCCAGAAACACACTGCAAATACTCAATACAACCAAAAACAGAAACATTCTGCAAATACTCACATCACAACTAAATCCAGAAACATGCTGCAAATACTCGCAATGCAACCAAATACAGAAACATGCTGCAAATACTCACATCACAACTAAATCCAGAAACATGCTGCAAATACTCGCAATGCAACCAAATACAGAAACATGCTGCAAATACTCACATCACAACTAAATCCAGAAACATGCTGCAAATACTCGCAATGCAACCAAATACAGAAACATGGTGCAAATACTCACATCACAACTAAATCCAGAAACATGCTGCAAATACTCGCAATGCAACCAAATACAGAAACATGCTGCACATACTCACATCACAACTAAATCCAGAAACATGCTGCAAATACTTGCAATGCAACCAAAAACAGAAACATTCTGCAAATACTCACATCACAACTAAATCCAGAAACACGCTGCAAATGCTCACATCACAACTAAATCCAGAAACACGCTGCAAATACTCACAATGCAACCAAATACAGAAACACACTGCAAATACATCACAACACAACTAAATCCAGAAACACGCTGCAAATACTCAATGCAACCAAATACAGAAACATTCTGCAAATACTCACATCACAACTAAATCCAGAAACACGCTGCAAATACTCACAACGCAACCAAATACAGAAACATGATGCAAATATTCACATCACAACTAAATCCAGAAACACGCTGCAAATACTCACAATGCAACCAAATACAAAAAAAACATGCTGCAAATACTCACATTACAACTAAATCCAGAAACACGCTGCAAATATACTCACATCACAACTAAATCCAGAAACACACTGCAAATACATCACAACACAACTAAATCCAGAAACATGCTGCAAATACTCAATGCAACCAAATACAGAAACATTCTGCAAATACTCACATCACAACTAAATACAGAAACATGCTGCAAATACATCACAATGCAACCAAATACAGAAACATGATGCAAATACTCACAACGCAACCAAATACAGAAACATGCGGCAAATACTCACAATGCAACCAAATACAGAAACACGCTGCAAATGCTCACAACGCAACCAAATACAGAAACATGCTGCAAATACTCACATCACAACTAAATCAAGAAACACACTGCAAATGCTCACAACGCAAACAAATACAGAAACATGCTGCAAATGCTCACAATGCAACCAAATACAGAAACACACTGCAAATACATCACAGCACAACTAAATCCAGAAACACGCTGCAAATACTCAATGCAACCAAATACAGAAACATTCTGCAAATACTCACATCACAACTAAATCCAGAAACACGCTGCAAATACTCACAACGCAACCAAATACAGAAACATGATGCAAATATTCACATCACAACTAAATCCAGAAACACGCTGCAAATACTCACAATGCAACCAAATACAAAAAAAACATGCTGCAAATACTCACATTACAACTAAATCCAGAAACACGCTGCAAATATACTCACATCACAACTAAATCCAGAAACATGCTGCAAATACTCAACACAACTAAATCCAGAAACACACTGCAAATACATCACAACACAACTAAATCCAGAAACATGCTGCAAATACTCAATGCAACCAAATACAGAAACATTCTGCAAATACTCACATCACAACTAAATACAGAAACATGCTGCAAATACATCACAATGCAACCAAATACAGAAACATGATGCAAATACTCACAACGCAACCAAATACAGAAACATGCGGCAAATACTCACAATGCAACCAAATACAGAAACACGCTGCAAATGCTCACAACGCAACCAAATACAGAAACATGCTGCAAATACTCACATCACAACTAAATCAAGAAACACACTGCAAATGCTCACAACGCAAACAAATACAGAAACATGCTGCAAATGCTCACAATGCAACCAAATACAGAAACATGCTGCAAATGCTCACATCACAACTAAATCCAGAAACACGCTGCAAATGCTCACAACGCAAACAAATACAGAAACACGCTGCAAATGCTCACATCACAACTAAATCCAGAAACACGCTGCAAATGCTCACAACGCAAACAAATCCAGAAACATGCTGCAAATGCTCACAATGCAACCAAATACAGAAACACGCTGCAAATGCTCACATCACAACTAAATCCAGAAACACGCTGCAAATGCTCACAACGCAAACAAATACAGAAACACGCTGCAAATGCTCACATCACAACTAAATCCAGAAACACGCTGCAAATACTCAAAACGCAAACAAATCCAGAAACATGCTGCAAATACATCACAACACAACTAAATCCAGAAACACGCTGCAAATACTTGCAACGCAACAAATACAGAAACGCACATATGATCAGGATGTTAAAATAAACAAACAAACAAACAAAAAAAACACCTTGCAGGTCATCGACAACACCACTGACGAGTAGACATTGAACAATAAGGATGTCCCAACCCCACGTTGGGGTGCCCTTAAAATATATTATGCATAACAAAATATGCATAACATAAAATGAAAAAAAATTAAAACTTTAAAATGTCCAGTTCTTGGCTAGCACAACACCAATTACAGAGGGGAGGAATGGATGTCAATCATCTATTAATTCAATCATGCACAGGAAAAGCTTGGATGGGATTGGAAGCTTCCATATGCACTTGAAAAAATGGTCCAGCTGTAGACACTGGTCAATAAAACAGTATGCCTAAATATTCAGAGTCAATACAGGTGAATGAAGGATTGAATGAATAAAGGATTTTCTTTACATTGAACTCGCATGGGAAAACACAGAAGAGGGAAGGGATCAACCACTATGGCTTTTCAAAAGAAAAAAAAAAAACTTTAAATTTGCAGTGATAAAAATCAATAAAACAGTAATTGCTTGGCGTATCATAGCATGGGAAACAAATTATGAGAAGGAGGCTGATGTCCAGGCGGATTAGTTTTTTTGGGTTCACTGGGCTGGTCGACAGGAAAGGTCTCTGTGTGATAATTAAATCTTCTCTCTCTGATTTTCTGCCAATTTTATTTCCCTTGGGTCCACAATACTGATTCACTGCTTATAAGCCAGGCATAACTAATCACTGGAGTATGGAAAATGGTTGCTTTGAATGAGAGAAAGATATGCAAACATATTTTACTTCAAATATTACAGTTACATAAGGCTTACAATGATGAATTTCACCTGAAACAGTCTTGTTTCTCAGAGAAGACTGTGGTTACTGCATTTTAGCAGTATGTAGATTTTAGACAATAAACATTCAATAACTAATGACTGATTTGCAAACTATGACTAGTAAATGATCCTTAAAGTGAACTCAGAAATCAATTGAATTTTCCATGTAATATCGTATAATGTTCTGTACACTATACTTAATATAAGTTGAGGGCTCTCAACACCTTTAGTGTTTTAGACACTGCAGGCCATAAAAGCGCAGATAGGAGTGTAAAGTTCTGCAGCTGATCTACTAACCATGAGCAAATTAAAGAACACAGCAGTGTTTTTTAATGACAAAAGAGGGTTTGCGTTGGCACAAGCTGTTAGTAAATCTTCCATCTTTAATTTTGTCAGACACACTCTGTTATAAAGGTTGACTGAACTATCAAATATAGAAAATGTTGACATTAAATAAGGAATTAAAGGTGAGGGCCCAACTAGCAGGCTAAGCATGATCAGTTTGATCACTGTTGATGCATTTTTTTTTTTTGGTCAAAGCATGGG
>CM031957.1:27018563-27113900 GCA_018749465.1 Paracanthobrama guichenoti
TATATATATATATATACATACATATATATATATATATATATATATATATATATATATATATATATATATATATATATATATATGTAAATATGTGTGTGTGCTGAACTTTTTAATATATATTTATATATATATATATATATATATATATATATATATATATATATATATATATATATATGATAAAATATGATGATAAATGATTTAGAATGATAAAATGCCCTCTGTTGGTCATTGATCGTTCTCTGTCCTATTGACTGTCTGATTTTCTTTCATGCACACACAGGCTTGTTCAGCACCACGACAGACACCTCTTGTGAATGACAACACAGCTTGTTATAGTGAGATTAGAAATGAATGGATACAGGGGGCAGTCTCTCTCTCTCTCTCTCTCTCTCTCTCTCTCTCTCTCTCTCTCTCTCTCTCTCTCTCTCTCTCTCTCTCTCGCTCTCTCTCTCTCTCTCTCTCTCTCTCTCTCTCTCTCTCTCTCTCTCTCTCTCTCTCTCTCTCTGTGTGTGTGTAGGGGTGTTAAATTTCATCTAAATGTTTAATGGTAGTATCATTCTCCAATACAGTCACACACACAGAGGTACACACCTGCAAAGATGACCCTCACGACACAGCATAATTAAGAAAAAGTCTTTCCGTTTTCCATGGTGAAAGAGCAAGCTGCTCTAATGATACGGGTTAAACGCTGTTATACGGCTCATTAAAATATATGATCTGCATGGATATGGACAGAATGCAGGTCTGTGCCAGAGAAAACAGTTATAGACTGAAGTGCTAAGCAGTGATGGACTGTTAGGGATTCGACACTGATTTGAATATGAAAAAAAGAAACTGCATGAAACCACACATAAGAACTTACGTCAAATATGCAACGCCATAGAAGAGCTATTTTGGGTTCCCCAAATAACCTTTCTGTTAACATTTCTTAAAAGAACCCTTTTATTCTTATAGTGTGAAGAATTTTTAATAATCTAAAAACCCCTTTTCCACTATGAAGAACCTTTTGTGTAATGGAAAGGTTCCATGGATGTTAAAGGTTCTTAATTGAACCATCTATGCCAATAACAAACCTATATTTTTAAGGGCCCTATTTTAATGATCTGAGCACATGGTCTGAAGTGCATGGCGTGGTGCACTTAGGGCGTGTCCGAATCCACTTTTACTAGTTTAACGACGGAAAAAATGGTTGGCGCACCAGACACCTGGTCCAAAAGGGTTGTACCTAGTCTCTTAATGAGTCATGGGTGTGTTTTGAGTGTAACGTGCAATAAACCAATCAGAGTCTCATCTCCCATTCCCTTTAAAAGCCAGTTGCCCTTGCACAATGGCGGATTCGCTATTTACATGGTGAAATTTGCAAGCGGAAAGACTGAACGCTTCTCTAGTGAGGAAACGGATCTGCTTGTCCAATGACGCCTGCTTGCTCGTCATTACTGCAAATAATTAGGCTAATTCTGATACATGCAATGACTATCCATTATGACATTTTTATATTTATGTACACAATAATAATCTTTTACATTTGAATCCATTAATCTTTCATATTTAAAAATGTTTGTGTGCTGCTGCGCATCCGTGTGTAATAAGCAGAGTGTATGTGTGTTGTGGACCCGCCTATAGGTGCATATTAAATCACACAAAAATACTGCCTCAAAATAGCAACGCGCCAATAATGCGCCTGAACACTCCTCATTTTCAGACCATAACACCCATGGGGAACAGATGGGCGTGAGTGCATTTGCTATTTAAACAACGTGGCGCTGGACATGAAAATTATAACTGCGTCGGGCTTAAACTAGCAAAAAAAACCAAAACACTTCCGTTGTGCCTGGTGCCGTATTGTGCCATGTGTTTATAGGGCCCGAAGAGTGTAGAGACAGTTTCCATGTAAAAACCTTTTATGATTTGATTTTAAAAAGTAGATGGGCTTCAGTGCGAAGCATGTTGTGTGAAATCCTCTCTAAAATGATTAAAGTATGATTATGTGTTGCTATAATATATTCATGCATATCTGCACTCACAAATCTCAGCTGTTCAGCAATATATACAGAGAGGACAATATGGAAGCTGTGTTTTCCTCTTCTTATTGTTGATTGTTGTTGTGGAGCTGAAGTTTGCAAGCCCCTGAGGGATGTATGAGCAGACCCTGTTCATCTTGAAGAATGGCAGCCAGATGAGCAATGGGAGATTAAGGCCAGACCAAAATCTGCCCTGCTTTCACTATGTCACTTCCAGATCATGCGGACAGAGATTGAGTGTCGGCAGCAAAAGACACTTTCAAAAGACCATAATTGTGACTATTTTTATACATCACAAACACAGGGTTGGAGGTGGTGTAAAGAGCCTTCCAGCGCTAGGCAGGAAGAATGCGTTACTTCATAAAACAGGAAGAGTTTAAGAGAGAAATGAAAGTGTTTTGGGAAGGGGGGGAGTCAATTGATTCCAAAGGGTGAGATTACAGCATGAACTCTGCTTAAGAAAATCACTTGACTGCGAGCCACACACTGTAGCCCGGAGCGACGCATGTGCAATTTACCAGCGCTGGAATCTAGATCCAGTAATGGAATGAGGGAACAATGCAAAATTTACTGAAAGTGAGAGAGTCAGGAGATGAGCTGAAATGATGAAATGCTATACTGATATGTTTTTTTTTAAACCATCATTTTCAAGTTCTAATGAACTGAAGGTGAGAGACCTTGTTGATATTGCTAAGAGCAGAATGAGAATGATGTTGATTATTTTACATCATTGCTTTATGAGCAGCAATCAAATCAGTCAAATGTGACCCTGGACCACAAAACCAGTCATAAGGGTAATTATTTTTTAATTGAGATTTATACATAATAAGCTTTCTATTGATGTATGGTTTGTTAGGATAGGACAATATTTGGCCGAGATACAACTATTTGAAAATCTGGAATCTGAGGGTGCAAAAAAAAATCTAAATACTGAGAAAAACGCCTTTAAAGCTATCCAAATTAAGTCCTTAGCTATGCATATTACTAATAATAATAAATGTTTTGATATATTTATATATAACGCCTATTCACACCAAAAGTGATGTGAAAGTTACAGAGAAATTTTTTATTGATTCCAAAAATATTCACACAAGCATGATGCAAATTTTCGTCAAATGCTAAGTGGGGGGAGAAATATCAAACACAATCCAATAATTAACATTAGATGAAATGTTTGAAAATGATTTCAGTTGACATTATTTTATTATGTGGGAAGAAAGAGAGCATGGAGTGACGCAAGAGACAGGAAACTAGCTACTGTATGTTGGAAATAAGTGGCCTGGTACAGTTTAGCACTAATTAAAGTTACGGTCACACTTACTGTTGTCCGTCAAATTTCCATAGGCCAGTTATTTATTTAGGAATCCATGTGATTGGGATTCCCCCATGCAGATTTCATAACGGGTTCAAGTTGATCACTCGGATTCATCGTGTTGACCAAAACAGAAAGTGTCTTGGTTTGAAAGTGACCTCTGTGTGAGCTGTGCTTTTTGAACCCATTGCGATATCTGTGTGGGGAAATCTTTTGCCTTCATGTGAAATTCATAATTGCACGGATTCCTATTGAAATGGTAAATATGACCACACCTTTACACAACGAATAAAAGTGTCCATATGAATGCATTGTACTGATTTAAAGGCTTGTCGTGGCAACACTCTTAGTTTGAGGTTAACATTTTTAAAGTTAGGCTCACCTTCCTCCTTTATTGTCTTTTCTTCTTTAATATTTTCCTTTGTTTTCAGTGCTCCATCAGTTTTACCTGAAACAAGAAAAAGCACATTGCAATATTAGTTATAAGTTATAAACAGCCCATTTAATATATAATTAAGAAGCCCTTTATACTTTAATGTTTCTCTGCAAATGTACACTTCTCCCTGCCTGCACATCTTTAAGTCTTAAGCACATACTTATCAAATATTTTTTCAGCATGCTAATTAAAAGCCTGAGAGAAATCCTTACGCAGTGGAAACAGTTTGTGTACAAGTCTTATGGCAATTCATTTAGTCTGTTGACTCGCTTCTCTCCTGCCCTCCAAATAATGAAGACGTTAGCTGAGATGAAGACATATAGTGAGCAGTGAAGGGGGACTATCAATACAGCCTGTAAATTAATTACACCTCTGTTCCCGCACGTAATTTATTCTAAAGCGTTCATGTCTCCCAGGAGCAATTTGCCTTTATTGCTGTTTCACTCGCTGATGAGAGGAGTCATGCAAAATTGAGTCCCTCATAACATTACCTTCTATGAGTTTTAACTTTGAAGTAAAAGGAGAGGGGAGGGTAATGATAGTCATTATGAAAAGCAAATTGTACAGTTTGCCATGTTTAGACCAAATTCAACTGGATAATATGATTGTTTGACCATTGTTTGACAACACAACCAGTTTAACAAATAAGCTCAGTTTGTTAATATTAGAATATTTTTCTTTCTTTCATACACTAGTGCTACACAAATCAGGTGTATTTTACCCTTCTTCAAGCTCAAATGGTCTCTCCGCCCCTCTCGTCGTGTCTGCCCTTACACATAAATTACCTTTTCAATGATATGGTATGATTATACATGTCAGTACAGACACTGAATGTAAACAGCACACTGACACGCACGCACACTTGAGCGCATGTATCACTCAATCCTTGTGAAAGCACTTTGCTCTGTGTATGTATTTGCACTAATGCTCTGTAATGTGACATATTAAAGATACAGAAAGGAAACACCAACACACAGTAAAGTGTTGGGCCACATGACAACGCTGTCTAACACACTGGCCCGAAATTGCAATTAGGTTGAGATCTGGTGACTGTGAAGACCATAGCATACTGTTTGATTCACATCATTTTCATATACATCAAACCATTCAGTAACCCCTTGTGCCCTACGTATGGGGGCATTGTAATCCCAATACTAGAAGAGACCACTACCATCAATAGGAAAAAATTGATCACTCAGAACAACTTTGTATTGATTTGCAGTGAACCCTCCCTCTAAGCCTGGGGATCGCCAACATTTTTGTCAGCCGAACTCCTTAAACATAAAATATTTACTTTAAGTACCCCCTTAATCCTTAAGTTAAAATTTCAATAATTTAACAAAATTTTTGCATATTCATGGTCCAGATAAATTATTTAATCTCTTTTTCAGTAAACATTTTATTTGAATTGTTTTTAAAAAAATATATTTATATATGGACTGCACAGCTGGGCCAAAAATGATATTGCAATAATTTTTGTCATATATGGTGTTTTTAACAGTGATATGACATTTTATACAACAGTTCATTCTGGTTTTTGATTGGCTGAGAGCCTTTTCCAGCCATGCCATATTCTACCAGTATCACCACGGGAACCGTTTCACCGTTTGTATCGCTCAGCTTGAGGGATTTCTCAAGTGTCATGGTGGACGAGCAAACTCACCATAATTTTACAAATACTACTGTTGTTGTTTTACAAGCGTTTTAAGTGAGAATGTAGTTATTTAGACAATACAACTTACATAAACATATTTGACCATTTTAGACATTTTTGCAGATGTGAGCTCCAGACCCTGGACTCAGCTCTGTATTTCTTCACACCCTGACAAAACTAACTAATTCACAAGATTAAGGGAATGCATAGCTGATATAAAAAAATGGATGACTAGTAATTTCCAGTATTCTAGGTTAAGTAGTAACCTAGAATACTGTCTAACACTCGATGGCTGCTCTGTCAAGTCCTCGTCATCAGTGAGGAACCTGGGTGTGCTCTTTGATACCAATCTTTCATTTGAAAGCCACGTTTCTAACATCTGTAAAACTGCATTCTACCATCTTAAAAATATATCTAAATTACGGCACATGCTTTCAATACAAAATGCTGAACAGTTAATTCATGCGTTCATGACCTCAAGGCTAGATTATTGTAATGCTCTACTGGGTGGTTGCCCTGCTCGCTTAATAAACAAACTCCAGCTGGTCCAAAACGCAGCAGCTCGCGTTCGTACTAGAGCCAGGAAGTATGACCATATTAGCCCGGTTCTGTCAACACTGCACTGGCTCCCTATTAAACATGGTATACATTTTTAAATCTTGCTTATTACTTACAACGCACTAAATAGTTTAGCTCCCCAGTACTTGAGCGAGCTCTTAACGCATTATACTCCTTCACGTCTACTGCGGTCTCAAAACTCTGGCCAGTTGATAATACCTAGAATATCAAAATCAACTGCAGGCGGTCAATCTTTTTCCTATTTAGCACCTAAACTCTGGAACAGTCTTCCTAGCATTGTTCGGGAAGCAGACACACTCTGTCAGTTTAAATCTAGACTAAAAACACATCTCTTTACTATGGCACACACATAAAACATTATCAATTTCTATTATTCAAATCAGTTAAATGATTGTTAGGCTGCATTAACTAGGTCAGCCAGAACCGGGAACACTTCCCATAACACCTGATGTACTCGTTACATCATAAGAAGAATGGCATCTACAAACTCGATTGCAAAAAAAATTGGGACACTGTACAAATTGTGAATAAAAAAGGAATGCAATAATTTACAAATCTCATTAACTTATATTTTATTCACAATAGAATATAGGTAACATATCAAATGTTAAAAGTATGACATTTTGAAATGTCATGCCAAATATTGGCTCATTTTGGATTTCATGAGAGCTACACATTCCAAAAAAGCTGGGACAGGTAGCAATAAGAGGCCGGAAAAGTTAAATGTACATATAAGGAACAGCTGGAGGACCTGGCAACATGATTGGGTATAAAAAGAGTCTCTCAGAGTGGCAGTGTCTCTCAGAAGTCAAGATGGGCAGAGGATCACCAATTCCCCCAATGCTGCAGCCAAAAATAGTGGAGCAATATCAGAAAGGAGTTTCTCAGAGAAAAATTGGTTATCATCATCTACAGTGCATAATATCATCCAAAGATTCAGAGAATCTGGAACAATCTCTGTGCGTAAGGGTCAAGGCCGGAAAACCATACTGGATGCCCGTGATCTTCGGGCCCTTAGACGGCACTGCATCACATACAGGAATGCTACTGTAATGGAAATCACAACATGGGCTCAGGAATACTTCCAGAAAACGGTGACAGAACACAATCCACCGTGCCATTCGCCGTTGCCGGCTAAAACTCTATAGGTCAAAAAAGAAGCCATGTTCTGTGGTCAGTCGAATCAAAATTTGAAGTTCTTTTTGGAAAACTGGGATGCCATATGCTCCCATCCAGATGTCGTCTCTTTCAGGGAAGACCTTGCATTTTCCAACATGACAATGCCAGACCACATACTGCATCAATTACAGCATCATGGCTGTGTAGAAGAAGGATCCGGGTACTGAAATGGCCAGCCTGCAGTCCAGATCTTTTACCCATAGAAAACATTTGGCGCATCATAAAGAGGAAGATGCGACAAAGAAGACCTAAGACAGTTGAGCAACTAGAAGCCTGTATTAGACAAGAATGGGACAACATTCCTATTCCCAAACTTGAGCAACTTGTCTCCTCAGTCCCCAGACGTTTGCAGACTGTTATAAAAAGAAGAGGGGATGCCACACAGTGGGAAACATGGCCTTGTCCCAACTTTTTTGAGATGTGTTGATGCCATAAAATTTAAAATCAACTTATTTTTCCCTTAAAATGATACATTTTCTCAGTTTAAACATTTGATATGTCATCTATGTTGTATTCTGAATAAAATATTGAAATTTGAAACTTCCACATCATTGCATTCTGATTTTATTCACAATTTGTACAGTGTCCCAACTTTTTTGGAATTGGGTTTGTACACTAATGTTAGTCTCTGTTAATCCCGAGGTTTACTGCAGTCAGCTGGATCCAGGCCGTATCCTTGCCACCGTCGTCTTTGGCTTGCTCAGTTGGGGACACTTAAATTTCAACTATATTACCGATCTGCCCGCATTGACACTATATGATAATTGAAATTAGCTGGATAACATCACCGTTTTCACCAGAGCGGCTGTACAGGCGAATCAAATTCTGTTGCATTATTTTCCTGTTAACACTGTGAAGCTGCTTTGAAACAATTGGCATTGTGAAAAGCGCTATATAAATAAAGGTGACTTGGCTTGACCCGCCAGTGGCCATTCCGAGCTTCAGGAATTGGCCACTGGCTCTTATTTACATAGGGCAAGATTTACTAACAGCTTACACCAGTGCAAACCCTCTTTTGGCGTTAAAAAACTACTTCCAGGATAACGACAAGAAACTACAAGACACGCAGTGAAAAATTAGCACTGAAAAGGCGTGGACCTTAAATGCATATATATTTGTAGGAGTTTCCCTTTCAGAAGCAAAATTTATGAGAGGAGAGTCTTTAAATGAATCATGCAAGGTGATTTACTAAGGTTTGCGCTCATCAATTTACTGGTGTTTGTGCCATTATTTACTGTCCAAAAAGACATGCTTAAACCAGATGCTAATTTGCGCTACTCTTGGTGGATTGTGTTGGTCATTATGGAAATGATCCGGCTGAGTCTGTGCTCTTTAATTTGCATGTCGTCAGTAGATCATGTGCTGAACTTTACACTATCAGCGCTTGTTTGGAATTGCTCTCTCATAACTTTATATTTTTATTTAACTGAAATCCTGTACTATAACTAGCACTGCTTTTGTACTTTTGACTGAACTGTTTGCTTGTGTTTATTTCCTATTGTACAAACTTCTTATTCTTGTATAATGGCTAATATTGTTTATTTAAAAGTTATTTTTCAATAAATATAATTTTATAATAAAATGCCGTATTTGGTATTGAGAAAGAGTCCGTTAGTGATTGTGATTTCGACTTCAGTGAAAGTTTCATTATTACGGCATTAGATGGCAGCAAAGACTGTCTTTATGAGTGAGTTGCAAAGACTTTTATATTGAAAGGGACTTAAGGTTGTAAACAATAAGACGCAACTTACAAATACATTGACTAGCGCTGTCAAGGGAAATCCTGTTCAAAGGACAAAGACATCGCTTTCCTCAGCGGACATTCAAACTGTTTTTGTGATTATAAATATAAGATTGACCTTAAGAATATCATCTAGATGCAGGTAATACACTTGTTTAGTCGATCTCTCTCTCATAATAACACTCTACTCTACTCTACTCTACAATAAGCTTCAAAGAAGCGACTCAGCGTTCCTTTGTTAGTTCTAAAGGGACATTTTAGAATTAGTAATGGAGGCTTGAGCTTAACTGTTAAAATGTCAACTTGAGATTTGAAGCCGTGGCAGAAGGATGTAGTTCTGCACAAAAGAGGTTTTTCTTTTTTTGTTGTTGTTTCTTATTTACTCACTTGTGCCGTCAAACTGTTGTATAAACGCAATATCACACTCGTAGCTGTGCGATATGGCCGTAGGCACGAGGCCGCAGGCAATCACAACGAGTGTGATATCGCTTATTTATCTCATATAAAAAAGCATCTCATGTTGCAGAAACAAATTAAGACCACTTTCAGGGTAAAAGTATAAAAATAATTTTATTTTACAATTCAAATGACCAATATTAAATTAAATTTTTCATTTCAAATCCTCAAGCTTTTATTTGCTGCAGTTCCCTCACAAACGTGTTAGGTGGATCCATAGCGGACAAGTGGACTTTCAGAATAATTTGTTGCCCCCATTGAACAACAATAAAAACATTGACAGCTTATCAGAATCCACTTGAATGCACTGAAGCATTTAAAGCTGCAGACAACATAACCACACTGCATGCGTATAACAAACAGAATGTTATCATCTGTTGGTGTAACATAGTTATCCTTATGGTTATCATTCTCGGTGTGAACGGGTCTTAACAGATTCACCAGATTTTTCTTTGTCACCCGTCTCTGTGCATTACTTGATGTATTAGGATCTGAAGCTGATGATGCTTCTCCACAGCATTAGATAACACAGCACTATCCGCAGAAGAAAGCTAAAGACTTTCACTTCATCTACACTTAATTCCAGTTTGGCTGGCAGGATGGATAATGGAGCCTCCACTGAAATTCAATTGTGATTATATGTGTAATTGCAGCTTCGGGCCCCTAGAGTCATGTAGGCATGCAGGACTATGTTTCATTGAAATGATCACACAGAAACAAATCCATCCGCCTCCTTCATCCAGTGGGCTGATTAGCAACGATGGCTCGTTAGAATCGAATGCAATAACGCAAACATCAGAGAGAAATGGCCAGGGCCCATTATCAGTGATTGATGGAGTGGTAGTGTGTTGTACGAACACGGGGGCTCAGAGGGGCCCACTATTTAGATTGAATAAAGCGCTTCAGCTTTATCTGGTTTATCCGCTACAGTAGAGCCACACGCAGAACCTACTCTCCTTCACCCACTTTCTGTCCCTCTTCACGCAGCAGCAATTCATTGATATAATACTGCCGACTGAAGGAGGTTACTGGCTCCTGAAATGACATTAAGCAGACATGTGAGATAGGATATTGAATTCAAGCGTGTGCCTGCGAAATCCGTCCGGGAGTGTCGAACAGATGCCATGCAAAACCAGGACAGATGAGGTGTTGAAGGGTGTAACATGAGGTTGCAGGTTTGTTTGGGTAAAGTTTGGATTGAAAGGAAGATGCATAAAAATGCTTTATGAAAGTGACTGAATGCATCATAGAGTAAACAAAGTGGGTGCCCATACAAACACCATGATAATGCTGTGATGGAGAAGAGTTCAAAAGGAAAGGGTGAAATAATGAAATATTGATCCAGAAACAGCCTAATCAACTATCGGAACAAACTTAAAGGGATCCTATTATGTTTTTATTTAATTTTAATTTTTTATTTATTTATTTTTACATTTGACAGCTTTCTTTAGTGAGCAGTATTCAGTATCAATGGATCCCATTATCCATATTTCAAGAACAAACACTACTTTTAAATTGTCACCATTAAATCAAAATGAACCATTCAGGGTTTTTATTTTTTTATGGAATATTGCAATTGTTATAAATTATTTATCCATGCACATCTTTTTTTGAATTCATTTGTCTCTTCTCTAATGATGAGGGCGGGGCAACCTGTCACTCACATGAGATCCACCAATAGCAAACCACAACAATCCAATTAATTCCAAGGACAAAAATCAAGCCCTGTCCTACATTTGTTCTTGTTCCAGAAGCCGCTACACTCGGATATACATCACAATGACTAACAATGACACAAACGTGTCTTGCTATTAACAGTAAAAGAACACAAGTAACACAGTTCACTTGGGCAATGTCACAACAAACACCCGTGTTTTTTTCATATTTAGAACTGAACGGAAACTTGGAGAACATGTGAAACACCTTTTACTTAACTGACTTTAAACTACAAACTTTTAGCTTTGGCTGACCACATCCTTTAATTACATGTATTTATTTAACTAGTCACTATACTGAAATAATAATATCACTACTGAAATTCAACAATAACATTTTGTTAGTGACTGTTCGGTATAGCGGCAACTTTAAGGTCATTTTGAGCATTACTGAAAAAACTCTAGCCAGCACATGCCTGGCAAACACAGCTTTTCACATGCTTAATGTTTATTTAATTGCAGAAAATACTGAAGTTCTTAAACGTACACACTGGATTTTTAGATATTAGACAGGGTTCATACAGATGAAATTCCAGGACTTTCAAGGACTTCAAGCACTTTTAAACAAAAATGTTTTTTTTTTTCAAGGACTACAATCAGAGATCTCACTTATCAAACAATATCTTTATTATCTTTCAAAATAAAATAAAAAAGTTAAATAGATAAATAAAAATAAACTAATAAAACCAAACCAAAATGGTTCAAATAAAGTGCAGCACATGCAATGACTTTGCTAACTTTAACCAAAGAAATATACTATGACAAAGATATTGTTTTCCTTATCCAAACTGATTTCCCCCTCCCTCATGAATATATGATTGACCTGAAAAATTAAAGCTGTATCATATACTTGGATATTTACATGAGCAATATCACACTCATAGTCATGCAAAATGGCTCTATATCTATATTAGATGGGCGCAGCGTTAATTTTACGTGAAAAGATTGTTTTATCAGTAAAATTAAACATAAATCTCACATATATTATCTTTCAATGATTTAAGCACTTTTCAAGTCACTTTTCATAAATATGGCTGTTTTCAAGGGTTTTCCAAGCCTGACAAGACAGAACCACATCAAGGTGTTGGGTCTGGGAACACACCGGTGGCAGGTCTCAATCCGGGGCCGGGATAAACGGTTGTCTTTCAAATTCCCTCTGCACGTAACAGGATAGCGCTACAACCAACCAGAGCAACGAAGAAGATGAAGCCGAGCTAGTTGATAGATTAAACTTTAGCCGTATCTGGTTGGCAAAACTCCAAACACATCTTCCTTTTTGCCGTTCTTTGATCTTTTCTCAAAAAAAAGCTTAACTCCAGGTCTTCTAGAGTCACTGTTCGCCAGCTTCTTTGTTTTCAAGTAGCACGCGGAGCCGTCATTATAAGCCCACCCACCGACTCTATAAATGATGTGATTGGCCTGTCTAGAGTTTTGTTTTTCAAGCTTGTAAGCCAACGGAGAGTTGCTAGACGCCCTGGCTGCAAATGATATTGCTGCCGGTAGGGTGTGTCTAAATTTCTAGGCTAGGGTTTTCCAGGACTTAAATTTCAAAGTGTCAAATCGAACCCTGATTAGAGCACATTTACAGTACTTCAAAATTATGGGATCTAACCAGCCATCATAAGGGCATGATGGACAGGTATATGCCGTCTCACGTTCTGGTCAAAAATTCAGGAATGCAGCTAATATCAGGGTCAGCAAACAAGACTGAAATATTTTGTGTTTTAATAGTGACATGAATAATACAAATTAAAAAAATCAAATCCTCAGAAGAATCGAATTCTCCTTTTGTAGAAATCAGATCTTTTTTTAAATTGAACATTTTAGTTGGGGACAGCCACATCCTAATAAAAAGTACTCTACACATTTGATTTTGTATTAATTTACTATTTCAAATAATGTTTTGGGTTATCATAACATTTTCTACTGTAGAACTGTAGTTTGAGCTAATTCTGTAGAATGGCCTATATACACATCCTGACACACACACACACACACACACACACACACACACACACACACACACACACACACACACACACACACACACACACACACACACACACACACACACACACACACACACACACACACACACAGGGAAGATATACAATCATACACAATGCTGCACGAGAGGGATTTCACAACAGACAAGAACACTCTAAGGACACGCAAGGCTCACATTGTCTCCCCTCCTTAAAACAAACCCTTAAACCGAAAGATTCCAAACCCGTGCAGAATCCTCATCTCCAGCCTCAGGCCTCTCAATAAAACCACACAACAGCCATAATAATCCTCTGTGATTAATTACTCTGGCCTTAATCTCTTACAGCGCTGGTGTAGAGGAGAGAAGAGCACAAAGGAGCAAGAAAACCACCCGTAGCTGCAGCGCAGAACAGCACTGCAGATTCAGCCGGCATACCTGCGTCCCTCTCTGGAGAAAACGGCCCTGTTGAATTTAATGAACAGTGATGATGATGTTACAGAATTGCTGTTATTGTATGTTTAAGCTACTGTATATAAAACTCTTTTTTTTGTCACACTGAACTGCACATGCAGTTTTAGGTCAGAATCTGGTGGTGGTGTATTCTGAAAAAACTTTACCATCATCATAAATATTATATTTAATTATAGATTATAGTTATTATGGTAAAGAAATATGCTAGGTTTTGGAAGTGCACACAAATGTTCTTAAACGAGCGGATTTCACAGTTTTCAGTGAAATGGATAGATGTCAGAAACAGCCTTGGGTGAGATCTTGTTTATCTAGTGCACTTATGCACCTCACCATCACTATTCTTTAATCAGTGTGTGTGTGTGTGTGTGTGTGTGTGTGTGTGTGTGTGTGTGTGTGTGTGTGTGTTTGTAAGACAGTGAGACAAAGTAAGAGAAAGAAAGATTGAGAGAGAGAGAGAGAGAGAGAGAGAGAGAGAGAGAGAGAGAGAGAGAGTGTGAGATCGAGAAAAATACTGTAGTCTCTTTAAATACAAACTGGTATGGAGTCAAATAATCATGCGGGCATATATGAACACCCACACTAACACAAACTCTACAAGCTCAAAGAATATGAATATCTGTAAATGTGTGTGTGTGTCCGTGTGTGTCCTGAGCGACCACGTCAATCACAAGCAATCTGAATGTCAGAGCTCGGGGAAATGTGATAAATCAGCCGTTTGCCAAACGACAAACATGATATTTGCTGTAGCACCCCACAATTGGAAAAATGTCCCTTTGAATCAGGAATTCACTTTACACTCACATTCTCATTCTTTCACACACACACACAGCTCTGGCTATAGTCCAGAAACCTACACTTGTGCACATCTGTAAAATGTACATAAAGAGCAAAAGAAGAGATCAACATGTGATTGTGAAGATCATATACATAATACAGTCAATTATTCAATAACAACTAACCTATGTGAGCCTCACGATTAAAACTAGTCCCTGTACATCTTGTTAGACATCATTTGCATCAAGGAAATGAGACTTCGGCAGGGATTTAATATGTGCAATGACAAACATGAAGAACGGCAAAAATGAAGAGTTATTTAGTAGAGTATGTAGAAACTGCAAACACCGATACAAACCACAGGCTATTTCACCGTGGCTTGCGAAAGCAACAAAGAACTAAACAAAACAGAAAAGCACTTTGCTTAAATGGAGATTTACCAAACACTGTCACATTTGAGTAAAACTTAAATGATAGTCATGAAATATTAACAACCAAACAATTAGAAAGGGAGCTATCATATCAATTTGATAAATTATTCATAAAAAAGTCCTCCAACTGGATTTCTATTTTGGATGTGAACCGTGGGGCCGGTCTGAGAGATCAATGCCTCTATAATCAGATGTCTGCTGCTGCATTTTGCGGTCAGACCAGGCCCTGCTTGATCCCTTCTCCAGCCACTGACAGAAATTATGCACGTTTCTAAGAGAAGACAGGCGCAATGAAGATATGAGAACTACCATCACCAAGAGTAATTAATTAATTACATGTGTATAGCGTGGTGTTTTTTTGAATCAGGCCCTGGAGAGCCTGAACAGAGCACACAAACATCACAATCAAACCCTGAGCACTGATCAAATATTCCATTTCCGCATATTCCACGAGACGTTTCTCCACACAACTGTGGGCTAATTTCTGCACTCCGCCTAAAGATCCGACAGCATCTTTCTGAGAGTAATTTGAGATGATTTCTTTAATTTACAGAGTAAATATTGGAGATTTCGTTGCAGAAACAAAACAGTCTGAGAGTTTTCATCATGTCCACATGAGACTGCTTGATGAAGCTTGTTTTATTCATGAGCGTTTGGAGAAAAATGTGCGTAGGCCTGTCTGTCTCTTTTGAAGGTATCTGCCATGAGTTCAAACTCTGAGTCGATCTGAGGACATATTGCTTGAAGCCTCTAATAGCAGAACGGGTACAGTGGTTTAAGGCGGTCTAACCGAAGGTGTAAGACAGTCTCATCTGTGTTGAAAATCTCATTTGCAACTAAATGCAAATATATGGCTGTGCACCTACAAGGACTCAAAGCTCTTCATGTTCTCTATTTTGACCCAAGGCAGAGCTCGGACATTACTCTTGATCGTATCCTAAACAAATTCAAACCTCAGCGATCAAGAGCAGTAGTTGAAATGACTATGTCACAGTTTAACAGAAAAACAAATGGGTATTTTCATAGGTGCTGTCACATTAGCAGTTCTGCAGGAAAAAAGGAACGTTATACATTGTCAATATTGTAGTGATGTTTGAAGCACAGACGGAACTTTCAGACCAATGCCACAAACCTGTGTGACTTGATCCCGTTGAAAATCTGCATGGGAAAACGATCGTTGAAAATTTGCTGAAATGTGACCACATTAAAACTACTACGTTAAACTACTCAATTTTAATTTAGTATATCTACACTGATCAGCTACAACATTAAGGGTGTTTTCAGACTTGTATATCACTTGATTTGTTCTGAAACGGACTACATTTCTTACAAATGTAGCATTTTCTTGGTTCGGTTTGCTTTCACAAGGCAACATTTTAAAGTGTACCAAAATTTGGTTATGCAAGTCACATGTGAGTAAAACTCTTATTGGTCAGAGTTACCTCTGCGTCATTAATCAAAATGATTGACAAGTTCGCTTTGCTGGCTTATTGTGGCTTTATCTGTAGCTGTTGAGACACACGCAAACTCTTATACGAATGTAGCTGTCATTCCCACTCTAACTGATAAATTATATCAGTTAGCATGGAGATGAGCAATTACACAGCATTTTAAGATGAAGAGGCACTCTTTGGTTTTCAACTATGACAGCTAATGTGCTCACTGACAGAATCATACACTGTCGCCTTTTATGTAACACATTTCCCATTATGAATTATGATACTGCTTGGTCCGTTGGGTCAGATTGCTTTCTCACCTCAACTGAACTGCTCCAGACTTTGTTTTCAATCTGGCTGAGACCACCTCGTTCACTCGATCTCAGAGCGTTTGTTTTGGTGCAGCTCCGAGTGTGACTGCCATGTTATCATACATGTCGAAATTAACCAGGACAGAAAACGCACCAGGTTCCGAAACAAACACTCCAATTGAGTGTGAAAATGCCCTAAAACTACCTGCCTAATATTGCGTAGGATCCCCTTGTGCTGCCAGATCAGCTCTGATGTGTCAGGTGTGGACTCCATAAAATCTCTCAACGTGTCCGGTGGTATCTGGCACCAAGACATTAGCAGCAGATCCTTCAAGTCCTGCACATTGCGAGGTGGATCATCCGTGGATCGGATTTGTTGGTCCAGCACATCCTATAGACGCTCAATCAGATTGAGATCTGGGGAATTTGGAAGCCACAGCAATATTTTGAACTCTTTGTCATGTTCCTCAAAACATTTCTGAACAACTTCTGCAGTGTGACAGCTGTCCTGCTGAAAGAGGCCACTGCCATCAGGGATCACCACTGTCATTCATATTGCATTAAAATTCAAGGTCCTTAAGTCCATACGCATCAGTCAGCGTTATTCCTCCTTATAGTCTTGTTTATTGTTATGTAATTTTTAGGGCTACCCTGACTAAATATTTTTTCTAGTTGACTAGTAGTCATTAATTTAAGCCATTAGTCAACTTATCGCATTGTTTATATTAATTTAATTACTTAGAAATATACAGAGAAGAATACTAAACCATAATGAGCATTTAATATTATTAATAATATGCCTATTCCATGCTCAAGTGCACGTATAACACATGCTGCAAAGACCGCCAAAAGTAATGATTATGAATGTGTTGGAAAAAAATTAGCAAGGATACATTTAATTATTTATTAATAAACTAGTGTTTTTTGAGTCAGTGTCAGCTGCAAAGATAAAGTTGATGATGCTGACTCGCCATCTTAGTGGACGCGCCTTTAGAGACAAATGCACCTTTCATACGGGTAACATAAGCAGAGTATTTATTTTCAATTTGAATTGGTTTGTTTAAAAGTAGACATTTCAAGCTTTTTATAGAAATATTTTCTGTGAGGCAAGTAGCATACGCTGAGGTGTGGCTAATTTTTGTGACACGCTCCAATTTACAGATACCGAGATGGCAGAAAAGCACATCCTGTGTGTTTTCTTTTTTTTAAAAAGGCACAACGCTTTGTTGCTATTGTGAGTTTACACAAATAAAACCTTTACAGTTTTGAATGATGCATTACTCGTATCTGATGACCAAAAATGACTGAGTATTTTAAGTTGTTTCCCCAACTTAAATATTTCCAACTTAAGTTGTCAGGAAAAAATGCAAGGGATCGCGTCGGCGCCTACATGTCATGCAGTAAGAGCACTATACTTTAGCATCCACACTCCGCACAGTATGTGCACAACTTAAAATACTCATTAAATACTCTCTGCTTATGTACCACTAGCTTCTAGTGTCTAATAATAGTGCACATTTATTTAGGTTAAAGTTAGAGTGAGCAGTCAAGTAAAGTTGCTACTACTTACATGTTTCAAATTATATTTGAGGTTCAATGGTAGGCGAACGTTTGGATTTCTTGACGACATAATTACCACAAGGGCCCACCGTTAACGATCTGTCCCTTATGGACTGTGTTACTTTTTTCCCTGTGACTGGCTAATAAAAATTTGGTCGACTAAGCCTTTTCTAGTTGACTAACATTTAGTCGACTATTAGGGGGCAATTATTTCTGAATAAGTTAAGTGAAGTGTGTCTTTTTAATTTTTTAGATGTCTGCTCATTGAAAAAATTAAGAGACATAATCTGGACAGCGACCATTCTCTGTTTTTAATAATAATAATAATTAATAATAATTTGTTACATTTATATAGCGCTTTTCTAGGCACTCAAAGCATTTTACATAGAAGGGAGGAATCTCCTCAACCACCACCAATGTGGCAGCCATATTGCGCCAGAACTCTCACCACACACCAGCTGATTGGTGGAGAGGAGACGGAGTGATGAAGCCAATCAGGATATGGGGATGATTAGGAAGCCATGATGGACAGAGGCCAATGGGCAAATTGGGCCAGGATGCTGGGGTTACACCCCTACTCTTTATCGAAGGACATCCTGAGATTTTTAATGACCACAGAGAGTCAGGACCTCGGTTTAACATCTCATCCAAAGGACGGTGCTCTTTGACAGTATAGTGTCCCCATCACTATACTGGGGCGTTAGGACCCACACAGACCACAGGGTGAGCACCCCCTGCTGGCCTCACTAAGACCTCTTCCAGCAGCTACGTAGTTTTCCCAGGAGTCTCCCATCCAGGTACTGACCAGGCTCAACCCTGCTTAGCTTCAGTGGGAAACCAGTCTTGAGCTACAGGGTTATATGGCTGTTTTTTTTACTAGCATGACATTTTGAATGGTAACTAAGTGTGATTTTTTTTTTTTTTATATTTTATTAAAATAAAAGTTAATTTGACCAACATTTAAGTTTTTATCTTAACTGGCCTGCACTTTTTTACTTTTTTTTGTGTGAAAAAACCTGCAGCCTTGTGTGTATGGTAGAATTTAAATGATTTATCCATGTATATCATTATCTTTATTTAAAAAAACAAAAAAAAAAAACATATCCATGTAATCTTTAATCAAAAATATTCATGTGCTCCTCCCCTCATTTACTGCACAACCCCTTTTCTCTGTTCTCTGGCACGAGGGCTGAGCAATAAGGTTGTCCAATGGCAAGGCGGGTTTCAGAAAAAAGACAATGACATTTAATGCTGACTTTAACATTGAACATAAACTGATTCAGCATCTTCACAATGTTCTCTAATAAAGTGTTCATGAGCTAACATGCAACTCAACATTTGTGAATATTTGTGAAGAGAAGAATAGACAAATGATTATGATCATGGTGGAAAACGAGCTACTTGCCATGAAACATGGACTGTATCTCCTGATGAGTAAATGGACACTATATGAGATATTAACAAAAGAGCCTATTTAAAAGAATAAACCGTATATGGCTCAGTGGGACAGAGCTGGACTGGGGCTAACACTTAAACACCTGGCACAAAGGGCTAGAAACATGGTGGTCCCTAAGATTGTGCTTAGTCAAGCGCTAGTGCCTAAGCCCAGGAGAGAGGGGGCGCTGGGTACTGAGCTGGAAATGGGCCCAGGGAAAGCTCTCTTTTTTCTGCTATATTAAAGCCTAATTGCAATGTCAAGTTGCTCAGTAAGCTGTCGGTCTGGGGTACAGAGACCAAAGAGCTATACATATACAGAGAGATGCAAATCAGAAGAGGAGGACATGTGCTGAGGGAGGTGAAATCAAAACCTGTTGAAGGAGATACAGCCAAAGAGAACGAGAGATTGAGGGAACCACCATAGTAGACTGTATTTCTCCCTGTCATCTTTTAATGCTTATTTTCATCACGTTGCTTAAAATATTGATAATCAATTAGCTCGACGTCTGTTTTGTTACAGAATTGATGTCAAAGTCTATCACACTGTCAAAGCCAATTCAAAGCTCATTCAAAGTTCATTTTTTTCCATGGTCGCTCTGCCTTTGGAGGAGTCATTAGGCGTGGGGAACATAGCCTGGGGTGCAATCGCCTATTCTCTTTCATTATAGCTGAGATGAGAAAGGTGAGGGAGATTATTAGAACTTTGGAATGATCACAAAGCCCCGCACAGGCTGTCAGATTCTCCCTCTGTGTAATTCATCTAGCCCGCGTCCTCCGAACCACACCCTCGGAAAGCAGGGGTTTGAAGATGGACATTATTCATGAACATCTGCAGCAGGGTGACTATTCTCCACTGAAGCGCCACCACATTCAGGGGGGAACCTGCCCTTTAGGCTTTAAAATTAAAATGATGATGCTGGAATTAAGGGACAAAAAGGTGGAGGCCATGATCATTGTGAGATCAAGAGGAGAATTAATGAGAGAAATGACAGAGACAGAACTGCTTTTGTCTTTCCTAGTATATCACCATCATCACTGGTTCGGAGGTTTGATTTTGCAGTCCAAGACACTTGCAGAATTACCTGACCAGAAATACATGGTCTTCCTCAACATAATTTTCTTAATAAAAATAAAAATAAATAAATCAAGCAATATAAGCTGCTTTGGGGTGGATAGGAAAGAAGTTCATAAACGCTAGTAATCTAGTATCTAGTAAAAGAAAAAAACACATTGATAACATTTTTACAATGATTCAATTATTTTAATGATTAAATGCTTTTTTTTTTTTTTTTTTTAGCGAATGTAAATGTGGATAACAGTACGTTTCCTTACTATGTATGGTAAAAAAATAATAAATGTAATTCCATGTATTCTTAAATGTACAGTTTTTGAAGTGAAAAGGAATAACCCACAAACTGATATTTCCAGAATTGTATGGTTTTTCAGTTAAATACTTATATTTCTTCTTAGTTTTTGGGGTTTTATGTTACGTCTTATGTTGTCCCCACCATGAGCCCAACTGTTTTGAAACGCATTAAAAAACATCTGCTGTTTTTTGTCATTCTGCATCATGAGCGTTTGGCTCATCAAAACAAATCTTCAAGTTTAAACCTAATCATCTGAGGCCGATCATCTGAACATCTGCTTGTGTGGCCTTTGAGCTAATCTATCTGAATTCTGATCTATTTGTTCAATCAAAGGAGAAACGAGCTTAATTACATGGTTTTTATCAGAGCTACAAAACGGGGGGCAAGGGGATTGAAACTGAGCTTGAAAAACTGTGCTTATCAGCAGGGTTTTGACAGGGCCTGAAATCAGTGTCAGACTACAGCCCCTTTTTATTGCAAATGGCAGCCGAAGTTTACCGTGGCAGTTTAAAGCTAAATGAGGCCTGACAGACATGTCAGAGCATTGGAGGTTTTCAGTGGCAGGGCAGAAATTTTGCTCGATTCCATGCCTTTTATCTTCCAAACACCAGGCAGTAGCTCCCAACATCTCTGCAGAAAGAAAAGAAATACATTTTGGGGAAAAAAGGAAAAATAATGATGGTCGGACAAGAATGACAGATGATTGTCCACCTCTTCAAAATCCAAAAAGTAAATTTGAGGCGAAAGGGGGACGTATGAAAGAAAATGTCTGCAAAAGCGGCACTATGGGCTGAATGCAGAGCTAACATGTCAGGAGACTTTAGAGCAGCTATCAGGAAACAAAGGAAAATCAACAGCAACAACAATAACGGTGCCTCCCTCCATATCCTCCTCCTCCTCTCCATCATTCTGTTCCATCTCACTCAGTATCAGAATCCCTCTCTTTCTCTTTGTCTCTGGCTGAAGGCTATTATTTCAACCTCCTCTCATCCTGACTCTCATAAGAGAGGAGCAAACCGTGTACTACTGAGAACCGAAGCAGCTCCCCTACAGGAGAGAGCACAGCAAGCACAGGCCGGGCCGCTCAAGCACTGAATAGGGTAAAAATAGAAACACAAGTGGAGGAAAAGTGAAGTGTCCTCTGGTAATAGTAGTGTTATGTTTGATAATACCGCCTGTTGATTACACAGAAACACAAAGCACTGAAACTACAACCATGCAAGTCTGTAGGGTAAACAAGTGGCATTTAAGAAGAAAAAAGGGGAAATATGCAAACCAACAAAAAACTAAACAGATTGGGAACATTCACAAAGAATAAGAAACGCACTTCAGTTTTCAGCATAGTTTTTGTTGTGCTGGCCGATATGGCGGTGATACTGACACCTAGCAGTGTGGATGCAGCATCTCAAAGTTTCTAGCTACTAATGCCTTGTAGTTGCAGTTAGTAGTTATTATTATTTTTATAGAGGAATGCAGAACAAAAGACATAACTTTTTGACGTGCCGTTTACTAGTGATGGGGAGTCGACTCCAAAAGAGTCGATTCCTCGACTCTGAATAACCCCAGACTCTCAGTGTCGACTCTGTTGCTGTGTCCTAAATCGCTCACTTGTTTACTGATTCTGAAATCCCTATATAGTGCACGGCGAGAAATTCGGACACTGACGTATTACCCCGTGTCAGAGAGCTGTTGTATAAATGTTGTCACATACATTTACCCTACATGTAGCTTACTTTAGAAATAGATAATCATAGTGACTTTAGTTTGTAATTACAGTAGGCTACATACCTCATTGCCAGCTTTAGTTTAATTGATGGTACGGTTAGCTATATTAATGCAATAAATACAGATTTGGTTTTCCATGGTTAACCTTGCATTCATAATAATTAAACCATAAATCATAAAAAAATCAAGAATAAACACATTAATACATGTACATTATTATATGTATTTTTATGTATTGTCTTATTTTTTTGTATCTTTAACTCTTCTGTCCAAGCACCTTTTAAGACAATGGCTGGCAAAAATAGTCATAAAGCACACAGGATAATTTCGAGCTACAGGCAAAACAAGTAAAAATTAGGTTTTCACAAAAATTAGTTATTCAAGCTCTCGTCTAGCGATCCCAATACTCCAAATAGCAATTAAACATCTAAAAGTATCTTTGTATGTTTTCAGAGAGGAGTACCTTTCATTTGTCCATGAAAACGATATTACTCGCGCTGCCTGACAGATCGCGCTGAAAAACATCTGAACATTATAAATCATCCGTGCGTTACAGTAGGTCTTTATATATATCTATATATATATATATATATATATATATATATATATATATATATATATATATATATATATATATATATATATATATATATATATATATGTATGCTGTTTCATTAATGTTAAGCAAACAATTCTGGTATTATGTATCTATAGATATTTGGTTTTGACTTGATGTGTGCCAAATTTGGTGTTATTACTAGGGATTTCGAGGTATGGTTGCTAGGTGATTTTGTTTTGGAATGTTTGTTCTTAAAAAAAACTTTGCTGACTCTATCGACTTCAAACAGGCAGCTCAGTCATTCAAGTCCACACATACCATTCTCATCTCTCATCTCCCACAACTGTCTGATGCACCCACCGCTAGCCTAGCTTAGCACAAAGACTGGAGGTAAACGGCTCCAGCTAGCCTACTGCTCAATAAGTGACAAAATAACGCCAACATTTTCCTATTTACATGTTGTGATGTGTATAGTCACAGCGTGTACAAATTACAAGGTTACATGAGACACAGCCATCTTGTAAACGTATACATACTGGAGACTATATTCTCAGAAGGCGAAGCACTGCTACTTCTCGCAGCACCTGAGAAGAACCATAGTTACTTGGTAGCAAAACCAACGTGACTAGGTCAACAAAACCAATGTGACTAGGTAGCTAGTAACGAACGTGACTGTTGATCATGACTGACTTTGAGGAATTGTCAGAGGATTTTTACTTGGTATCAAACCAAAATGCAGAACCAAATCATTTTGAGCCAGAATACACAGACGAGGAGTTACAAACTTTGGAAGCTGACAGACAAGACACCGAATTACCTCTAGCACCGCTCATTTGTTACTGTGACAGAGCGCGTTCGTGACAACACAACACTAACATTACAGGGGATACATGGAGCACGGGAACAACTGCAATACAGTAGTGACCACCCTATTCATGTAATAGTGTCACTAACGTTACATTAGATCTAGCAAATGGCACTGTTACAGTCAGCTAGTCATCTAAAAACATAACAGAACACTTACCGCAGCTGCAGGTGATCCACTTTGTCCTGTCTGTACTACCGATGGGATGGCCTTATCCTTCAGCACATGGTCCGTGTGGCAAATTCCATGTTTTTTTTTAATAGTCGTCCTCGGTTAAATGTTCTGAGCAAACGCAATGGTACTCGATGGCTATAGGTGTGTTTGGATCTATATCCAGAGCAAGCAGCCACCATAGATTCATCAGGTCAGTGTTTTGGGTTGGAATTCTATGAAATATCATGGTATTACCTTTTCTCCCCTGTTTATTGCCGCAGTTCTTTACAATACAGCGAACACCCATTATTGTAAACTATAGTATTTGCTGACTCTATACCTTCAACTCTGAGCAAACTCTCTGCTCCTCACCGCGGGGCTTCTCAGGTGCTGCGAGCAAATCACACGCACTCCGCAGAAGTAGCAGTGCTTCGCCTTCTGAGAATATAGTCTCCAGTATGTATACGTTTACAAGATGGATGTGTCTCATGTAACCTTGTAATTTGTACACGCTGTGACTATACACATCACAACATGTAAATAGGAAAATGTTGGCGTTATTTTGTCACTTATTGAGCAGTAGGCTAGCTGGAGCCGTTTACCTCCAGTCTTTGTGCTAAGCTAGGCTAGCGGTGGGTGCATCAGACAGAGTTATGGGAATGGTATGTGTGGACTTATCTAACTCTGGGGGATATGGTGAATAAGCTAAAGTCCCAAAAAGTCAGCGTGTTCCTTTAATAGAGAATGTGAAAATTTGCTCATTGCGACTCATTTTGCCAGCATGGGTCACATATTCCACCACAGCTCTTACTAGTGACTTCTCTCTCTGCAAAATTAGGTGTCGGCAACAGCTAGGTAGCAACCAGACTGTAACTACTCATCAAGTCATTGCTAAATTGGACTAATTTGGACAGTCACGCTTAAAGTGTGTAGTTTTAATAAGGGGATTTTAAGGCTTTTGGTCGGGGGAAAAATTAATTAAGTGTGTGACGACTGCTATCTTGTCTTATTTCTGACCCCGTTTTGATGTAAAGCAAATTGAGTCGAGGAGGCTGTCTTAATTTCTTCATTTTCAAATGTTAAACCATTGAAATTCTATAGACTTCAATCCACAGGGATGCCTTAAAGCTTCTCATTTGCTGACAAGTACTGCTTATAACAAGTTAGGGGAAGATGACTGGAGCATGTTGTGTTGTGTTCCCAAAAACATGTTAAATTGACTCAAACTCAGAGCAGATGTAGAGATGGAGTTCATGTGGAGCAGCATTTACAGTGACATAAACCACTGCTCACAAGTAAATGAACACAATGCCGTGCTTCACTCTGAGACACACAGCAGATATATTTATTTCATTAAATCAGCCTTTGCGATTTGATGATCACACTATCGTGATTTAGGTTTTATTTCAAATAATCGTGCAGCCCTAGGTGAAAGCTTTACTAACAGTGAATCTTATAATAACAGCCACAACAACTTTGTTTCCACATAATGCAGAGCCGTTGCTACAAATCCGGTCCTTGTGTCTGAGCCATTTAACACCCCTGGTGTTTTCAATTTGTAAGACCTTTCACAGCATCTCTCTCAAGCGAGGAAGATGAAGTATGAAATTAATCTTTATCCCTGTTTTGTTTCTTTGCCTCTCTTTTCACAATGCATGAAGGCAATTAGCTGTGTGGTTTGGTTCCAGGCTTTGTGCTGGGCGCCTCCGTGTGCCAACTCACTGGCCTTTTGTTCAGTTGGTTTGTGCCGCCCACTTCAGCCCGTCTCCACTGAGCTTTCCTCTTCACACCTACACAGGGCGTTACACAATTCTACCCTAAAAAGAGCTCCGCTTTAAAACCCCCATTTCTGACTCCCTATTGTCTGGTGTGTGCAATTAAGATGCATTCCCTCTTCGTTTATTTGCTGAAGTGCATGTTTTCCTTTGTCTTGGCTGAGGATGTGTTAAACGGATGAGAGGAGAGGTACGCAGGTGGCTAATTCACAAGGCTTTTTGTTTTCTTATACAACTACTTTAGGTCTTACTAGGAGTATTTAACACAGAACCACATCCCACCAGCTAGAGCCGATGAGTAGCTTTATATTGAGGTCTGACACTAAACTGTATTTAACTGAATTACTATAGTGTCAGAAGGTCGGAAACATTGGGGTTTAAAGAAAGCTATACGATTCATAACTCATGGCTTCTTAAAAAAAGGGCTGCCAACATTTTGTTGTATACCATCTTGTACATACACCAAGAGCTGAAAATCATAAGCTGGAGGTGTGGATGGGTTGGCCCTGTCCTCATAATTTAGCACAGACGTTTGACCTCTACCAGAACCCATGGTGAGAGTAGTGTCTGTGATCCATGAGGGGCAAGCAGAGGAATGAAAACCTTTACATCTGAAAATGTATAGAGCAATAGAAAGACCTTGCCTGTTTTTCTCCAAAAATATGATCAAATAGAATTGTATGGTGTTAACTGATGGTTGGTTTTTGAAATGGAATCAAAGCATTTGGGAGATTTAATAAAAAAAAATTAAATAACAAAAAAGATAGATAGCACACCCTGGGTCTAAATTACATACAAAGTTTGAATGGAATTTGCATTGTATGTTAAGCAATTCGGGCTGAATTAAAGGAACAAGACAACTTTTTGGGACTTTAGCTTATTCACCGTATCCCTCAGAGTTAGATAAGTCCACATATACCATTTTCATCTCTGTGCATCCCATAATTCTGTCTGATGCACCCACCACTAGCCTAGCTTAGCACAAAGACTGAAGGTAAACGGCTCCAGCTAGCCTACTCCTATTTACATGTTGTGATGTGTATAGCTACATCGTGTACTAAGACTGTCCGAAATGAAAAGTTGTGATTTTCTAGACTGATATGGCTAGGAACTACATTCTCATTCCTGCGTAATAATTCAGGAACTTTGCTGCCGTACCATGGGTGCAGCAGGCGCATGCTCTCTGTGCAAGCAGGTTGTCACGTTGGTTATGTTGATAGAAGTTAGCCTATTTTCAGGCGCTGCGTAATATAATTTTATCACGTTTGTGTTGGCGAACCCCAAGGCCTCTGTACCCCACAGAGCCCTAAATCTCTGAAGATCCACTAGCCCCTATCGATCCCCTTTAAAACTCCTGAATAATAAATTCCAGCCCCCCTCCGTCCCCCAGAAATGCCCAACAGGCCTAGGCTAGGGCTTAAAACCCACTAATTACATCAGCACTAAAAGGAAATCATTGATCAACAGTATGGGACACTGAACTGCCACCTAAACTGAGTCAATGAAATCAATGAATTGGATAAACTGGTTCTCAAGAAGTTTGACCAAATGGGATTAAAACAATGACGTACTTACTCTACCATTCAAAAGTTCAGATTTGAAGACATTTAAAGTTAAGAAACTTTATTATTTTTGCATATTTTCAAATTAAACTTTTACGTGTGATGACAAAAGTCTAGCTTCAGCAGCCATTCCTCCAGCCTTCTAAGGAAACGCGTTATATCATTCTTAAGAAATCATTCTAATGTGCAGATTTGAAAGGGTTCCGAAAGGGCAATGAAGTTTAGGTACACTTGCATTCATTCAAATTTTGAAACTAAAATAGTCGACAGAAATGTATTGCTCTGTTGTTCTTCTGAGAGATGAAAGCTATTCAATGCTACTGTCTTCAAGGAAGAAAGCAAACCGGATCTAACCAGGACACAAAGAGAAGTGGGCATTCCAGACGCTCAACAACAAGAGGGAGGAGTACTCTATTTTAAGAAACAGACCCCTCACTGGTGCTCAGCTGGCAGCTTCATTAACCAGTGCTCATTTAACACCAGTTTAGCGTAAAAAGAAAGAATGAAAAGGCGATGAAGAAGTAGTCAAAGAAGATGCTTAGGGCATAATATGATTATGTCTGACCATTTAATTGTAATTGTGAAAGTGATCATATACATCTAGAATTATTTTAATATATTAACAGTTATAATATTGTTATAATTTTCAGATCCCTGACTACAATAGGGTTTGAATTAATGCAGTATCAACTGACAGAAAGTAGGTGTTTGTTAATAGATATATGTACTGGTGGAATTATAGGTGCTGTTTCACAGATGGTTTGGTAAGTGTGCCAGAAGTCTGGTGGATTGTGTCCAGGGAGGGACCCTGCTGCTTTATGGGGTCTGATATTGGTGTCCCGAGACACCCCACCCACCACCCCACTCACTCATGCATAATGCACAGGGCCCTACGGCCAGCTAGAGGGCTTCACTCTAGACAACCACCTGAGATCTCACGGACTTCACAGGTGTGTGTGTGTGTGTGTGTGTGTGTGTGTTTAAATGTTTGTGTTACTCTAATGGTGTCTTTTGCTGCTTCACATTAGAAACATATGCAATATGCATGTAACAGATGCAAAATACAGATTATGAGGAACATTCAATTACAAAAGACTCTATTCAAAGTGATACTGCTTATAGTATTGTGATGTTATTTGAGCCTGCCAGTATGATTAGAATCATTTAACATACATTTTAATAATAATAATTTAATTTTTGATTTTTACAAATTTTACTACAAACGTAACGTATTACTCCAGAGAACATGTTAGAAAGAGTACAGTAAACTTTACTGCACGTGAGTATAACGTTTACTTACTACAGGTTACATAGTAAAAGTATGTTAAAATTGAATGACCTATCCATGATTTTTATGAAGAACAAAATTATCCATTATGCTTTATGTGTGTTTCCATTATGAATATATCTGGATAGATTTCTTTGCAAACTATGTTTTGTACCATGGTTAAAAATAATTTCTGTGCATTTATTAATTGCACTTTAAGTTAATCAACTTAAAAAAAAAAAAAAAAAAAAAAAGCATCAAAATTTTCATTAAACACCCAAACATTTTCATAATGTTAGGACAGCAAATTTGGGCCAAATTCGGTGAAGATCTGATGAATGGCTTTGAAGACATTGAAAAGTATGGAAATTTACAGATGCAAATAAATCAGATACATTTCCTTTTACTTAAACTTGAAACACGATCAATAACAATCTTAACACTTTGACAGTCAAAGCAGAATGAAACAGTAATATTAAATATAAATGTGTTAAAACTGGATTTCAGTAAACAAATTTTTTTATTAATATCTTAACTTAAAAAAATTAAAAAAATAAAATTCCCTCTTCCGCACCACGGTCTATGAATTTTCCTGTTTACTGCTTTGTGATCAGATGCAGAATTATTATGGCTTGGCTTTTATTATTCACTTGTACAGGTGACCCAAATCTATGAGTTTTCCCAACTGCTGCATTGTGATCAGTTACAGAATTATTATGGCTTGGCAGAGGCCTCATTCCTGTACAAGAATCAGGGTGTCACAGCGGTGGTGGAATAGCACAATGGAGTTGAGGACTAAAGATGATCTCCTGCTATCAGAGGATCTTAAAAATAAGCGATTACACCAAAAAATCAGGTGCAGCCCTTACTAAAGATGTCTGTGGATAGAAGATAAAGCACAGCAAAGGAGAGCAAGGCAACCAAGAAAATGAGGGGATCCAGGGACGGGTTACAGATTACTTACACAATCATAAATAGTTTCTCCTCCGCGTATTCAATAATGGCCTTCTCTCTCTATTCAGCAATCTGTTTTGGGCGGCCAAAGGAAGCTAATACAGTTTTATCAAAGCTGGGTATTGGCAGGCAGGGCCAAGAGTTGATGTTTACAAGGCGAGGGCAAGCAGACGAGGTGAGAGAGAAAAGGAAGGCGCTGAAATCCAGTGGTAATTCCTCTCAGGCTGTAATCCAGGAGGATTACGGCTGCATGTGTATAGAGATTATATATTTATAGTTAAGATGCTCCTCCGCTGTTTGCAGAGTGAATGGAGGAAAAGCTGGCAGTATTACAAGAGATGTATCAGGCCTACACGAATTGGGTTCCAGGCTCACTCATTAACTCCTCTATGACTTTGTGTCTCTGAGCAAAATGAATGGCAAGATTAAGAATTACAGTTCAGTGTTACAAATAAGAATCAACAGAATTTGCAGTTACATGAGCCAAATATTTGACTTTCCTAAGTTTCTGAGTGATATTCTAGTTGTTTGAGAGACATGCTTCAGTCGGTTACACTGCCGGATCTTCTAAATGCTGAGAATCTTTATCTTAGTTTCCAGCAAACTCACACACGCTCATTGCAGGCATACAGTACGACACATATGCGGTACAGATGGAGCGTTGACGGCGTTCCTGTACAGAGAGAGAATACCTGAAGAACGCAAATACACAAGCAGGGAGAACATTTTTTTATACTAACATTAATTCTCCCGGCGTGTTTTCTGCAGGAGATGAAAGAGCTCTGGTGTAATTTCTGCTATTTATTTATCTTAAACGAGGGAATCTGGTGGATACTTATCCAAGGCCCTGATTGCTGCTGGGCTAATTAGATAGAAATATGCAACTACACAAAAAAATTGAGAATTAATTAAATGTTTATTTCTCTTCAACCCCACCCTTTAAGTACGGCAGGCTAGGTCTTAAAAGGAGCTTGACTGATGAGAGAGAGAAAATAAGAAATATGGATGGAAAAAAGAATGAAGCCTCCAGTCAAAAAGACACAAACACATCTACGCCATCTGTTCTTAAGACCCAAAACTCGATATGAATAGAGACAGGCGTCCAGGAATTCAAATGACTCCAGCAACCGCTTACGACCATAACCCTGGTTTTGTTGCGGGCCCTGTCAAAATTAGTGCCAGAATGCGCTCTCTCTCTCTCTCGCTCGCTCACTCACGGCTGCTGCCGGTGGACGGACGGACGGCTCACATCATTATGAAAATGTTGTTCGGGGCAGCCAAGTTGAAGGGGTGGGGCGGCTTCCTCATTAATCAGCATGTCTAATAAATCCTCGTGCCTCTTTTCTGACAGAGCATTAGTCACCGAAAAGCGCTCGCTAAGAGACAGAGAAGAATGGGCCGCCTGTGGGACAGGGTCAATCAGAAACTCATCAAATGCGTCATTTCGTCTCTCCATTTAGACAAACAGCACTTGTTTATGGGAAAGATATCAGGTGTTCTGGAATAAGGAGCAGCGCTGAAACGGCACATCCATTAATCAGGCCTTGATTATACACGACGAGGAAGGTTGTTTATCCTAATTTCATTCATTGCGATCAACAAAGAAAATACAAGAGTATACAGCCATTAGTGGCAGCCACGGATGGCACAATCATTTTCTCGTATTAAATAAAGCGATGATGAATGAGCCAATAAAAACTAAAACAAAGAGGTTTTTATTACTTCAATTTAAACTCTCCCCTTCAATCTTGCTGTAAATAATGGTGTGGGTGTGAAAGTGTCTTTAAAAACGTTTATTAAGCGCTGATAGAGAGCGAATGAGATAATGCATACAAGACCCTGGCGAAGTCGAAGCTGTTTTTCACTCCTGCCTCGCGTCGCGATCAAACTTCCTGCGCTGATGTTTTAAACTGGAATCAGTGGGTGAGCTAGTTAGGGCTGTCAGCGAAATTGTCAACAACAATCTTAAAGGACAGGACTAGGACTTTTTGATCATTCACGACTAGCCATCAAAAATGCCTTAATGTCTTGCCCACCATCAGAACGGCCGGCGTCTGTAGTCGCAGCGCTCTGTGCCTGCTTAATGAAAAACATATTTCCTTAATGGATGGAGATGTGCCCCTGGGTTAAAATGGCCAGAGTTAGCACAACATGAAAAGATTCGACCCTAACTGCTAAAAGGCAAAATGTTAACAAAAGTGTGTGTGAGAGAGCGAGAGATTGGACCAATAGACAAAGTAGTGTAAAATGGCTTAAAGGGTTAGTTACCCAAAAATGTAAATTCTGTCATTAATTACTCGTCCTCATGTCGTTACAAACCTATAAGACCTTCGCCTATCCTTGGAACACAAATTAAGATATTTTTGATGAAATCCGAGAGCTCTCTGACCCCTCCATAGACAGCAATTTAATGAACACTTTCAAGGCTCAGAAAGGCAGTAAAGACATTGTTAAAATAGTCCATGTGACTCCAGTGGTTCAACCTTAATGTTATGAAGTGTTGAAAATACTTTTTGTGCGCAAAAACAACTTTATTCAACAATTTCTTCTCGTCTGTGTCAGTCTCTTACGCAGTTTACGTAATAAATACAGTCCAGCGCTTCCGAGTTACGTCAGAGCTACACCAGAACGCCGGCTTACCATTGGCCGAGCTGTTTACGATGCATGTGTGTGATGCTGACCAATGTAAACTGCGTAGGAGAATGACACAGACGAGAAGAAATTGTTGAATAAAGTCGTTATTTTTGCTTGTTTCAAGTCGCTTCATAACATTAAGGTTGAACCACTGGAGTCACATGGACTATTTTAACAATGTCTTTACTACCTTTCTGAGCCTTGAAAGTGTTAATTAAATTGCTGTCTATGGAGGGGACAGAGAGCTCTCGGATTTCATCAAAAATATCTTCATTTGTGTTCCGAAGATGAACGAAGGTCACCCTTAGGGTTAGGGTGTAGGGTTAGGGTTAATGACATGAGGGTGAAAAATTTATGACAGAAATTTCATTTCAATTTCAAAAACTATCCCTTTAAGAGAGAATTCTACCAATGTAGGTCAACTTCCACATTTTTAAATATAAAGTTTACGTCAAAAATAGACATGAAACGCTGATATTGTCTACAAAACCAGTTTTAATTCAGTTAGCAATGAACTCATAGCGTTGCACTGAAAGCGCTGTACATATCTTTTACTTTTCTTTTTAAACTGCGGGTGCAATCGCTACACAAATTGTTTTAAACCATTTATTGTATCTTATCTAATTAGAGCAACAGTTCTAAATTATGTCATGGGAATCAGGATTGCACATTCTCGCTGCGTTCCTCCAGCTCCCGGCAACCTACAAACCCCAGCAGGCGGGCCAAGCTAATTAAATTACTTTGCAAAGTTTACTTAACAGTGAATGGTTAGTAAAATTTAAGGTGATTGCAAATTTTCTTTCATTCCACTTCAGTCACAGGCCTGTTTGAAACTCGTCTGCAAATAATTAGCGCATACATTTGCATCAAAATCATTTATACCATATGTTGCAGAAATTATGGAAAACAGCATGATTAAAATATTCTCTTTTTTTCTGTTATGGTAATTTGTAAATATAGTGACTGAGAAAGGAGGCAGAGAGGCAGAGAGAGGGAAACAGAGAGATCACCATGTGGTTTTACACACAAGGGGAGAGAGAGAGAGAGAGAGAGAGAGAGAGAGAGAGAGAGAGAGAGAGAGAGAGAGAGAGAGAGAGAGAGAGAGAGAGAGAGAGAGAGAGAGAGAGAGAGAGAGAGAGAGAGAGAGAGAGAGAGAGAGAGAGAGAGAGAGAGAGAGAGAGAGAGAGAGAGAGAGAGAGAGAGAGAGAGAGAAAGAGAGAGCAGAGGACGGAAGGGGAGGAAAGAAATGATTCCATTTGGATTTGAACATACAAGGTTTCGTTTCAAGAGCTCACCAGATGCTGTTTGAAATCTGCCAACAGTTAAAAGAAACTGCTCTCCTCTCGAACCCGCAAACAGCATCAGCTAAACACTTAACGTCGCTCCAGCACACACCTGACTCGGGTAATTATTCTGAGCTTTCACTCCAAACACTTTCATAATATGGAAGAGTTAAGGTAGCATCTCTAAGGTCATATATATATATATATATATATATATATATATATATATATATATATATATATATATATATATATATATATATATATATATATATATATACACACACACACACACACATACATACATACATACATACATACATACATAGTCAAACCAAAATTTATTCAGACACCAATGTTTTCTCACACTATCACAGTTTCTTCGCTATAGTTTAGAAAATCGTAATAAAATATGACAATGACTCAATTCATCTCGATAATGTCAGATAACTTTGATAGAAAGTTGTGTAATGGATTACAATCAAACAATCAGCTGTAAAATTTAAGTACACGATTAGATAATACCAATTTAGGTCAACCAATGACCAAGCAATGCTTCATTTTGTTCAGTCTGTGGTGTAAAAGACTGCATTAGCGATTAAAGAGAAAACACTGAAGCAAAACATGGTCAGGTCAGAGTGTCTGAATCATTCTGGTCCCAAATGTTTATACATTTTTACTGGTAGTCACTGTATGAAGGATTTTTGGGGATAATATGTCATAGTTTATTTTATTTTGCTTTTCTCACTTACATAAATTAACTATAGTATCCTGCACCCACTAGTAAAAAATTATATCTGGTGTATGAATAATTTTTGGTTTGACTTTTGGTTTTATATATATTTGATATATATATATTGAGATTTGCACACAGTGCAGCAAAATAAGGTTCTCACATTAGAAGTCTAAATGAAAATAAATGATAACTACCTAAACCAGCGCAGACTCGAATAACACACTATGAACTGTCATTTCATAAACCCCCATAAATCAGGACAAATTACAGTACTATAACTTCACTCTTGTGGTTTATTTTGCGTGGCCTGTGTCTGGAAATCTGTCAGCCTGCCTCATTATGAAAGCTAAGTGACTTTGACATGCGGTACAAGCGTATTCCTGTATTTTAGGTGAATGGAAGACTCTAATAGCAAATAAACCCCCTGAACTACAGCTTTTGTTGTCGTTTTACTGACCCATACCCTTTCTGTGACTTTTCCTTCTACACAAATTGCTCTACTAATGTCACTAACACACGTCAGCACCGTCGTCACTGTCACTCATTTAACAAAAAAACTGTTTTTCCACTTTCTAGTTCCCAAAAGCATTTCTGAGGAAATAACAAAGGTGACAGGCTTCTGAATGGAGGAGCAAATGATTTTCATGTAGGAATACACAGCGTAATGCATATTGTTTTTGCGTGCTGGAGAACACTTCCACCACCCCACATGTTCTCCTGAGATTGAGTGGGTGGCCACTGAGAAAGACAATGTGAAATAAAGCAGATAATGAGACAAACAGCATTTCACTGGAGTGCTGCTGGAATGAAGCTGTGCAATAATGAAATATCTGAACATGTCTTTCATCACTCTCTCCTCTCTCTGTTCACACAAAGACAGACTCTGACCCGGGCTTTCCATGTTAGCCTATTAGTTCCAGTTCAGGTATGTGTGTGTGTGTGTGAGAGGGACGTGAAATGTGACACCCTCTATGTATGTGGTCTGCTGGCCTCACATCTGTTGCAGCAGTCTGGGCAGTTAATGCTGCTTTTTACGGCAAAAATCAGTCAGCTTGCATTTTGTATAAGCTGCCCAACGTGCTCGCGTTCTGTTCTCTCTCACCAGGGGCTGCAGAACAACACTCAGAAACTCAGCAGAGGACGAACAAAACAAGCGTGACAGTCTCTAATTAGCTGTGACTGAAGGGGTTTATTTAAAGAACACAAATGGAGGACGGTGCTTCAGTTTTGATGCACTTTGACCTTTCAGTACTTTAATGTCGGAAGATGTGGAGAATGTGGCAGATGTGTCGGAAACAGAGCTCAAATGTGTTTACCGATAAATAATCACGGTTTTGGAAAAATTGGTCTCTTATGCACACCAATGCTGCATTAATTTGATCAGAAATACAGTAAAAACTGTGAAATAGTATTCATTTAAAAGAGATGTTTTCTATTTGAATACATTTTAAAATGTCATTTATTCCTGTGATGGCAAAGCTGAATTTTCTTTAGTCTTTCAGTGTCACATGCTTTAGAAATAATTCTAATATGCTGAGTTGCTGCTCTATTATTGGTGCTGAATCATTGATAATTGTTTTTCTTATTAGTGTTGAAATCTATTGTAACATTATACATGTCTTCACTGTCACATTTGATCAATCAAATCTCTGCTTGCTGAATGTCTCACCGTTTCCACCAAAAATATTAAGCAGCATAATTTTCAACACTGATAATAATAATAAGTCTTTATTTTGACAGGTAGTGTATATATGTTTTTATGGAGTTACTAAAATACTCAAATAAAGCTGGAATGGCACAAATGATCAAATCTCCTTCAGAAAACCCTCACCCAGGACTCTGTCTGAGTGTATATCTATCTACATTATCCTTTGCAGCAAAACTAACTGGCAGTTATTAAGCCTAAAATGTTTGTACACATATTAGTGAGTGTGCTTTATAGGTGGGACGAGTAGGAAGCGAGCCTTAAACGCATTGCCACAATGATCCGGGCGCTCCGAGAGGGCAGCCCGCGGGGGGTCAGGGCCCCTGGAGGGCGAGGGACCCGCGTAAGACTGAGAGAAGGGACCTCATTACAGGTCTGCCGGGGCCCCTCCACTATTGAGTGTGAGCAGCTTACGTTGGGATGATCTGTTTCACACACACTCGCAGAGTCCATCAACACACACACTCCCACACATGGACAGGAGGAGGGGGCAGCTTAGAGCGCTGGGGCAGGATTTAGAGATCTCAGGAGACCTCGGTGAAAAAGGAAAGCGAGGGAATAGAGAGAAAAAGCTGGAAAGAAGCGATTGGCGGGGGTACAGAGGAACAGAGGGCTTAAAGCATGGCAGGGCTCTCAGTTAGACGACATTACCATTCCAAAACCACCAACATCTGCTCTATCACAGACACAGAGCGTGAGAGAGAGAGAGAGAGAGAGAGAGAGAGAGATGGGGGTGGAGGTCAGTGGTCCTCGCTTGTTTATCATCACTGAACAATATAAGCTGATATGCTTCATTTTACAACATTACATTTGACGAAGAGTGAAAAGGCGGGTCTATGCCTAGAAACAAAGCGGGGCATGAAGTCATAACTGCTGTGACATCATTTACAAGCCAACAGCTTCTGAGTTATCAATTACACACGCGCTGACCTGATCTCACACATGCACACGTTTAAACAAACACTCCCAGTGTGGACAATACACATACAGAGAGAAATACACAAAGAACAATGAAAAAATACAGAAAATTCAGCAAATTCTGAATCCCTCTGTTAATATATACCTGAGACAGAGTCAAGACTGGCCAGGTGTGAACCAGTCAAAGTCCTCTGAGCCAGTGGTTCTCAACTGGGGGACGGGGCCCACTAGGGGGCCTCAGCAAACTCCCAAGGGGGCCACATGATTATTTAAATGAATATATTATTATTCATATAATTAATATTCATAGTATTATATTCATTAATTCAACTGCTAAAAAAAAATATAAATTTAAGTAAGTTGAAATCATATTTATTTTTTCCCCCTCAACACCTATTGTTTACTTTGAAGAACATACAGTTTTTAAACTTCTAGAAATCACAAAATGAATTGTGGTTAATTCATTTACCAAGATCTACACTTCCAGTCTCTGATAATTATATATTTTAGTACTCTCTAACTCAATATTCAAAGGTCTCCAGTGTAAATATAATATTACCAGAACTATAACTATATAGGCAGTATCTTGCACACTTTATTAAAACCCAAATTACATGTTTGCTAAGTTATAAATCAATGCTTCAAGGGAGAAAAACAAAAAAAAACCTCAGTACTTGTAATAATGGATTACACACCGACATACTAGCAAACTGTTTCTTTTCTTTTTTTAAATAAACATGCTTGGCATGCAATCCCTTTTTTAGATACATAACAAATGAATTACAAGTTTTATTTATCCATGTAATGAATGACATTGTGCCAGGTGTGACGCAAATGTTTTGTGCTAGTTTCAGCCGACGCAGTTATCATTTTCATATCCAGCGTCACGTTGTTTAAATAGAAAATGCACCGGTGCCCATCTGTTCAACAATGATACATGGTCTGAAAACCAGGTGTAATCAGGCGCATGTCAGGCACATGTGACTGTAAAAAAAATATGGACGTAGTGTCCGTGACGTCACCCATAGGATTCTGAAGAGCAGTTTTAAAGCGTAAAGTAGGGTCGAGCTGGCAGTTGCCATCTTGGCATCATTGTGCGTCACTCCCGGATAACAGAAAATGGGCAAAGAGGCGGGACGTGGATGGAGCTGAGGTGACGTGATGACTAACAGACAGCAGACAAATGGCAATCCACCTGTCACTCAAAGTGACCACGCCCTTAATTATGCAAAACGTTAAGGCTTTATATGATGTAAACGAATGAGTTCACCCCCCCTTCACAGTTGTCATGAAAGGATAAAATTACAAACCTGATTCCAAAAAAGTTGTACAAATTGTGAATAAAAACAGAATGCAATGATGTGTTTCAAATTTTAATATTTTATTCAGAATACAACATAGATGACATATCAAATGTTTAAACTGAGAAAATGTATAATTTTAAGGAAAAATAAGTTGATTTTAAAATTCATGGCATCAACACATGTCAAAAAAGTTGGGACAAGGCCATGTTTCCCACTGTGTGCATCCCCTCTTCTTTTTATAACAGTCTGCAAACGTCTGGGGACTGAGGAGACAAGTTGCTCAAGTTTAGGAATAGGAATGTTGTCCCATTCTTGTCTAATACAGGCTTCTAGTTGCTCAACTGTCTTAGGTCTTCTTTGTCGCATCTTCCTCTTTATGATGCGCCAAATGTTTTCTATGGGTGAAAGATCTGGACTGCAGGCTGGCCATTTCAGTACCTAGATCCTCCTCCTACACAGCCATGATGTTGTAATTGATGCAGTATGTGGTCTGGCACTGTTATGTTGGAAAATGCAAGGTCTTCCCTGAAAGAGACAACGTCTGGATGGGAGCATATGTTGTTCTAGAACTTGGATATACCTTTCAGCATTGATGGTGCCTTTCCAGATGTGTAAGCTGCCCATGCCACACGCACTCATGCAACCCCATACCATCAGTGATGCAAGCTTCTGAACTGAGCGCTGATAACAACTTGGGTTGTCCTTGTCCTCTTTAGTCCGGATGACATGGCGTCCCAGTTTTCCAAAAAAACCACAGAACAGTTTTCCACTTTGCCACAGTCCATTTTAAATGAGCCTTGGCCCAGAGAAAACTTCTGCGCTTCTGGATCATGTTTAGATATGGCTTCTTTTTTGACCTATAGAGTTTTAGCCGGCAACAGCGAATGGCTCGGTGGATTGTGTTCACCGACAATGTTTTCTGGAAGTATTCCTGAGCCCGTGTTGTGATTTCCATTACAGTAGCATTCCTGTATGTGATGCAGTGCCGTCTAAGGGCCGAAGATCACGGGCATCCAGTATGGTTTTCAGGCCTTGACCCTTACGCACAGAGATTGTTCCAGATTCTCTGAATCTTTGGATGATATTATGCACTGTAGATGATGATAACTTCAAACTCTTTGCAGTTTTTCTCTGAGAAACTCCTTTCTGATATTGCTCCAGTATTTTTGGCTGCAGCATTGGGGGAATTGGTGATCCTCTGCTCATCTTGACTTCTGAGAGACACTGCCACTCTGAGAGGCTCTTTTTATACCCAATCATGTTGCCAATTAACCTAATAAGTTGCAAATTGGTCCTCCAGCTGTTCCTTATATGTACATTTAACTTTTCCGGCCTCTTATTGCTCCCCGTCCCAACTATTTTGGAATGTGTAGCTCTCATGAAATCCAAAAGGAGCCAATATTTGGCATGACATTTCAAAATGTCTCACTTTCAACATTTGATATGTTATCTATATTCTATTGTGAATAAAATATAAGTTTATGCGATTTGTAAATTATTGCATTCCTTTTTTATTCACAATTTGTACAGTGTCCCAACTTTTTTGGAATCGGGTTTGTAGATATATAGACCAAAACCACAATTTGTACAAGGCTGCAAACATGTTTTTTTCTGCTGTAAAGTTGGGCATTTTAACATGGGGCTCAATGAGATTCTGTTCCCTTTTGGAGCCTGCCTCTAGTGGCCAGTCGATGAATTGCAGTTAAAGTCACTTCCGTATTGGCTTCAAGAGAAACTGGGGGAGGTTGCCGCTTGGTTACGCCCAAAACACACCCATGACTCATTAAGAGACTAGGTACAACCCTTTTGGAACATGCGCCTGGGCGGGTGACCGTTTTTTTCCATAGTTAAACTAGCAAAAAAACTAGTACACATGGGCCATGCGCTTCAGACCATGCGTTCAGATTAAAATAGGGCCCACAGTATTAAGAATCAAGCGTATGTGTAAAGTTAAATTCAAGCGTAAGGTAAAGTTCAGCTATTATTTTGTCTTCCGGACTGCACATAAACACTTGTTATGTCAAAATGCTTATTCAGGGTGGTAGTATACAATTAAATAAAAAAAGCATGCAATTTTTTGTTAAAATAATGAACATTTTGTAGATTCTGCAAGGTGTATGCAACTTATGACCACAACATTACATGGTTATTTGATCAATTGCTACTCAACTGATCCTTATAAAGAGTGTGATTCAACAGAATATGTCCTAAGATCTCGGGAGCAGAACGTTTAAGCACTGATACAGTGTGTTTGCTGTCTGCATGAACATTCCTGACAGAACTCAAACGTCTATTGAACAATGCTGAATGAGTAATGCGTTTGAATGTGCAACTACATTTCGTCACTCAACCTGCTACAAAACATGCATTAGGGTAAATGTGTATATAATTTTTTTTTATTTTTATAGATAAGCAAAATAGATTTTCTGAGACATGCTGCAGATTGTGTCCGTTTATTGGTTTAACGTTGTAATAATGTTGCAAAACACAACAGGGGTCATACTTGGGCTGACTGACCAGAGACCAATAAATAACAATAACTCACATGCGCTCTGTGCAAATCACAAGAAATGAACACATGCTGGAGAGAACTCGTGTCTGTCAGCATATCTTCCATTCACTCTCTCCATTGAGTTTCACATGCTCTCTTCTCTTTTATTTGTATTTATGAGTGCTGGTGTCAGGACTACTGCTTCCACATCTTTCTGTCTGTCACAAATACTTCCTTTAAAAATGTTGGGTCCTGTGTTCTTGTTTAACTCCAAATGTTCTTGTATTCAGTGAGTTGTCTATTCTTACTAGCAGCAGTGTGTGTGGTTGTGCGTGTGTATTTGCCAGGACTGATGGGTGAGTGGTTGCTAGATGATGTATGGCATGTGGTCCCTTTAATATGTTTCCTGTACGACTGACAGCTGGGTCACTGCATGTGCGCGCACACACACACACACACACACACACACACACACACACACACACACACACACACACACACACACACACACACACACACACACACACACACAGACACACAGACACACAGACACACACAGACACACACAGACACACAGACACACAGACACACACGGATCACACTTTAAAAAGTAATAGCACACTGTCACATCTGCTGCATAATCAAAGCCCACAAAAGGGAGCATACAGGGCTCAAACGATGAAACAGAACTTTGACTCTGTTATTGGACACGTTGAGAGTGAGTTCTGGGCTCCAAAACACACATGTGCATGCTGTTGAAATAGCTTAGGATTCCTTTTATCATAAAAAGTATGTTAATTCAGCTTAGTCATGACTATTTTCCACCCTCTCTGTGATATTAAAGGAGCCATCATTTGCTTCTGTGTAAATGGGCTCTTCACGTACAGTATGAAAACTGCATGTCCATCTTTCTTCCTCATTACCTCATTGTGATCTCGCTTGTGACTTTTCTGCTTATATTTCTCTCTCGCCCATGACAAGATCTGGGGCCAATTGTACAACAGGGTAGTTGTAGGGTAAATGAGCACAGAAACAGTTTATACACTTCCACATATTTGAGCGTTGCACCATTAAATATAGCTGAAATGTAACCCTTTGTATAAACTAAATATTTACTGAAGCCTCCAACCAGGAAAAATGACTGATAGAAAATGGCAGGCCGACTGGATTATATCAATGAGCACATGTTTTACTCATTTCAGTCTTTTACACCTGTTTTAAACCTCGATGACTCAAGGCGGATATAAGATATTTCTGTCATAATGACAAAACTGCTGGTTTTAAACGTTTCATTTACACAAACTAGGAGTGGCAATATAATTACAATTATAGTAATTATGTTCTAATAAACAACTAAATGTTAGAGACTTTTCCATTCATTCGTAATCCGCTTGTTAAGTCGTGACGTGAGTAATGCTGTTTCCGGGTCCAAGCCTCCACTCATTTCAAGTGAGAATACCATCTCAGCAGCAGCCGTTTATGAGCACTATTTAATCATAGCACACGTTTAAGCTACGCTTTCAGAAACTCGCAGTGTACATTACAGTCTCTGGGCTCACGGCGTCCCGGACACCAATATTTTACAGATTCAGAACAGATTAATCACTAAATGGCCAACTGAGATCACGGTATAGAGGTTCTCCAGTAGCATTATATCAGTGTACATTAGCACTGTTACTTGTTTGCTTTTGGCATCTTATAGAACGTTTGGACCCTAACATGAAAAACATAAAATGCTAAAAAAACAAAACAAAATGCTTCTCACATTTCAATAACATATTTCAAATCAGCAATAAAAAAAGAAACTAGTTTAAACTGTCATAAAGACTTGTTACAATTAAAACAATAACATACAGACAATTACTAAATGTGAATGGCTATTTGGAAGGTGGGACTTCTGTTAATAGAGCCGCCATATTGGGACAGTCAATTCCTACCATTCACTGTAATACAAGTGGCCCGTCTCTGCTATATACGGTCTCTGGTCAGTGCATAGAACCAAATGGTAAAAAGTTGTGAATGTGGCACACATTAAAAGGTCTATGTAAACCATGGTTAAATGTAGGGTTTCACTTATGTTTCTGCTTAACTTTTGAGCCGTATGGTTTACAAATGTAATTCTCTGAATTCCTGGCCTCACGTCGAGTCAAATGCAATGGGTTTAATTTCTGCTGACTAGAATTTACACTTTGTTTTTTTTTTTTTTTTTTTTTTTTTTTTTCTAAATAATCAAAGCATTCTTTGATACATTAGTGCTGTCAAATCGATTCATCGTGATTAATCACACCTGAAATAAAAGTTTGTGTTTACATAATATATGTGTTTGTACTGTGCATAATTATTATGTATATATAAATACACACACACATGCATGTATAATTTAAGAAAAATGTTATCTTTATATATAAAGTATTTAAATATAATATAAATTATATATATATATATACCGTATATACATGCAAAGATTTCTTAAATATATACATATTTATATTTACACATGATAATTATACACAGTACAAACACATATATTATGTAAACACAAACTTTTATTTTTGGATGCGATTAATCAATTGCCCAGCACTAAATATAATATATAATTAATATAATAAAATAAAAAAGTATTTACAGTAAAACTGATGGATTATATATGTATGCATTTAGTTGACAATTGTATTATAAGGTGCAATATTGTTTTGGAATATTTTGCATAATTTGGCATACTGTTTACTGCACAGTCTGTACAATATGCTGCCTACTCTTTTCTTAAATATACTGTATCAGAGAAGCCGAACAGTAAATGTTTCATGTGTAGTACGCTACCCTTAACTGTTATCAAGGTTGCATGTTTAATTCAGAGACTGTCGTCTAGTTCTCATGTCTCCAATTATGGCAGACAATTAGTTAAGAAACAGATGTTCAAATTTTGTCCACTTGCAACTTGTGGTTCATTCACACAAGAAATGGAAGTTCAAACACATTGAATTGTGGGATACAGTACCCATCGCTGTGTGCTCAGCAGTAAACTGTGCATTTGTATGTAGTACGCAATTCAGGTAATGACTGACCACAGCAAAGAATTGAGAATGATGGACATCTTAAGTAAAGGGACTAAGTCGTCGTACCTGCAGCTTGGAGCACCAGCTGGAGTCGCGCTTTGGCCTGTTCTGAAGGTGCCTGGAAAGACAGAGGAAGTCATGATGAAATTGTCTTAACACTGGGGTTACAAGATAATAAAACACAACTCCAACCTCCACAGTCAAACAAACAGTACACAAAAACACAGTGAGCAGGGCTTTAAAAAAAGAATAATTTCCTCAACGAGATCACATCTTCAGTCATGTACAAATGGCAATAAATCCCAGTAGATCATGAGGGTGTGTGCGTGTGTGTGTAAACATGTGCATGAGGGCTAAACATGTTGAGATTTCACAGTGGCACTGGAAGAGGGCTCGGATATAATTCCAATATCTCCACTATTAGATTCCACCCTCTTAATTGTCAAGAAAGAAGAATGATGAGGCAAGGAAGTTATAAAGGGCTATAGATTGCTCTCTAACGCAGGAAAGCCTGGTGTGTGTTGGTGTTATGAAGGTGTGTAGGATTACAGAGAAATTAAATGCTAATAGGATGAAATTTAAATGTGGATCCTGCAAGGCTCACCGTAGCTCATCGGAGAATGTGGGTGTCGCTGACAGCAGTAACGCACATTATTCAGCATAAATTTGATTTATCAAACTGTAAAGGTGTCACTTTCTAAAAATGTCATTTGGGGTGATGACAGGGAAATATAATGACCCGCTTTAATGTAAAACTGTCACTCCACTGTGTCTTAGATGACAAACACATCAAGCTCTTCTTGGAAATCTGCTTGTTTTTGACACCTCGCCTTCGATAACTTTTAAAAAAACACGGGCTCCTCTTCTAGGAGGTATTTTGAGCATGCTCCTCTTACACCCCCTTTATATTGTTATCAGAAGCATATCAGACTGTTTCAGGGCATCAATCAAGCAGACAGAAATAAAGGAAGGATTATTGAATGTTCAGATAAACCCCCTCTCCTCCCATTCAAACCCATCTTCTATTCTCTCTGCCATTACAATAACATCCAGTCATGCCGCAATAACGAGGCGGAAGAACAGACGGATCACACGACTTAAATGGAAGGATAATAGCCGGCAGGGCAATCATCTTAGTTACAGTTTATTATGAAATTTCTACCATTGCATTTGCATTTGTTTAAAGTGACCCTGAGGCAAGTGTCCAGTGATATTACACCACGAAGTGTTTAGACAAGAAGAAAAAAAAGGAAAAAAAAAACGAGCATCAATATGAAGAAAAATATAATTAGTTTCAAAGGATGACAAATGGGTGGCGGATTAATAATTAGATAAGTTTGTCAAATTATGAGACAGGCCTCATTCTGGCAAACACTGAGCAATAAGAGAGAGAGAGAGAGCTGATAAAATTTGACACAGATATAATACAAATAAGCTACAAAACACTGTTTGACGCCCACATCTCTATTGGATTTGGAATACTATCCAATCTAGTTATAACCCACAATGCGGGATCCTAACGAACAGAACTGACCAGTTAATGCTGAAGCTCGAAATCCTGCAGGAAATAGTTATAAATTATATAAAACAGAGGAAAAAATGGTGCCATGCTGCATAGAATCTCACTTATGTTTAGAGAATTAACTTGTTATTAGCCCTCGCTTTCTTAACTGAGGCCAACAGCCAAAATAAATTCTGCCCCAATTCTCTTGTCATTTAAACCCTGTATTTCTTTCTTCTGCAATGTTGGGACCCACTGACTTTCGCTGCAGAAAAAAAGGTCACACACACGAGGAGGAAAGTTTATGTGTGTACATGATGACTGAACGTTCATTGCTGGATGAAATATCCCTTTAATGGAGTGTCACATGATCCTTTAGAAATTATTCTAATATGCTGATTTGATGCTCCAGAAACTGATTATTATCCATGATTAAAGTTTGGGATATGTAAAAAAAGAGAAATAATTTTTATTCATCAAGGATGCATTAAATTGATCAAAAGTGACATTAAAGACATTTATAATGTCACAAAAAATCTATTTCAAATAAATACTGTTCTTTTGAACTTTCCATTCATCAAATAATCTTGACAAATGTATTACAGTTTGCACAAAAAAGTTTCCTACATATATAATAACTATTATTAGTAATAACTGAGCACAAAAGTCAGCATATTAGAATGATTTTTGAAGGGTCATGTGACACTGAAGACTGTAGTAATGTTTGGCCGGTAGTGCATACAGTTTGGAATAAAATAAATCAACCAACTCAGGACAATATTGATAAAGTGATATTAATAAATAAATGAATAAATGTGATATTGTTGAGCAACAAGGCTTTTCCGATGATAAAACTGTGTGCGTAATAAATGTAGTAAAATCGGGATTCTTCCAGCTTCTCAAACAAAATGTATTTAAGCTCCAAGCTAGCTTGTGCAGCAGAGAAATGATGAGTCCAGGTTTCATGGGCTTTAGAGTCCCACTGAGCGGTCCTGGAGCTGTCTCTATCTCACCCCCCACCCTGACACACACACACTCATACACAGCCGTCCAGCATAAACACTGAGCCAAACCAATTATCTCAATTACCGCACCCGCAGCTTCACATTCACGCTGCTCAGCGGCCTCGGCTTCATTCGCTGTCTTTCTACTGTCTAGACCTAGATTTCTCCTCTGTTCATCCAGACCTGGATAGTAGGAAAAAAAGTCAAACATTTTGAAGAATGCTCACACTTCAGTAGTGGTGTTTAGACATTTTTGTTTTACTCTCTTTTGTTTTCTGAAGGGCAGGGGTCGGAGAATCTCAATTTGCTGCACTGGGATTCTGTTATTCATGAAACCTGAGTACTGATATTAGCATTTGTTCCCCATTTTCATCTCCATAAAATAAAACGTTTAAACATAACGAGAAGCAATCGATCTCCAATACTACTATGATTCCCAAACACTTATGTGTCCCTATATATATATATATATATATATATATATATATATATATATATATATATATATATATATATATAGGATGATCACTGTAATGGATTACTCTCTTAAACAACCCTGTGCATTAAAAATGTCCTTATTAACAATCAATGAGGCACAATGAAAAACAAGTTACCTTTAAAGAGAGCCCATACATATACACAATACCGTTTGCATCAAAAGTTAATCAAAAGAGGCAGTTAAAGGCATTAACTCAAATAAAAGCTGTTTTTTTTTTTTTTTTTTTTACTTTCTATTCTTCAAAGAATCTTGAAAAAGTTATCACAGCTTCCACACAAATCCAAAGCAGCACAACTGTTTTCAGCATTGATAATAATAATAATAATAATAATTGTTAACTGAGCAGCAAATCAGCATATTGGAATGATTTCTGAAGGATAATGCTGAAAATTCAGCTTTGATCACAGGAATAAATTACACTTTACAATATATTCATGTAGAAAACAGTTTTTGTAATAATATTTCACAATATTACTGTTTATTACAGTATTTTTGATTGAATAAATTTAGCCTTGGTGAGCAGAAGAGACTTCTGGTAAGATGAAAACATCTTACCGACCCCAAACTTCTGAACGGCAATACACTATATCTAGTGTATATGTATATGTATGTGTATGTATATATATATATATATATATATATATATATATATATATATATATATATATATATATATATATATATATATATATATATATATATATATATATATATATATATATATATATATATATATATATATATATATATATAAACACTTTATTCCATTACTCATTACTGTACTCATCTCATCTCATCTGACTTCTTCATACTCATTTATAGTCATTTTTCATTTGTTATTTCCAACCTCTGCCCCATTCCTTAACCTAAAAATAAATAAATAAATAAATATAGACTGCAGCATTACGTTACAGGATCCCCTAGAAAATGCAATATTCAGTTTTTAATATCCAGGTCTATAAGATCAGGGTAGAGATGGGCTCCAGTGCAATATGTTTATTTATATATTTATAACAAATACTGCATATCAGGAGTTCTGGGCCGGGCGTCTATAAAATATAATGTTGTGTATGGATATCTTTTTTAAATATAATCTCAATATGAAATCGGAGGCCTTTTTACAATGTGCCATACTTCAGGACGGCGCTAACAGCATTTAGGAAAGCAGAGGCTGTTCATCTTTGTGTCTACAGTAGGCACTGCCGCTGCATAATAATAAGCTTTCCTGCCCCAAAATGTTATTTAGCCGCCTGACGCTCATTTCTCAAACTTCACCACTTTTACAATTTTCCCAAACTTTTATTTCCTTGATTATTGCCAACAAGATTTCATTACGTATTTAGAATGTAAACAAGCGTGAGTGATGACAGAGGTTTCACCGCGGCGGTCCTCGCCTTCAAACGCACAATTCACAGACCCTTCCCCCCACCCCCCCACCCCCCAAACACCCCCACACACACATACACACGAGCCGGGCCAAAATGGAAGGCAATTGTATTAATAGACTTTTTTGACATGCACGTGTGTGTGTGTGTGTGTGTGTGTGTGTGTGTGTGTGTGTGTGTATTAGTACACGTGTGTGTGTGTGTGTGTGTGTGTGTGTGTGTGTGTGTGTGTGTGTGTTACAGCCAGAGAAGGCTGGGCGTTGGGCTCACACTCAACTCACATAAATCATGTAGAAGAAAAATGAACAAATGTGGCGGCTAACTCATCTCCTCACCATCCGGAGAAAATGAAATTCACTGGAATACCTATCAAAACTGCAATCATCAGGAGATAAAATCGCCTTTGCTCTATCTGCACTTTCCGATTTAATTTCCTTTATGCCCTTGACATTCAGAGATACCATTTAGATAATGTGTATACAGTAAGGGACCAGTTCGCCTGCCGTGATGTATATATATATGGGGACCTCACACCAAATCCAACACCATCATTTGGAAATGGATATGCAATATTTCTTTGTTGTTGTTTTTGCTAGTCTTAGTCGCGAACTCCTGTTGCGAGATCTATGCAAAGAGCAAAGAATCTTAACGGAGAAAGAGATAAAGCAGCGGGATATGAAAGCTGCGCTTGTCCCCTCTATCAGTATGACATGCAATTATGTTTGGGCAGGCGTCAGGTTAAAGGTCAGCCTGATGACTCCATCATTTAGCAAAGCAGCTTATTTCACAAATGGAGGTAGACGGAGGCCCGTGGCAGACTCCCAGACACCTCCAATCTGATGAAATCATTAGTGTAATAAGCATGTAAATCTGCTTGCAAATTATACTCGCGCAGCTCCTCGGCTTTCATTTAGCTGACACTTGGTGAGGTGTTGTCAGATCACCTCTTTATCCCACAATCAAATTACTGGCAAACACGGGAGTGAGGGAGTGAGACGGGGGCCACGGATACGGACGGGTGCTGAAGGCCGTGCCTGGACGCTGCCGCTGGCTTTCTGACACTCTATTGATTTCTGAAGCCCTGATCTTCCCTCGTTCTGTTCGAGAGAGACAGGTGCTTTTGATGATGTTATGGGATAAATCTATTATTAAGCACCAGAAGATCTGGCAGAGCCAAAACAGAGCTGTTTCTCGCAATCGCTTGTCCTAATACGAACCATAAATAATTCATTAAATATAAACAAGGCCTCAAAAGCTAAAACCCATGGGGAAAACCTTTTTAAATATAATTTCTTCATTTTTAAAGCTGATGGACATGAGATTAAGGAAGTTGAGGCAAGACAGAAATTAGCCAATACAGCACACATTACCTACCATCACAATAAATAGAGGGAGGCTCAGCGGTCACCTCAATGAATGCAAAAAGTCATGAAGGGTCACTATTTTACTGTCCTTATTTAGCCGTGCATCTGTTCTAGCTAGATTCATGCCGCTCTAAGAAAGAAAAACGGTAGAAGAGAGAAAAATAGAGCAATAAACAGCCTCAGTTTTCTCACACAAAGCTAATAAGCTCAACCATAAATGTCCCACAAAGAAACAAGGTTAAATGATATCTGCCATCTAAACAACAGCGTTCCCCATTCAGCAAAATTAAGATGTTCTTGAATATGTTTCAGTAACTGGATATTTTTGGAGCAAATGGTAGAGAACACAAGATTAGAAGTCGCTAGGAAAAGTTTAACAAAGTTGCCTCCATCTAGACTTTGTAAAGTTTGCCAGCATCTTTTAACATTGGTACATCTGAAGCTCGTAAATGTGGGGCTGTTTATGGCGTATGTTTACTGGGGAAATGCGTATGCCTTTAGGGGAGGGCTGCGTACACTTTCTGATCGTCGGCACAAATCTTAATAAAATATTGCGGCACCTGGTGTCTGACGAGCGGGATGCAATCTAGCAGCTTTTATAAAGTCAACAATAAATTCTCAGGTACAATATTCACATATTCAAATTTTTCAAGAAACCTACAGCTGAACACGAGTAGAGTCGCGCATCTGCATGTTTTACAAAACACAACTTGCATTGTTTCTCAAAAATTAACTCTCTCTAGTTGATTCAATTTGTCTATGATAATCAAATCTCAAATTAGATTCAGCGGTGGAGGTGACATTTTAAACGCCTTTATCTTGTTGAGGCTCATTTGAAAGCTAGCATTTTATGTTTTCCAAATACACACAGATAAATACTATTTTCACCTTTCGTGAACACTAATTATTATATTAGGAAATATGCTAATATAATAAATAAATGCCTTGCTCACCAAGGCATTTATTTGATCCAAAATACAGCAAAAACTATATTATAGCAAAATATTTTTACAATTTAAAATAACTTTTTAAATTTGAATACATTTTAAAATGCAGTTAATTTCTGTGATTCAAAGCTGAATTTTTTTTTTTCCAGCATCATTACTCCAGTCTTTAGAGTCACAGAAACTTCAGAAATCATTCTAATATGATGATTTGATGCTCAAGAAACATTTATTATTATTATCAATGTTGAAAACAGTTGTGTATTTTTTTTCCCTTCAGGATTATTTCATGAACAGAAAGTTCAAAAGAACAGCATTTATCTGAAATATAAAGCTTTTGCAACATTATAAATGTCTATGCTGTCACTTGATCACTTTAATGCGTCCTTGCTGAATAAAGTTATTCATTTCTTTAAGGTCTTTCCCAAAACAAACAAAAAAACTAAACAATTATTACCGCCCAAAACCTTTGAACGGTAGTACAATGTTACAAAAGCTTTCTATTAAGAAATGTATAAGATTTATTTATAAATACATATATTTATATTTATTTATAAGATTTTTATAAATACTGTTCCTTTGAACTTTCTATTCATCAAAGAATCCTAAAAAAATGTTTTACACAACTGTTTTCAACATTGATAATATTCATAAATGTTTCTTGAGCATCAAATCTGAAGGATGTGACACTGAAGACTGGGGCAATGATGCTGAAAATACAGCTTTGATCACAGGAATAAATGACATTTTAATTGATTAATTGACAAATTAAAAGCAGTTATTTTACATTTTAATAATATTTCACAATATTACAGCTTTTTGTATTTTTAATAACATGAATGCAGCCTTGGTAAGCAGAAGAGATTTCTTTAAAAATCTTACAGTTCTAAAACTTTTGACCAGTAGTGTATATATATATATATATATATATATATATATATATATATATATATATATATATATATATATATATATATATATATATATATATATATATATATATAAAATTGGTACAGTGAAAAGTTTTAATCTTGCAAATACCACCGATCTTTAATGCACCCTTTAACATGCAGTCAAGACACTCGTGGTTTGACATGGCCGACGACTCAAGTCAAGATTGTATCAACAAATGTAGCATTTCTATCAGCTGTATCAGCAAACATTATGTGCTAAACGTCCTCACAAAAAAAATAATGAAATGCAGTTTAAGAGAAACTATGAAAAGACAACTTTTATATGTATTGTGTGTTTGTGAGAGTACACAGGCTTTTAAATTGTCATTTAAAAAAAAAAGTTTGATACTTTGATAGTGTCTCGACTCTCTAGGCTTGGCCATGTACAGAGACCCTTTTCAAACAGACATATTGATTCAAGAGGGTTATGCATGTAATCTTCTTTTCAATAATTCACTGTGCCTTTTATACAGCTGTAGATCAATGGATGCGCTCATAAACTCTCCTCCCCTTTCACTCTCTCCTCCGTCAAATCTCTCCTTCCATCAGTCCGGCACAATCTTTCCTTTCATGCTCTGTTCCCTCTACATCTGTCCATCACTCACTACAAATGAAGACAAGTTAATTACACATTAACCTGTGATGCACAGTCAAAAAAAATAAATAAAAAATGGTTAATTCTTCTGGAAATGGTGCCATTGGTGCCTTGTGAATTCCTGCTGATTTCATTAACAGGATACTGAACTAAGTCCTAAGTAACTAAGTATAAAATGATACCAATAGCAATTGTAATTGGTGACACTTTATTTGAAACATGTCTTCATATCTTACAGAATTAATACACCCTTATGTCCCTGCCTGTACACTTAGATCAAGTTCTGAGAATTTGCTTGTACTACCCAAGTTCAGACTATCTACTGTTGGTAGAAGAGCGTTCAGCATTTCAGCTCCTAAGCTTTGGAACAAGCTTCCCCAAAACCTCTGCGCTGTCTCCTCACTTTGAACTCAAAACTCATTTTTCACAATATAATGTTAACTGGTCCATACTTATTTTGGTTATTGTCTTGTATGTTAAATGATCACAGTCAGACTGCCTGTTCACTTTGTTGTTCCCTGATTATACATTTGCATTATTGGTGTTATTTTACAATATTATGTCCTTGGGTTCTTGAAAGGCGCTATATAAACAAAGCATTGATATTTGTTATGTAATTACTGTAGGTATTATGCATAATTACAATAATTACAACTAGCAACTAGCCCTAAACCAAACCCTGAGGACATAACAAGAGTACTGTAACAAGTGCACCTTAAAGATGCAGTGGGTAGTATCTATTGACAGAAATGCAATATAATATGTGACCTTGGACAACAAAACCAGTCATAAGTCATGCAGGTATATTTGTGGCAATAGCCAACAATACATTGTATGGGTCAAAATTATCGATTTTTCTTTTATGCCAAAAATCCTACCATAAAAATAAAAAAAAATAATAATAGTAATAATAATAATTTATATATATATATATATATATATATATATATATATATATTATATATATAATTTGTAGTAATATGCATTGCTAATGCAATGCATTTGGATAACTTTAAAGGCAAATTTCTGAGCCAAATGAGCCATTTCTATCTACATACACTGCGGGTCCCCTTACAGTGAAGTCACCATTTTGCACCGCCATGTTTCTACAGTAGCCCTAAACGGACAAACTGCTCTACAGAGCGCTAGCTACTCTCTGCTGTCTCAGACGACGACATCTTTGTCCTGTGTCGGCCACCGTAGCTTCTCTATGTGCCTCGAAAGAGAGGGGTGAGTGGTGGATGATTGCAATTCACAACCTCACTGCTAGATGCCGCTAAAATTTACACACTGCACCTTTCAAATAAAGTGTAACCTAATCATCTAATCATCACTTAATCATTTAATAAAATATTGACTTTGAATTAGGTTGTGTGGAACAAAGATATATCACTGACCTAATAATGTTGACTATAACAGCTGGCACAAAACATGTTTTGAAGGAGAAATGTTGTGGATTATTAATATTATTTTGCAATTATAACAAGAGACTGATTACAAAATACACCAAAAATAGCAGAATGTACTCTGTTATCCATTCACATTATGAGTATTTGAATTTTAACCTTACTGTGACTTGGTTGAAGTTAATTAGCACTTCAGCATTGGGCATAGGACTAGTAATGGTAAATAACTTATTTTTGTACATCTAAAACATGGGTAATAAACTGGTATTAAGGTATTAAGTGAAGATGAATAACGACAAGGAAGAACAACAATTTAACATACAGTACACAAGAGAATAAGCAAGCAAGAGTTATTAGTCGCCAGCAGCCAGTGTTGCGGTAACGCATTAAAAGTAACTTGAGTTACCTAATCAGTAATTTTAATTTTTAAAATAATGTGTTACTTTACTAGTTACTTCAAAAAGTAAACTGATAAAATTGTGAGTAAGTGCAGAGGGGTTGTGTGTAAACATGAGGGTTATTGTAGTTCTAGACTAAATGTGAGCATTTCTTCATCTCACTTGCACAATAAAGATTCAGTACTCCTTAAAATGAATAAAATAAGTCAAATGCAAAATCAGAGTACTATGCAAACCTCCAATAATTAAATGTTAAATAAAACAAATATTTTTATGCATTTAATCTCACTTCATTGACCAATGTCTTGCTGCTGACCTTTGAAGATTCAGTTAAACCATGAGCAAAAAAATTACTAGAATGTCTTTATTGGTAAAACTTTTTTTTTTTCTGTGTCCTATTTTTCCATTATCCAGAAAGGCTTGTTTGTGCTGCGCCCTCTAATGTACACGCATGAATTTGAAGTTTTACCTCAGCCTGAGGCTTATTATTTCAATTCTGATATGAAGAGGTCTTTACATTAGCAAAAAATATAACTTTTTTAATATATATAAAATAAAATAAAAAGTCGCCCAGTCCAGGTGAGAAAAAGTAACGCAAAAGTAACACAACAAATTACTTTTCTTAAAAAGTAACTAAGCATCTCAATTAGTTACTTTTTAAAGGAGTAATGCAATATTGTAATGCATTACTTTATGAAGTAACTTTCCTCAACATTGCCAGCAGCACATACTCAAAACCAATGTTACTCATGTATGGAGCAGAAACTGTTTTCAGGCCTTCCCGCTTCAGTCTCTCCAGCGCTGGAAAGCTTTTCTAATACTTGTGTGGGTCCTAAAGCTCTTTCCTGATCATAGCCCATCTTTTCCCAGTGATATTCCTCTAAACTTTTCTCTTTTATAATGTCTCTCAGACATCTCACTTTCTACAGTCTTTCTTCAAATATCACTCTCTCTCCTCGCCAATCACAAGTGGACAGGCCCCTTATTGCTGATTGGCTCATTCTCCTCCCCAATCATGAGTGGACATGCCCCCTACTGCTGATTGGCTACAAGTGTGTTGTGCTGCTCGGTACGATGCTCTTTCAACAGCGTTTCTCAGAAATCACTTAATAGTGAAGAAGACGCAGTGTCTATGCTTGTCCACAAAATTATGGGTCAGGTTACACTAGCCGCCCCATGTACCACATGACACTGACAATGTCCCATTTAAACACTAATGCCTGTGCTTCTGAGCAGGATCAACAGTGAGAGATCTCGAGAACGAATGAGCGGGAATATGTGATAAAGATTTGATTTTAGAATATAAGCATGATAATTGATAAGGAGTAAGGTCAGGTGTGTGGAGTGACCCTTAAAGGGCCAGGCATGCGTTTAATATTCAGGGTGTGGAGCTCAGGGAGGTGAGTGTACATTCAGAGAGTCAGGACCCCGCTGTGACCTCTCTCCATTATTCATCCCTTAGAAGAAAAAAAAAAAGAAATGGAAACTTAGTTCCACCCAGGAGGAGAAAAGCATCCCTTTAACTCCAGTGCATGGTACTCTGACCCTATATTAGAAAGGCTGCAGAAAACCTAGGAAATGTTGGACGTTACATTTTTAAACCCTCCCTAGGGCTCATTTTAAGGGCCAACAGCACGCCCTACATCCAGAGAGAGGGAGGCAGGAAGGTAGAAGTAGGAAGACACTGTGATCTCTCCAGATGTGTTCAGAGGTAATGTGTGCTTGACATGAGTGTGTGAACTGTTCCAGACTAAAATGTACAGCGCACAGCGAGTCTACGAGCAACTGAAAATTCAACAGCTTGAGGATACAAATCAAAACACACTCCACTAGTGATTTGTGTACTTTTTTCTGAATTGCCTTTACAGGGGGAAAATCTAACAAACAACACCTTTTAGAAAAAAGACAAAAGCAAAAATGAAAGAGGAAGTGTAAAAAATGGAATGGGACAAACGAAAGAGTAAAAGTTATGAAAACCAAGGTAATCGTGTGGGAGTCAGAGAAAGACCTCTTTGTCAGCTCGAGGTATTCGAAGGCAATTGCTGAACATTCATTTTGGATGCAGATATCAAAGATTCAGGAAACACTGAAGGGGGGAAAGAAGCACAACTTACCAGATGTTCTGATCCAGCTTTGATGTTTCCTGTTTCCCTGCAACAGAAGAACAAATTTGCTTCATTGTAAATAACGCAAAGACACCAAGCGTCTCAGCACCCTGTGCTCCCACTCATTTTTCCACCTCTCACGGATCGCCCGTAATTGCTGTTTTTAAGGGTGTACCGTATTTATCCAGTTTTGCTCACAGAGTTCCATGAGGGCAAGAGATCTCAAAAGGGCTCTTATACTATCTTTAAAATGATGACACATTACAAGTGAAAAGAGTTATAGTGGAAATCAAAAATGACAGCGGTTAAAGACAGTTGGTCTTCATGGGAATAATAATGCACAGATGCTATGTGGGTGTGTGTTTACATTAAATAACCATTCGTTGTGTCTCATTAATTCATTGATATAAATGTTCAAAGTATGGAACAGTAATAATTGCAGGATTCAGTGTGATGCTCAAATGTTCTTGTCACAAAAGTTCTGTTTCTAAATAGCTGACAGAAAATATTGGACATCCTATTGAGTCTGCTTTACTGTACATGATCAGCGACTGTAGTATCATTTTTATCATGCTTGTTAATGCTTTGATACCAGTAAACTTGAACTAGCACATAATATTTGAAAACCTATTAGTCTATTCTCACGTATACACTACCGTTCAAAAGTTTATTTAATTTAAAATAAATGCGGTTTTATTTTGACTTTAAAATAGTCAAAGAATCTTGAAAAAAATTTATCATGGTTTCCATAAAAATTTTAAGCAGCACAGCTGTTTTAACATTTATAATAATAATAATAAATGAGTAACAAAGTCAGCATATTAGAATGATTTCTGAAGGATCATGTGACACTGAAGACTGGAGTAAAATTTACCTGCTGAAAATTCAGCTTTTTCAAATTTCTCAAATGACATTTTAAAACATCACAGTTAAAACCAGTCATTTAAAACTATAATAATATTTCACAATATTACTGTTTTTATTGTAATTTCTATTTAAAAATACCGTGACCGAATCTGACCGTGTACATACACATACAATACATACACAAGCACCAAAGGTGCTGGAACCCTATGGACTCTTTTTACATTTCGGGAGTTCTCAAAAGCAGAAGTCGTATTAATTGGGTAAACTTGTAAAGATTTTTTAAATTTTTTTTTTAAGTCAAGAGCAGTGAGTGATTTTCTCTTTGTCTTTTGTTGTTTTATTAACATTAAAGGGTTTGTTCACTCAGAAATGAAAATTCTGTCATTGGTTACTCACGCTCAAGTTTTTTTAAAACCTGAATAAATTTCTTTCTTCTGTTGGGCATAGAAGAATGTTGGAAACCAACCAGTTGCTGGTCCCCATTGTAGGAAATAATAATATGGAAGTCAATGGCTACCATCACCTGTCTGGTATTCAACTGTCTGTGTTTAGCAGAAGAAATAAATACAGGTTTGGAACAACATTAGAGTGAGTAAATAATGACATCATTTTAGAGGTGAACTGTCCCTTTAAGGACAACCTGCACGTATCTAATATACAGATACGCGCCGATTTTAACCGACTGTGTTTATTTTACCCTTGTGTGTATTTGACAGTATTAGCGCAGTAAGACTACTTAGTCCAGTAATCGCGTGTTCGACAGGCTGCACGCTCAGCGCATGTTAAAACAGTGCATAAGCATGCGAATGAAATGTTTAACCCGAAAGGCTTTAAAACGCATGCAAATAATGAACTTTCATGATTGTGAATAACTATAGTGTTCCGTGAGTATAACTCTCTGACACTAGCATTGCAAGCGTAGCTAAACACCCCCTAACTTTAGTGCAGTGATGGGATATTTGCTCATATCAGCGCGTAGACTCACAGGCACACTCAAACAGAGTCAAAATAAATGGAGAGAAATAAAAGAAAAAGTAAATGCAAAACCGAGAAAAAACAAAAACAAAAAAAAAAACACACAAGCACGTATTCAACCGTGAATGCCTTACCAAACGGTTCAATATTATATTGTGAATTGTGGCATCCCTAGTGAAAAGGGTCTATTGTTTATTGTGCCTTTTTTTTTTCTTCTTTATTTTTCATCCCAGTGTCAACAGACTGAGAACTGGAGTATTAAGAGGTATGGGGTATTTTTATAAGTGCACCATAACAATCCATACAATTAAGTCTAACCCAAAATACTATAGTATCGTTTGTTTTTGTGATAATGAGAGTAAGTCATAAGTAACCAAGCTATATATATATATATATATATAGCTTGTGTGAGTGTGTGTACATGTTTTTCTATCCTGGTGGAGACTTCACCCTGAATGCACACAGACTCATGGGGACTCGTGTCACAGTGGGGACCTAAATTGTGGTTCCCATGAGGAAACAAGCTTATAAATCATACAGAATGAGTATTTTTGAAAATATATAAATGCAGAACGTTTTAGGGGTAGGGTTACTCTAAGAGGAGAGAATATACAGCTTGTACAGTATAAAAACTATTACACCTATGGAGATTCCCCACAAAGATAGCGAACCAGACGTGTGTGTGAAAAAATGTCCTGAAGATCTTTTTGTATATAAAAAAATTTAAAAAAGCAGAACGTTTTGTGTGATGGGTAGGTTTAGGGTTAGTGTGTGTGTGTGTGTGTGTGTGTGTGTGTGTGTGTGTGTGTGTGTGTTGGGTAGGTTTAGTTGGGTAAACCATTAAGTCTATGGAGAGTCCCCATATAGATAGTGAACCAGATGTGTGTGTGTGTGTGTGTGTGTGTGTGTGTGTGTGTGTGTGTGTGTGTGTGCGTGCGTGCGCAAAGAAGAGGTAAAAAGACAAGAGAGGGACAAAGAAGTGTAGTTTGGAAACATAACGTTAACTAGCCTGTGGCAGCTCAGAAATGGCTTCAGTAATCAGGGACACAAAACCCCATGTGAAACCCACAATACTTCCTCTTCCCAAGATGTTTCATCACTCCACAGTCCCAGCACATCTCTCCATTCATCTCTCCTTCTCCAGGAGCTGCTTCCTACAGAAATTCTGTCACTTCCTGATGATTGCTTTTCTACAGGACCATCTACATCTCAGCACAGAAAGGCCAGTGCAAGCTAACAAATATCCCCATGTGATACACAAATAGGTCATTATTGAGACACATGAGTATATGAGTGTGTGTGTGTGTGTGTGTGGGGTAAAACAGGTAACCGTGGTGACAGAAAGCTTTAATGAAGAACAATTAGCAGTAAACAATTACTCACAAAAGAGACAATATCACTTCTTTTCCTCTGACACTCCCTTTCCTTTCCTCTCATCACACTAATTCTGTTTTCTTTTTATAATCACTTATCCAATTTCACAAGTGCTTATTATATTTGCACCCTGCCCCCATCTCTATTTTTTGGTCATTTAGCGGCTTCCCCTGTCTATGGCTAAATGACTGTACTTTTCTAATTGTATCTCTCTCTCTCTCTCTCTCTCTCTCTCTCTCTGTGGCTGAAGAAAACATCCCAATTCAATTAGAACCTTCAAACCAAATCACAACACTGCTGAGTGCAGACACAGGAAGACATTATTGGCAAATGAATATAAATTTTTATTGAACTGGTACATCTTCACCTTTTCATTTTTTTAGCTTCATCTTTGTTTTTTTTTCCCCTCTACAGATGCTGTCCATTTCCTGCAGGTCTGCGGGGAGCACAGATTTCCCTTCCCTCTCATTCCCTCCCTCTCTCCGTACGCCCTGAACATGCTCGCATTGATTTCTGAATTACAGTGCAATATTAAATAATTAATATACTTGCCGTGATTGATGTTTTGCCTTAGCCCAATATTACATTATCAATCAAACTTGGTTTAATGTAATAATATTGATAATGTGTCAGGGGTTGTTTGGCTGGTTTACAATTTGCTAGAGAGAGAAGAATGTCATGAAGCGTTCTACATTGTTTAAATGGACAGTGGTGGAAGATGAAACAAGATCAGTGTTGACCTTGAGCTATGAATCCTACAGATCAGCTTATAATAACCTCAATCAACATAAACCTACTCCAGCCAAAACACTGGCCAGTGCGCATAAGTGGAAGACATGAGCACTGGCCAGTTGTATGCTATATATGTATAAAGGAGTAATTGATGTTGGGCCGTTGAATTAGTAAGGGATAATCCATGGTTAGCAGTGCATTAAACAAATGTAATGCACCACATGGAGGCAAAGATAGCGATGTAACCCCCTCGTTGCTGAGAACTATAATGTAGCGATTTAGTAGCGAAGCTGTTTTATTGCTAAAAGTTGTGGGGCAGTGTTGATAAGTTTCCGTGTTCTTCAATGTTAATATAGAACATTAATATAGAATGGTGATTCAACTGACTTGGAACTACCTGTGCATTAAACAGTTTTAATGCACACCTTCCATCCAATCAGAATCGATTATTCAGACAGACCATGATAATTAGAAAATAGTGCACACCCGAGATGTAACGGCTACTCCACTTGTTGTGAACACATTAATAATTAATTAATAAATAAATTAATGAATTCAACGGCCTGGAGTCAATTATTCCGCTTACGGTTACCACACCTCAAGTCATTGTTCAGCTGTTGTATTTCAAGACATTTACCAGGTTTTTGTCCTTAAAACGCTCGTGTGTAGGACTAATTTCTTACGCATCTTATCCAATGCCTCCTGTTGTGAATTCCAAAATGTCATTTTAGAGCTTGATCAACTGATAGCAGAATAATGCAGTTATGAGAGAGAGAGAGAGAGAGAGAGAGAGAGAGAGAGAGAGAGAGAGAGAGAGAGATTAAGCGTACGTGAGTTATCTCTGTCTCTCTACAGTGTTCAGCAGCAGCGTCTCTACTTGTAGCGAAACTAAATTTATCTGCTTCAAGAACAGCGCCATTATTACATCGCTAGTGAGAAATGTCATGTCACGCATTTAAGTTAAACTCTTTTACTGATAAAATCGTCAGAGCAGCACTGGCAACACATTTATGTGCAAGTGTGTGTACGTACTGTATGCGTGTATGTGTTTGATTGGGAGAGAGAGCAGTATTTGATTGGGAGAGAGTATGTGCTTTCTGTAACATAATAAAACAATTTTGTGGCAAAAAAAAATTATTTGTTGTTTTTATCCTATTGTTTACTATATTTATTTGCTTGGTCAGTGTAGTTGTGGGTTTTGGTTTTTTTGCTGAGGTGCACAGTGCGCAGAAGTCACCACCTTCAACAGTCAATAGCTACAGACCTCCAAACTTTGTGTGGTCTTCAGATTAGCTCAAGAACAGTGCGTAGAGAGCTTTGTGGAATGGGTTTCCATGGCCGAGCAGCTGCATCCAAGCCTTACATCACCAAGTGCAATGCAAAGCATCGGATGCAGTGGTGTAAAGCACTCCGCCACTGGACTCTAGAGCAGTGGAGACGTGTTCTCTGGAGTGACCAATCATGCTTCTCTGTCTGGCAATCCGATGGGCGAGTCTGGGTTTGGCGGTTGCCAGGAGAACGGTACTTGTCTGACTGCATTGTGCCAAGTGTAAAGTTTGGTGGAGGGGGGATTATGATTATGGTGTGGGGTCATTTTTCAGGGGTTGGGCTTGGCCCCTTAGTTCCAGTGAAAGGAACTCTTAATGCTTCAGAATACCAAGACATTTTGGACAATTTCATGCTCCCAACTTTGTGGGAACAGTTTGAGGATGGCCCCTTCCTGTTCCAACATGACTGCGCACCAATGCACAAACCAAGGTCCATAAAGGCATGGATGAGCGAGTTTGGTGTGGAGGAACTTGATTGTCCTGACCTCAAACCGATAGAACACCTTTGGGATGAATTAGAGACTGCGAGCCAGGCCTTCTCGTCCAACATCAGTGCCTGATCTCACAAATGCGCTTCTAGAAGAATGGTCAAATATTCCCATAAACACACTCCTAAACCTTGTGGAAAGCTTTCCCAGAAGAGTTGAAGCTGTTATAGCTGCAAAGGGTGGGACAACTCCGTATTAAACCCTACGGATTAAGAAAGGGATGTCATTAAAGTTCATGTGCATGTAAAGGCAGATGTCCCAAAACTTTTGGCAATATAGTGTATTTATCGTCTTGACTTAGATCTTGACGGTATGCTTTCATTGTATAGAAAGACCATTGTGAATATTTAACTAAACTTCCCCTTCTGTGTTCCATGAGGAGAGAAGTAAATTCATTCCCTCATTTTGATTTAACTAATACAAGGGACAAATGATTACAACATGGCCAGGATTTAGTAAAACGAGGGACTTAATAAATATTTTGTGCGCAGGATTTACTTAAAATGGGGGAACAAATGAGTAAAACATGCTGACATATCTGTAAGTAGTGGAAATTAATTGTTAATTTTTGGCCACATTATACATATATTTTTGACATGCAGGGCTCCATAGGTTTAGAATAACACAAGGGTAAGCAAATATTTTGGGTGAACAATTTTTTCAAATTATCCAAATTTCAATTGAACAGTAACTGCAGTTCACACTTTACCTTTGCAATTGAAAAGCGACATAAAATACAAGGGAAAGAGAGAGAACCTTAAAAAAAAACAAAGAGAGCTAATAAAGAGGAAATCGGTCAATGAATGAGGAGTCAGCATGAAGGACGGGGAAAAAAAAGTTCCTTCTGCATGGCTTCCCGTAAAGAGGTCATTATTTATCTCGACTTAATTAAGTAAAAGAGGACAAACAAGTCAAAGTGTTAACAGAGCTTGATGCAATGCCAGCCATTTGCTTACAGGTCAATAGTGCCAAATAGGAAATGTCTGACCAATCTGTCAAATTCAAGAGGCCCTGACTGACGTGCGTGTGTGTGTGTGTGTGTGTGTGTGTGTGTGTGTGTGTGTGTGTGTGTGTGTGTTTATTCCCAGCTACATCGTCTCCATGTGTTATTATCCTTTTCTTCTGAAAGCTCCTGTTCTCCATCTCTCTCTCTGTCTATCATCTTGTCTCCTGCACAGGCATGACATAATTAATTAAAGCCCAAGCAGCACATTCATTTGTGGTTTCAGATAAATCCATGATGTTTTTTTTCTTTTTTTTCTTTTCTGTATTCAGACTACTTGACATGGCCAAGATTAGTATATCTTAACACAGCATCTTTAGTCAATGTCAGAGAATGAAAGAGTTTTGAAAAGTCGGTGAAAAGCAAAGGGCAAGCTTTTATCCCAGCACTCAACACAGATGCATTAATGTATATATATATAGCTATATATATATATATATATATATATATATATATATATATATATATATATATATATATATATATATATATATATATATACACACACACACACACACACACCTATATACACTCACCTAAAGGATTATTAGGAACACCTGTTCAATTTGTCATTAATGCTATTATCTAATCAACCAGTCACATGGCAGTTGCTTCAATGCATTTAGGGGTGTGGTCCTGGTCAAGACAATCTCCTGAACTCCAAACTGAATGTCAGAATGGGAAAGAAAGGGGTTTTAAGCAATTTTGAGCGTGGCATGGTTGTTGGTGCCAGACGGGCCGGTTTGAGTATTTCACAATCTGCTCAGTTACTGGGATTTTCACGCACCACCATTTCTAGGGTTTACAAAGAATGGTGTGAAAAGGGAAAAACATCCAGTATGCGGCAGTCCTGTAGGTGAAAATGCCTTGTTGATGCTAGAGGTCAGAGGAGAATGGGCCGATTGATTCAAGCTGATAGAAGAGCAACTTTGACTGAAATAACCACTCGTTACAACCGAGATGCAGCAAAGCATTTGTGAAGCCACAACACGCACAACCTTGAGGCGGATGGGCTACAACAGCAGAAGACCCCACCGGATACCATTCATCTCCACTACAAATAGGAAAAAGTGGCTACAATTTGCACGAGCTCACCAAAATTGGACAGTTGAAGACTGGAAAAATGTTGCCTGGTCTGATGAGTCTCGATTTCTGTTGAGACATTCAGATGGTAGAGTCAGAATTTGGCGTAAACAGAATGAGAACATGGATCCATCATGCCTTGTTACCACTGTGCAGGCTGGTGGTGGTGGTGTAATGGTGTGGGGGATGTTTTCTTGGCACACTTTAGGCCCCTTAGTGCCAATTGGGCATCGTTTAAATGCCACGGCCTACCTGAGCATTGTTTCTGACCATGTCCATCCCTTTATGACCACCATAAGGATAATGCAGGATAATGCACCATGTCACAAAGCTCGAATCATTTCAAATTGGTTTCTTGAACATGACAATGAGTTCATTGTACTAAAATGGCCCCCACAGTCACCAGATCTCCACCCAACGGGAGCTCGCTTGATTTATAAATCGAGGGAATGAAATAGTAAATCGTGCGCATGATTTAGCCTACTAGTTTTCACTGCATGACATGTGCGGGTCTCTGTAATATATATATATATATATATATATATATATATATATATATATATATATATATATATATATATATATATATATATATACACACACACACACACACACACACACAATTTATACAAATAGCTGGGTGATAATATAGCTTACATTTTTGCAACAATATAAACAATCACGCAGTGATTTGCTATATAAAGTAGGATGTATCCAACTTTTAATACATCACTGGGCTATAAAAAAGTTAGCATTTTTCAATTATATAAACAATCAAGTAGAAGAGATTTGCTATTTAATACATACCGCTTAACGTGAGTGTACTGTATGTATCTGGGTAAGGTTGGATACACTAACTGTAGTTTCAATTTGTTATTAGTTACTAATTTGGTAATTCATTTTAGAGTTATAAATTCGTAATCTGGCGATTCTGACAATCATGAAACCTGTGAGGATTTGTTCAATTTATACCAATTTGGTGAAGTGACAATCCTAATTATTTTACTACTAAATACTATTTTTGAGATCAAATTATTTATTTATTTGTCAGTAGCGATACAAGAATGTGTTCTCTTTTGTAAATTAAGAACTTTTTTATGTTCGTTAATGTGGATTTGTGGCTTATTTTCTTTTGAAACAAAAAGTTGGGTAACATTTTGATGTCTTGGTCATTTTAAAGGTCAAACAGCTGCAAACCTGAGCATTTCAGTCCAGATAATGGTGATGTATTATGGATGTTAGACTGTTTTTTAAACAAAGAAATTCAAAAATATTTTAAGTGAATGCTAAGGAATATAGTCATTTAAAAAGTGACCCCATAAAGTTGTCTCCATCTAAACAGAGAAGATGGACTGAGAAAGAGAGTTTGAGGGCAATATGAAGAAAAGTTCAAGATCAAGCAAGTCACATTATGCATCATCAAATGTGTCAGTGAGTGCTCATATGTTGTCCAATGCCTGATTGAAAAAAAAAAAAAAAAACTATGGTGGGTTTATTAAAGGAGATGATGATAATGGAGAGATGCATCCTTCATCCATATGATCCACTCATCAATGTCTTTTCCTGTCTCTCCGGCTTCCTGTGTGGCAGGGAAATGACAGGAGAGCCGAGAAGAGCGTGGCAGAGTGATAGACTTGGCTATGCAATAAAATGGAGGACAAGGAGGTTGATTGTCATCTCCATATCATGTACTTAGCAGCGGCAGTGAATTGAAATTGAAATTGTGTTCCTGAGTGTATAGCACTGCTGGCCCTTTTGATTTCTCTGTTAAACTGTTCAGAGAGGAGGGGCAGGCGGATACACACACACACACTGCTGGTAAGGCTGCCACCATCACATTTCAGCATAAGTAGGTTGATAATAGCAAAGGCTGGCCAGTGAGTCTTTAATCAGATCAAAACCTCCCTTCTTTTAGAGCTCAAGTCCCTAAAAAGAGAGGGAGAAACAGAGAGGGTGGGATAGAGAGATTTATAAATAACAAAACTGGGCTCTTAGCATAATCCTAGCACAGCAGAGATTCAAAATCCATTAAACACCAGGAAAACTCTCCACTGGTCCATCATAGGAGACAAAAGGAGCGAAAGAAAGACTCGAGGGTTAGATGGCAACTCTGCCACGCATCAGCTCCGAACACAAGCCTGGAGCTTTCTTCTGTTTTCATGTGGAATAGAGGGCAGCATGTGGTCAGAGCTGCTCTTTCCGTGGCAGCTTTTGGACAAGACAAGTGTTCAAGAGCCAGATGAGAGTTTAAAAATGAATAGATAGTTCCCCTAAAAATAAAAATGTGGTTTACTCACCCTCTTGTCATCATCAACATGTATGGCTTTCTCTTTCGGAAAAAAACGGTAACAGTTTACAATAAGGTTTCCAATTTTTCGAACCTGTTCCGAACTTTAGTTAGTTAACATCACCTAACAATGAAAAATACATTGACTAATCCTAGATAATGTTCATTTCTACATTTACTAATGCATGATTAAAATCAAAAGTTGTTTCTGCTAATATTATTTAATGGACCTGAGCTGGCATTAACATTTTATTAACAAATTAAAACAAAGATGAATAAATACTGTAACAACTGTATTGCTCATTGTTAGTTTATGCATTAACTGCCGTCAACTAATTGGACATTATTGTAAAGTTGTGAAGATAGTTTGAAGAATACAATTGACTGTGGCTTTATTTATTTTATTTATTTATTTTAGCTTAACAGTGACTGATAGCTGTCATATGGGTTTGGAAAGTCATTAGGGTGAGTAAATGATGACCAAGGTGAACTGTCCATTTAAAAATTAAAACTTGCATCATTATTTACACATCCTTGTGTCTTTCCAAACCAATATGATAAAAATCAATATAATAACATTGCTTTATAATAAGGAGCAGTTGCTATTCAGAAAATCGCACACATTTAAACTAGCTTTTGTCACAGGGAGTGACAAAAGCATCAAAATCAATTATTTTGATTCAAAATCAAAAGAAATCATAGGACTTCAAAGGACATTGAATACAGTGCAAGTATTATTGACTACTTTTCAAATCTGCCCTTTTGGATGACTTTCATTTGCATTATGGTGCTTTTCCCGGGGCAACTCCAAGTGTGTGGAATGGTTTGCTATTGTCTTTGAAAGCAGACTTAAGATGTATTTATTTTCATTCGCATTTGAATAAGTTTGTAATAATGAATCTTATGATTTAGGTTAGCTATTTTATTTTATTTTTCTTGTAATTCCTCTCTCTCTCTCTCTCTCTCTCTCTCTCTCTCTCTCTCTCTCTCTCTCTCACAATACTTTGGTCTACCTTGGTATTTTTGAAAGCTGAGTTTTATCAACCTATTAAAACGACTCATTGCTTGGACAACACTATTTTTTGCAATCAGTAAAAACTAGGCTAATACACCAGTGCATTATTGTAGTGTTATCTTCAGAAATGTGGAGCACTGACATTAACTTTATATTCCTGCCTCAGGCTCCTGCATAAGTTGCTTTTCCTTGCATCAGTGAGCCTGTTATATTATTAATACATATTAAAAGAACTTACCAATACCTACATGAAAGTGATAAACTGTTACTCTAACATATTAAATAATGAACTATACTAACAGTCTGGATCACGACAAGACAAAGAAAATGTGTTTACGGCCTGTTGCATGAAGCCGGTTTCTGTGGCTAGCCAATTTGAGTTTAGTCTGATTAAACTCTGGTTTTTCAGTTTCAAGAAGGTGGATTGTTTTTGGCTGGTCTTCATTACCATGGTATCTCATGCTATATGGCTAAGTAAGAGATTGCAAACCAAAATTTAACCAATCTGCTGTGAGTAAAGTGACAGTCTCGGCTAATAAACATGGTCAAATGAAATAAATCCAGAAAATAATCTGAAGAGGTCAGACACCAGACTGTAGCCAAGCATGGGTAATCTCAAGGCTAAAGGAGCGTTTCCAGAGACTGTGATGTTCCTGTTTCCACTGGATGTATACTGTAATGTTGTGAAGAAGCTTTCAAAGGAAACAGCACCTTCCCTACAGTCGAACATGGGGATTCAGTGATGTTTTCAGGTTGCATTGCTGCCTTTGGCACGGAGTGCCTTGAACATGTGCATGGTGAATACCAATGTATTTTGGAACAATGTTGGATGCAATGTCAGAAAGTGTCATGGGTCTTCCAGCAGGACAATGACCCCAAACACACTTCAAAAAGCACCCAGAAATGGTTCAAGCCAAAACACTGGACTGTTCTGCAGTGGCCAGCAATGAGTCCAGATCTAAAACCCATTGAATATTTGTGGAGAGATCTGATAGCAGTTATAAGAAAGGCAGCATTCTAATGTGGGAGAAGTGAAGCAGTTTGCACAAGAGGGATGAGAAAAATAGCCTGCACAGCGGTGGAGGAAGCTCTTCGATGGTTGTAGGAAGTGCGTGATTGCAGTTATTTTAACCAAAAGGCCGTACTACCATGTGTTAATAATTTTGCCAATGCAAAATTAAAGCAGTTCACAGAAAATTGGCCAGATTTTTTTATTATATTGCCTTAATTATTTATTATATATATTTTACATGAATTATATATTACTTATTTTATACACTTGATGCATTACACAAGTAATTACATTTTGGCAATAAAAATTACGCTTTTAATTTACATTATTACAAATATATACATATAAATAAAAGCTTTGAGATTATATGTGAAGCTTTTATGATCAAGCTTACATGCTTTGTATTTAATTTATTAGCTAAGTAAATCCAGTTGATGTAATTGCATTGATATAGTCTTTCTCAAACCTTCACTGCAGCAGTGGTGTTTCTTCCTGCCCTTTAAATGTGTTTATTTATTTATTGTAGAATGATTTTCTTAATCTTCAGCAGAGATGTCAATTGCATGACTCTCGTAAGAAGTGAATCAAACTGATGCTCTCCATGTTTCATGTGATTGGCTGTTCGCTTCAGATGTCACACTTTCAGATGCACACACTCCAGAGTTAATCAAAAACTCTGAATCAAACCCTAAGGTGACAGAGAACATTTATAGCGAGCAAAGTTATACTGCTGAAACTAGCTCCAACTAGCTTTACGCAACAGGACTCAGGTTACGGGTATGTGACTGTGTAAGTGATTGTTGGCTTTAGGTAACACAAAAGGAAATATTTAAAAGAATGCTCTCACTGCTCTTACACATACGACAAAATTGTGTGGGACCTGGGGCTATCGAGTAAATGTGTGAACAAGTGACCGATTTTAGCCACAGCTACAGCGTCTATTTAGGGGCAGAACACTGTAGATTCTAGAGAGCATTTGATGAAAAGACAGTGAGTTCAGTACTCTCTTATTAATTAATCCTTACTCAATTATATATATATATATATATATATATATATATATATATATATATATATATATATATCAATTATATTCTAACTCAATTGGTTAGAGCACAAGGTACAGGGCAGGAGGTATTGAAACAGCTCATGGAAATATTCTTGCTGCCAACACAGCACATTCGGACAATGTCATGGCATCTGTCATGGCAGCGTGTAAAAAGATGGTGCTGGCACCGGGTAAAAACAGTATTGAAGAGGAATTGAGAAGCAAGCACTTCATTTGCAAATGGCACCCATGCACTCAGACACTGGCGTTAACAAGGTAATCAGCTGCAGCGCTGCCCTTCTATTGTTCACCACTGAATAATACAGACACCTGTCCACTGGGTCTTTACAGCAATATGAAATCTCTAACCTGACACACACACAGTGTTAAGGAAAACACAAGGCTGTACACCTCTTTTCTAAAACATCTGTTGTATCTCCTACCTTTTCTTCTCTAAAATTCCAGATCATAAATTCGTAGCATGGTCAAGAATATAAAGCTAAAAAACGACAAACCAAATAGTTACTGTCTTTAGTATGCCTGCAACACAGATGAACTATAGTATTTGATGGAACACTTATTTATTGTAAGGGTAAGGAGAGTCTGAAGGCTCAAAGTGAAGCATTAGTGTTGCCTGAAGAACAGGCACCAGTACCAAGTCAATAATGAAATTGAAATACTCTAATGATATTTCTTTCTGCAGGACCAGTAGTACTGAGTATCGACTCATCTTGGTACTCGGGTTGGGCGATGTCTACCAAATTGGCATCAGACGATGTTTACAGTGAAACAATGCGGGGACGCGTTTGAGCGTTAAGGTCTGTTAATGTGCCGTGCCTCTGGAGAAAGAGAGAACACACACAGAGCTGAAATGACTTGAATGAAGCGCATTTGGCTTTAGATAAAACTAAAGGATATAGCGCCTCTCCTTGAACTGTCACCTTATCGTGGTGGAGGGGTTTGAGTACCCGAATGACCCTGGGAGCTATGTTGTCTGGGGCTATATGCCCCTGGTAGGGTCTCCCAAGGCAAACAGGTCCTTGGTGACGGGCCAGACTAAGAGCAGTTCAAAAAACCCAGTATGAGTCTAATTAAAACAAGGACCGAGACGTCGCCCGGCATGGTGCAGCCGGGGCCCACCCTGGAGCCAGGCCGGGGTTGGGGCTCGTATCACGGCGCCTGGTGGCGGGCCTGCCCCATGGGGCCCGGCCGGGCTCAGCCCGAACGAGCGACATGGGGCCACCCTCCCGTGGGCTCACCACCTGCGGGAGGGATCATATGGGGCCGGTGCATAGTGGATCGGGCAACAGTCGAAGGCTAGGCCCCCGACGACCCGATCTCTGGACACGGAAACTGGCTTTAGGGACATGGAATGTCACCTCGCTGGCGGGGAAGGAGCCTGAGCTTGTGCGGGAGGTTGAGAGGTACCGGCTAGAGATAGTCGGGCTCACTTCCACGCACAGCTTGGGCTCTGGAACCACACTTCTTGAGAGAGGCTGGACTCTCTACCACTCTGGAGTTGCCCATGGTGAGAGGCGGCGGGCTGGAGTGGGTTTGCTTATAGCCCCCCAGCTCAGCTGCCATGTGTTGGAGTTCAACCCGGTGAATGAGAGGGTCGCTTCCCTGCGCCTTCGGGTGAGGATAGGTCTCTCACTGTCGTGTGTGCCTACGGGCCCAAACGGCAGTGCGGAGTACCCGGCCTAATGGGGTCTCTGGGAGGGTGCTGGAAAGTGCTCCAACTGGAGACTCCATCATTCTACTGGGGACTTCAACGCACACGTGGGCAGTGACAGTGATACCTGGAGGGGCGTGATTGGGAGGAGCGGCCCCTGATCTGAACCCGAGTGGTGTTCTGTTATTGGATTTCTGTGCTAGCCACGGCTTATCCATAACGAACACCATGTTCAAGCATAAGGGTGTCCATCAGTGCACGTGGCACCAGGACACCCTAGACCGGAGGTCGATGATAGACTTTGTGGTCGCCTCATCTGACCTCCGGCCATATGTCTTGGACACTCGGGTGAAGAGAGGTGCGGAGCTGTCAACTGATCACCACCTGGTGGTGAGTTGGATCCGATGGTGGGGAGGAAGCTAGACAGACTTGGGAGACCCAAACGTACTGTGAGAGGATCTGTTGGGAACGTTTGGCGAGCCCCTGTCAGAGAGATCTTCAACTCCCACCTCCGGCGGAGCTTCGACCGGATCCCGAGGGAGTCTGGAGATATTGAGTCCGAGTGGACCATGTTCTCCACCTCCCTTGTCGCCGCGCTGCTGCTCGGAGCTGTGGCCGTAAGGTCTCTGGTGCCTGTCGAGGCGGAAATCCCCGAACCCGGTGGTGGACACCGGAAGTAAGGGATGCCGTCAAGCTGAAGAAAAAGTCCTATCGGTCCTGGTTGGCTTGTGGGACTCCTGAGGCAGCTGACGGGTACAGGCAGACCAAGCGGACTGCAGCCCGGATAGTTGTGGAGGCAAAAAATCGGGCCTGGGAGGAGTTCGGTGAGGCCATGGAGAAAGACTATCAGTTGGCCTCGAAAGAGATTCTGGCAAACCGTTCGCCGCCTCAGGAGGGGGAAGCAGTGCCCTACCAACACTGTTTACAGTGGAGATGGGCAGCTGTTGACCTCAACTGGGGATATCGTCGGACGGTGGAAGGAATACTTTGAGGATCTCCTCAATCCCACCAACACGTCTTCCATTGAGGAAGCAGTGGCTGAGGGCTCAGAGGTGGATTCATCCATCACCCGGCTGAAGTCATCGAGGTAGTTAAAAAGCTCCTCGGTGGCAAGGCACCGGGGTCGATGAATCCGCCCTGACTACCTCAAGTCTCTGGATGTTGTGGGGCTGTCTTGGCTGACACGCCTCTGCAACATCGCGTGGGCGGTTGGGGACAGTGCCTCTGGACTGGCAGACCGGGGTGGTGGTCCCTCTTTTCAAGAAGGGGGACCGGAGAGTGTGTTCCAACTACAGGGGGATCACACTTCTCAGCCTCCCCGGGAAAGTCTATGCCAGGGTACTGGAGAGGAGAATTCGGCCGATAGTGGAACCTTGGATTCAGGAGGAACAGTGTGGTTTTCGTCCCGGTCGTGGAACACTGGACCAGCTCTATACCCTTTCCAGGGTGCTGGAGGGTTCATGGGAGTTTGCCCAACCAATCCACATGTGTTTTGTGGATTTGGAGAAGGCATTCGACTGTGTCCCTCATGGTGTCCTGTGGAGGGTGCTCTGGGAGTATGGGGTCCGGGCCCCTTGCTTAGGCTGTTTGGTCCCTGTACGACCAGAGCAGGAGCTTGGTCCGCATTGCCGCAGCAAGTCGGACTTGTTCCCGGTGCATGTTGGACTCGGCAGGGCTGCCCTTTGTCACCGGTTCTGTTCATAATTTTTATGGACAGAATTTCTAGGCGCAGCCAAGGGCGGAGGGGTGTCGGTTTGGGAACCACATGATTTCGTCGCTGCTTTTTGCGGATAACGTTGTCATGTTGGCCTCCTCAGACCAGGACCTTCAGCGTGCACTGGGGCGGTTTGCAGCCGAGTGTGAAGCGGCCGGGATGAGAATCAGCACCTCCAAATCCGAGCCATGGTTCTCAGTCGGAAAAGGGTGGCTTGCCCACTTCAGGTTGGTGGAGAGTTTTTGCCTCAGGTGGAGGAGTTCAGGTATCTTGGGGTCTTGTTCACGAGTGAGGGAAGGATGGAACGGGAGATTGACAGACGGATCGGTGCAGCTTCTGCAGTAATGCGGTCGATGTACCAGTCTGTCGTGGTGAAGAAGGAGCTGAGCTGTAAGGCGAAGCTCTCGATTTACCGGTCAATCTACGTTCCTACTCTCACCTATGGTCATGAGCTGTGGGTCATGACCGAAAGGACAATATCCCGGATACAGGCGGCCGAAATGAGCTTTCTCACAGGGTTGCTGGGCGCTCCCTTAGAGATAGGGTGAGAAGCTCAGTTACTCGGGAGGAGCTCAGAGTAGAGCCGTTGCTCCTCCACATCGAGAGGAGCCAGTTGAGGTGGCTCGGGCATCTATTTCGGATGCCTCCTGGACGCCTTCCCGGGAGGTGTTTGGGCATGTCCCACCGGGAGGAGGCCCCGGGGAAGACCTAGGACACGCTGGAGGGATTATGTCTCCCGGCTGGCCTGGGAACGCCTCGGGGTTCCCCCGGAAGAGCTGGAGGAAGTGGCTAGGGAGAGGGAAGTCTGGCCGTCTCTGCTTAGACTGTTGCCCCCGCGACCCGGCCCCGGATAAGCGGAAGATAATGGATGGATGGATGGATATAGCACCTAAATATCATTACCATGAAGCATGGGCGTAGATTGCGTAGATTACGCGGGGATTAAAAGTGTCCCCCGCACTTTTAATTATAAAATGTACATTCGTCCCCCGCACTTTTACTGGGTCTCACCAGTCCTAGTCGTCCCACTCCCAGCGGGATTCGAACCAGAGTCTCCTGCACGGCAGACGGGCACGTTAACAAGGACGCTAAAGACAGCATCCACTAACATCAGTCGATAGTGCGCCTATTGAGATCAGGGGAGAGGTTTACTCGCATCGCTCTTTCTGGCCTACATCTGTTACACGGGCAAGTGTGTTTATGCAGAAGCCAATATGAATAAATCTAGATTTCAATTCAAATACAAAAATGAGGCAATCTGAACACTATGGAGTGCTAACACTCTCATGCAACGCTCTAATTCATACTCAAAGCCAGAGGGCGCTCTCTCACAGAAAGTCCAAAACGGATTCGTAGAAGTAATACACTGTCATGTTCCAAAGGTATTCAGCGCTGTAGCAGAAGCTGAATAAAAATAATCGTTATGACTGATGAAACGTGAAACACACGATAGCAACAATATATGGTTTATGTGTGTTTTTCAAACCGGCTCAAGGTATTTATTGACAATAAAGTATATGAATAATGCAGTTCTAACTGATAGCCTTTTTAATGTTTAGTATCTTCTGCTCACCAAGGCTGCATTTATTTAATCAAATATACAGTTAAAACATTAATATTGTGAAATACCATTATAAATGAAAACAGCTGTTAATATACAGTCATTTATTCCTGTGAATTACTGTATTTTCAGCATTATTACTCCAGTCTTCAGTGTCACATCCTTCAGATTTGATGCTCAAGAAACATTTATGATTATAATCATTGTTGAAAACAGTTGTGCTGCTTAAAAATGTTGTGGAAACCATGATGCATTTTATTTTTCAATAGAAATTTCAATGAACAGCATTTATTTGCATTTATTAAATATAAATCTTTTCCAATATTATAAATGTCACTTGTGATCAATTTAATGCATGTTTGATGAATAAAAGTATTAATTTCTCTCTTTTTAATCTTACCACAAATGTTTGAATAGTTTCATGGTTTCCACAAAAATGAAGCAGCACAACTGTTTTCATCATTGATAATAATCATAAATGTGCATCAATGCATCATATTATAATGATTTCATGTGACACTGAAGACTAGAGTAATGATGATAAATTCAGCTTTGATCACTGGAATAAATTACACTTTACTATATATTCACATTGATAACAGCTGCTTAACATTGGGATAATATTTCACTGTATTACTTCTTTACTGCACTTTTTATTAAATAAATGCAGCCTTGGTGAGCAGAAGACTTCGTTCAAAAACATTTAACAATTGTAATGTTTCCAAACTTTTGATAGGTGCTGTATATTTTCTGCCTTATTCAGTGATATTGTTTTTAAAATCCATGGGGACTTAATGCACAAGTGTTTGTAGTACATAAATCAATCATAAAATTGGCATAAAATATTATACATATAGTGGTTATTGTTCAGCTGTGTATTTGATACATTATTTGAATAGGTATTTGAATCTTACTGAATTAAAAGCAAGAGATGAGAACAATTAAACCTGTCAATTAGACAAGGGTCAGAAAAAAACTGGTATTAACACCTGACATTTCTGTCAGGTGTTAATACCAGTTGCCTCTGGCTTTTGGCTTGCTCAGTTGGGGACACCTACATTTCATCTATATTACCGATCTGCCCGCATTGACACTATATGATACTTGAAATTAGCTGGATAACAATTCTGTTGCATTATTTTCCTGTTAACAATGTGAAGCTGCTTTGAAACAACTGGACTTGTTAAAAGCGCTATATAAATGAAGGTGATTTGATTTGATTTGATGGTGAGATCAGATCTCCGTGTGGAGCACCGGCTGTTGTCAGACTTCTTGTGCATACAAAAATCTCACTGGATTATTATAATTAATGGCAAAAGGAATGTTTGGAAATGTAAACTGATATTTCCTGCAGACACGCTGGAGCAAATGATACAAATAACTGTCTTTTCTGGTAAAAACACCATTAAGGTTCTATACATCACTTTCAAAGCATGGTTCTTTAAAGCAATGTTTACTTGAAAAAATATGTGAAGGATATGTGCTGTTTTAATATATTATTTACTTATAATAATTATTAGCATTATTAATTAATTAAATATTTTTTTTCAAATATGCAAATTAAATATTTAAATAATCCCAGTAGTTTTTGCTATGGAACTGAAATTAATACAGATAACCGTGAAATTTTACGGGTACTGGCACCAACTACAGGAAAACAATGAGTCTGGTGCTACGGCCTAGTGGTTAGTACATGTACTCCACCACTTTGAGCAATTCCACTCATGCCACTCATTAAGCCATACACTAGGGAATTTAGATGGCATTAATACAGGAAAATGCCCTATTACTCAATTATCTCTGCTCTATTTCTATAAATATATATATATATACATATACCAACATAATACATGAATACACATAATGCATTAACCTACTGATTTGGATTTTTTTCTCTCTTTCTCTCCTTCTGCCTCTTTCTCTCTCTTCCCATCTGTCTGATATGACTAGCTGGCCGGAGGTAGACAGCGCTGCTAGCTTCCTATTAGAATAATCAATATGACACCTCTCTTGTTTGGGCCTAAAACTGGATTTGCGAGCATAGATTTGTATGTGTAAGGCCAGCTCTCAGTCATGGCCCTCTTTTAACCTTAACTAGATTAGAGCGATTATCCGTATGAGCTCCCACCACTGTACAGACAGGATAAGTGGTCACAAAGCCGTCTTTGTCAGGAACCAAGCACTGGGCAGAGGGGTGCTGGCCACCCGTGGGTTATCAGAGCTGGACTCAGGATTCTTATTCATATCTGAGCCCACCTTTATGAATATCTCTCCCCGTCCCCTGCTTGAAGGGACAGTAAGACCCCTATTCTCTCTTTCCTCGTGTTGAAAAAAAAAAAAAAAAATCCAATCTGGCCTCAAGCGTTATGCTGCCATGTGGCGTCTGCTCTTTGGGGTTTGCTCTGTGGCTACATGTGGAAGGCTGAGGGGTGTTTCTTTGGTGATGCAAAGAGAACTACAGAACAATATGGGCTACTGATCCTATACATGCTAAAATTACAAAGGAAATAGCCTACATAAATAAAAGGACATGTTTAATAGATCAGTTTGGGGGATGTCACATAAAATAAGGTCTATGCTAAAGACAATCTGTGTTGAATGCAATGGCCTGTCACAGTTTTATAATGACCCAAAAATATTTTTACATTGTCACCTTCATTAATATAGCACTATTTACAACACAGATTGCTTCAAAGCAGCTTTACAGTGATTAGAGAAATTGTGAAAATACATAGAGAAATTGTGATTTGAGTGTGATAATCAAATCGCAAAAGGCTGTGACTTAATTACATAAGTAATTACAGTCTGTTGCACTGTGTGTTTCAGAGCGAAGCGCAGAACCATGTTCATTTGTTCATTAGTTTAACGTGCATATGTGGACGCAACTTGTGCCAGGTTTATTTTACACATTCAGACAATCTCCATCATTTTACGTGGATAAAAGTTTGCAGCATTTCACTAAATTTGTAATGAAAAGTGATTATAAATCATTAAATAAACGCTTGGAGAAGTGTTTCTCACAAATTCTGCCATGTAAATTAATTCGCCATGGTGTGAGCGCAACTGGCTTTTAAAGGGCATGGGAGATGAGACTCTGATTGGTTTATTGCACGTTACGCCCAAAACACACCCATGACTCATTGAGAGACTAGGTACAACCCTTTTGGACTATGCATCTGGTGCGCCGACTGTTTTTTCCTTCATTGAACTAGCAAAAGTGGATTCAGACACACCCTAAGTGCACCACGCCATGTGCTTCAGACCATGTGCTATGAAGTATGTAAGATTGTTTTATGTTGAAATACATTCTCTTAACCAAGTTTATTGTTCATTGACTACTATTAGTATGCCATTCATGGGTTTATCTCCCCCAAAAGTGTAAACATCTAAACACTGAGAGTGGTCCACTCAGATCTGTCAATCTCTTTCCAGAGTTTGGAATGTAGCAAGCGGAGCCAGATTAGCCTACTCAATTGCTTACTCATGCCACATAACTACACAGCTAAACAATATTCCTAATATGGACCTTTTACTTTTCTTGAAACTAGTCTACTTTCACCTGTGGAGACATGCCTTCACAAGCAACCATAAGAGCTGTATTTGTGATGTTTGAGTTGTGGGAGGAGCAACACATGAAAAGGGAAAAAGTTTTTTTGAAATTACTCTTTATTTTTGTAATTCCGCTTGGTGCCACAAGTGTCGCAGAAACTACATCCCTGCAGTGTTCCATCAAAATAAAAGCTTGAGTGTTTAATGCTAGTGAAGAAATCAAGACTACTCTGCAGTATTCAAATAGTTTAGCTGCATCAAAACACCAGTGTTAATGCAATGTGGACTGAAATACTATCACAACTAAAAAGAGGTTTGAGTCTAGTCAATGCAAAGAAAAGTTTTAAAAACTGTTTAGTTCAATTTGAAAGTTTTTGTCACTGAATGAGGTCTAAGCTATTAATTTTGCTCTCAAAGTGCACCATATTGTTTCATTTTACTTTAAAATGTACAACATTTTCTTTCGAGAAACCATGAGGGGCAGCGATTCCTCAACCGGGAGCCAGGGCCTACAAGGGGGCTGCAGTCTTAAAATAAGACAAAACCATGTTTAAAATAAGTTAATTCAGCTAAAAATCAACATGTAAAGATGAAACCATATTTCTTAATGACATTTGTTCCCATTTAACGAAAAACATTTCTTTAAGAACAAGGGTTTTCAACTCTTGGACAACTTGAGGGAATTTTAAGTGTGATTTCTTGACCTGGAAAAGTCAAGACAATTAATAAAAATTATAATTCAGAAGTAATTGTCAATGTCATTTTTATTTTATTTTATGAATTTACATAAATTTGGCCTAGCTCTAAAATATTTACTCGGTAGAAATTGCTATTTGTGATTTCAAAATCATCTTAAAACCTGTAATCACAAACTAGAAAACTGGTAATAAAAAGTGTAAACCATGAGGTTATTGCAATTATGGAATTTATTCATTTTATCTGTAATTCTTTTACTATATTGCCAGAAGTTTAAAAATGAGCAGCTTTGAAAATACTATAGCAAAACTATCAGAAATATTTTCAAATATTGTCTTTGGACAATAGGGTCCTTGGATTCAAATTTTTGAGAACCAATCTAACAGAATCCTGTGGGAAACACTGTAATCACACTGAATGAAAACATGAAAACACCCAAAAAGCACAATCATGATAAAAGTATGCGTTGCTTTTTTACTTCACCTCTAATAAGCCTTTCAAAGGTCTACATTGGGCAGTTTGGTGAAAATAGCAAACTGACTAATGTGGAAGTCATAACAATCTCTTGTCCATAATTCATCAACTTGATTCATTTCGGTCTGAATGGTAAACATGGCACCCACACACTTCCCTGCCCGTGTGTACAGCTGCAAATTAAACAGCTTTCAAACACTCTTACATTTTCAAAGCTGTAACACAGTGAGGGATGTCAGCAATCTGTCTATCTCTAAAGAAACGTTCACTCGCGCCACAAGAAAAGTACAAGAGAACCAGCCGAGCTGTTTACATAACGCATGATTAAACAGTATAAGGTAAATAAAAACTATATGGATCTCAATATCTCATATTTCAATCAAATAGCATACAATAAGAGTAGGGGAAAGTCAAAACGAGGCACTGTGGTAGGAAAATCTGACAGATGAGAACGACTGTCACATTATTGCTAGTTTACAATATAGTTAAAACCCATAAACAATAATGTTCAAAGAAAAGAGCAATAGAGACAGCTTGCCATTTCCCCCAATTTTATTAGCTGTGGATATACTGTACATTGATTCTAGTCCATGTTTATTAAAAGAATAAGAACACTTATTTGTTGGAGTATCTATTGATTAAGTACTTGTCATAATAAAGAAATGCATATGACTACGCACATCTTCAGTGAAATTAAATCCATTAGACACATATTTTCAGTTTTACAATCATCACAGATAATAATCGATATTTGTGATGTGTGCGATGCAAGCAAGACTTTGTTAATTAGCTCATGGTCGATGCCACTGCTATTAGAAAGCTAGGAAGTGCATTTGGCAATGTGAAATTAGTGATCAACCAATATTTTTTGATGGCCAGATGCTTTATCTTAAATATTATATCAGATGGCAAGTCCTTGATTCTGTAATCCTATATATATCCTATTGATTCTGTAATCCAGTTTTCACACAAAAAAAAAAAAAAATGCTTTTTTAAATATCAATACAAAAGAAGTAAATGCTGTAACATACAGTGCACTCAGTAATAAAGACATCCAACGCATGAACAGACCATACAGACGTTCACGCAGGCTACAAATGCACACTGCAGAGGATCTAACAGCAGGATTCAACAAAGTTTGTGAAATTAAATGTTTATTAGATAACCAAAGACTTGTTTAAATTATAGGAATGCTTATTTGTTGCACGCTGACAGTAAATGAGAAAGTATTACAAGCGTTTGCCTTTCTATTACTAGTAACGGAAAACCAAATGCTACAATATTTTTGTATACTGTTTATTTCTTTGTTTAACAGTTATAATTTATAAGACCGAACTGTTGAACAAAGACAGTAAAATAATGAAGAATGAACACTCAGGCGCTGTCAAAATAAAAGCCCCGCTTTCAACACACCAGCCAAACTGAGAAACATGCTGATAACAAAAGCATACTAGTCGATCACTAGTCAAAATATACTGTAAACCCTAATGCTCAAAATAATGAATTGGTTTGAGTGGAGCCAACTCAAATAGAGCCAAAACTCAAAACAAATGCAGAGTATTTCAAACTTTTTTTTCTTTTTTCTTTCGAGTTCTCAAAACTGACACATTTTAACTAATCTGAACCGTTTCATTGTTTTGAGTTTTATGAACTTGTTTCTTTTAATTTAGACAAACTTAAATTTAACCGAAACTGGGTTGGAACTTCTATTTCCCAGCATGCTTTGCCATGACACGCAAAAGGTACAGTAAATATCAAAATTAAGTGTTATATTATGTTTTTTGTGCAAGATTAATGTTAAGTGGGAGATTTAATAGTGTTTAATGTTTTGTTATGCTAGTTTAGAAGAGTTTCTGTTATGTTGTGTTTTTTGTAGTGTTTCCATCATGTGACGAGTGAAGCATGAGCTTAGTTTGAGAACAGATATATGATAAACGTATTATGTTGCTGTCCACATTCAGCAAGTGCTATGCTAATGCTACCAAAGCATTGTGTAACCAATTCGCAAGGTGGCATTTACTGAATTAGCTAGTTAAAGCTAGCCAAGTTTCCACTACTAAAAATTTGAGATTACGTGATATTTTAAAGTTAAATGTATGAATTAGCTCAAATATTTCAAGTTCAGAGCAATTAAAATGTATAATCTGCTAATTTAAAATAAAAGCAAGTTCTGCTTCCTTAAACTTTACATTTCTTAAGAAATTTGAGGCAACTGATTGCCTCAATTTTTTTGAGTTTTGCCAACTTTTTGGGTTTACAGTGTGGTAACAGACAGCAGCATAAAGCATGAAACCCAAAGTATTGCTTTAAGATATGTGTTCTGTCTGGAAAAGCCAAAAAATTACAACAACTGAGCTGAACTTTTGTACAGATTCAAGGTCAAACGACTGTTGACTAAGGTGGAGTGAACTGATGCAAAGTGTTATTTCGCTGTCTTTTGGAAGGTGTGTGTTTGAGAGACAGAGAGAGCACGACCAGGGACAGTGAAATACACACACACACTGTAGTTAAACGGAGAAGTGGATGTGTTGACAAGCACATTTCCATAATGCTCCTAAATCCAGAAAAAGGTCTGTCATGTCGGGATCTCATAAGCAGCTGTTCCGGTTCTAATCAGTCCTCCCTCTGTCTGTCTGGCCCATAAAACAGCGCAGCCACTGACGCAAACACATTACAGGCCCATCAGGCACAGCTCAGCGTGTGCGCGTCCCTGCGAAACGGCCGTAAAAGTGGGCCGTAGTGAGGCACTACTGATTAGATATGAGTTTGTTGTGGATGGCGACTGCACAGCTCAGCATGAGCAGATCACTTTAATTGGATTGTGGGATTTCATTTGGTTTTGCCCAAGCGCCGTCATCACGCTCCAGGGCTGGATCTCTGTGTGTGTGAGTGACTGTGATTGTGGTTATGATTAAACTAAACTAATAAACCCCCACAAGGCAGTAAAACAAGAATTGTGAACATAATCAGAAAATGCTTAACATGTTAAAAGCTTGGCAACCTTTGACAACATGTGCCCGTCCTACAGCCCAGAAGCTCCAGGCATGTGTGTGTGATTTAACTACCTCCTAATGGTTAACCAGATTACAGAGGCCAGTAAGTGGATTGTTCCAGCTTTCTTTCGCTCACATGGGGTGTTTCCATTGTGATTAGCAGTGGCCAGAGCAGTCCTTACACACACACACATGCGCTCAATGTCCATGCCCATATCAAACACACTAAATATATGAAAACGGGAAAACTAGCATTTCAAGATTTGTAAATGCGACAATCAAAACTCAGGTGAAAAGCCAAAAGCCAACCAAATTATGCCTCCTTTGGAAACATACTAAGTCAGCATCACATATATTTCTTGTGTATAAATAAAAATTTTAGAGCATAGACCAATGATCTGTTTGCAAACATACAGGATGCGTGCGCAGCTAGGTTGCAAAAAACCCAGGAGAGATAGCGTTTACGCATAGAAAATTACATGGACACGGTACAATATCGTTAGATTTAAAAAAAGATGATAGATTATTTATGGATATATATTTATAGATGACTAATTATAGATGTTATTTTCAAAATGGCCGCATATTACAATAGTTTGCTACCCAGCGATAAGGAGTGTTATACCATTGCAATTATCTCACAAATATTTGCTAAGTTTGTTGCAGTAGCTTACACAGCACAAGGAAGCTTGATTTCAAATGGTGAATTACATTTAAAAAGACGAGTAAACCATAATAAAATAAGAACAAATAAACAAATTACTATAATAGCACAAATAAATTCAATAGAAATAGACTGCTTTCTTTGTTCAGGTAAGTCTAACAGTATTCAGGTAAGAAAGTAATCAAATTTAAAATAACACTGGATTATCTTCATTGTAAAAAATGAAATGCAGATTAATCATTTAAAGTCGATCAGTCAAGAGCAGTAAGCGATCGTTTGTCTTTTATGGTTTGAATAACATTAATAACATCCGGCTGCTGTCCCTTTAAGACCTGTTACACAGCATTCTTCCTGAACTGTTTAAGACTGTGTTTATGTTAATACTCACCAAGATGGGCATTGTGACATTATTTTGAGTGTATTTGACCAATAAGCTGGGAAAAGGAGCTCATTTTTGCACTTGTATGTCAGAGGCGGCTTTATTACTGTGTGTGTGCGCGCTTCAGATGTGAGCGAGAAATATGTGGGAATGAGTAGAATTATGTCCAATCCCGCATGAAATTCAGACCCGTCACACCAACACTATTTAACCGGAGTGAATGAAAGGAGGCGGTTTGTGTCAACTCGCTGTCGGTCGGTCGGAGAGGAGAGCAAGAAAGCGCAGCTGGTATCTGTGTATCGATACTGTAGAAAGGAGGATATTTTTGACAACACTACTAGCAAAGCTTACATAACTGTATTCTGTTTACTGTGTTCTATTGTACAACTCATTATTTACAGATATTTTGTTGCTGTAAGCCAAACCGAGTGATGTGTCTGATTTAGCGCTACACAAAATTTTCCTGATCGTCTTTTGCAACCGACATGCGCAGTTGAACCAGTGTGACGTAGGCTGATAACTGGTCTATTGCATCAATAACAATAACAAGCTAATCTTAAACTTTATTTGACAAAATATTGTGAGTATGGTACTTAACCAGAATACTTATTTTGCTGCCGCAGTTACCGCTTCGGTTTCTGCGGAAAAGGCATTTGCAGCTTTTGACCATTAAGTGGCACTATATCGAAACGTATTTTCGCAAGTAGCAGTCAACCTCGCCTTGCCAAATTTGCGACTAGATTTGTTGGTTATTAGTGTTAATTTTGTCAGCATTTTTATTTATTTTTTATTTACTCAGTCTTATTTAGCTCTTTTAATCATATTTAGTCAAACTTGCTCTGTTTTTGGTTAGTCAAGTTTTAGTCGACTAAATGTCAGGGCAATATTTTAGTCTAGTTTTAGTCAACAAAAACTTTTTTTCATGCTGCATAATGGTTAAACTGATAATGATGATTATTATAATCACAATGACTGTTGTTATTTGAGAAATTTATTTTGACATTTCATCAGAATTCATCTTTCACCTATAAGCACTCATATGCATGGTTTATTTTAACTCATTTAGTTTCCTGATTTATTATAGGCTATTTATCATATACATTAACACACTCTCTGTACATTATGAACATTGGTCAAACAAGAAACCTCCCCAAAAATTAAAACAGTGAAATTCCTAAAAGTAATTCATTTTTTTATTTCTTTTTTTAATATTACTAACAACAGTAAAAAGACTTTTGCATTGCCACACAGAGCTGTGTAAGTGCATTTATTCAGCAACCACACTCACAAACAATATAGTCGAGATTCATGTTTGGATATATTAGTTTATCACAGAATGTCCAATGCCAGATTTAGTCAGAGCGAACAGTGCAAGCGGTTGTGAAGGAACACAGGCATTCAGTCTGAATGACACTTTTATTTACATAGAATATGAACTTAGATCTTAAATGTCTGTCTGTGTTTTCAGATCATTCATGCTTCTTCCGCAGTGTAGAGAGAGCGCATGCATGGTTGCCAGAGATTAAGTAAAACACCGGGCAGAAAATATATCCTTTTAAAGGGGTTATGAACTGCATTGTTTTATAATGTTTCCTGTGGTGCACTTATCAAAATTTGTCATAATTTAGAAATAAAAGGAATTTTTCCTACCCTGATTTGAATGCTCTGTTTGAAGGGGCGTGTCTGCAGTGAGACTTCAGTGTAAATACCACTGCTGTGATTGGCTGCTGTGAGACTTCAGGTGTAAACGCCCATTGCTGTGATTGGCTGCTGTGAAACTTCAGTGCAAATGCCCACTGCTGTGAGACGTCAGTGTAAACGCCCCCTGCTGTGAAACTTCAGTGTAAACGCCCATTGCTGTGATTGGCTGCTATGAAACTTCAGTGCAAATGCCCACTGCTGTGAGACGTCAGTGTAAACGCCCACTGCTGTGAGACGTCAGTGTAAACGCCCACTGCTGTGAAACTTCAGTGCAAATGCCCACTGCTGTGAGACGTCAGTGTAAACGCCCACTGCTGTGAGACGTCAGTGTAAACGCCCACTGCTGTGATTGGCTACTGTGAGACTTCAGAGTAAATGCCCACTGCTGTGATTGGCTGCTGTGAGACTTCAGTGTAAACGCCCACTGCTGTGATTGGCTGCTGTGAGACTTCAGTGTAAATGCCCACTGCTGTGAGACGTCAGTGTAAACGCCCACTGCTGTGATTGGCTGCTGTGAGACTTCAGAGTAAATGCCCATTGCTGTGATTGGCTGCTGTGAAACTTCAGTGCAAATGCCCACTGCTGTGAGACGTCAGTGTAAACGCCCACTGCTGTGAGACTTCAGTGTAAACGCCCATTGCTGTGATTGGCTGCTATGAAACTTCAGTGCAAATGCCCACTGCTGTGAGACGTCAGTGTAAACGCCCACTGCTGTGAGACGTCAGTGTAAACGCCCACTGCTGTGAAACTTCAGTGCAAATGCCCACTGCTGTGAGACGTCAGTGTAAACGCCCACTGCTGTGAGACGCCAGTGTAAACGCCACTGCTGTGATTGGCTACTGTGAGACTTCAGAGTAAATGCCCACTGCTGTGATTGGCTGCTGTGAGACTTCAGTGTAAACGCCCACTGCTGTGATTGGCTGCTGTGAGACTTCAGTGTAAATGCCCACTGCTGTGAGACGTCAGTGTAAACGCCCACTGCTGTGATTGGCTGCTGTGAGACTTCAGAGTAAATGCCCACTGCTGTGATTGGCTGCTGTGAGACTTCAGTGTAAACGCCCACTGCTGTGATTGGCTGCTGTGAGACTTCAGTGTAAAAGCCCACTGCTGTGATACTGTTCATTCGACGAGTAGCCAGTATACCAGTGGGCGGGGACAACGATGCAATGATGTAAAAGTAGGCCTTGTCATATGCGAATGATTGTGCCCCTGTGACGCCACATGCCACTTCAAACAAAGCTTTTTACAGCTTGATTATTAAATGCTTCTTCTTTTATGACGTTTTAAGTTACGGAACTTGCAGTATTAATGATACAAAGACCTCTTATATGCGAAAAGATCAACGAAAATTTGATTTCTCATGTCATGACCCCTTTAAGAGAAAAGCTCTGATTGGGGGATTTAAACTCTTGACATCTGGCAGCGTGAGAGATCGTAATAGAGGCTTGTACAGCAGTCTATAATGTTTTGTCTCCTCTTTTTTCAACAAAAATAAAGAGAGATTTTGGTAAAGTTTTTGTTTTAATCTACAGTTTATTCTCGTCTTTTTCATCAACGACATCGACATATTGATATACACTCACCTAAAGGATTATTAGGAACACCTGTTCAATTTCTCATTAATGCAATTATCTAATCAACCAATCACATGGCAGTTGCTTCAATGCATTTAGGGGTGTGGTCCTGGTCAAGACAATCTCCTGAACTCCAAACTGAATGTCAGAATGGGAAAGAAAGGTGATTTAAGCAATTTTGAGCGTGGCATGGTTGTTGGTGCCAGACGGGCCGGTCTGAGTATTTCACAATCTGCTACGTTACTGGGATTTTCACGCACAACCATTTCTAGGGTTTACAAAGAATGGTGTGAAAAGGGAAAAACATCCAGTATGCGGCAGTCCTGTGGGCGAAAAATGCCTTGTTGATGCTAGAGGTCATAGGAGAATGGGCCGACTAATTCAAGCTGATAGAAGAGCAACTTTGACTAAAATAACCACTCGTTACAACCGAGGTATGCAGCAAAGCATTTGTGAAGCCACAACACGCACAACCTTGAGGCGGATGGGCTACAACAGCAGAAGACCCCACCGGGTACCACTCATCTCCACTACAAATAGGAAAAAGAGGCTACAATTTGCACAAGCTCACCAAAATTGGACAGTTGAAGACTGAAAAATTTTGCCTGGTCTGATGAGTCTCGATTTCTGCTGAGACATTCAGATGGTAGAGTCCGGTGGTGGTGGTGTAATGGTGTGGGGGATGTTTTCTTGGCACACTTTAGACCCCTCAGTGCCAATTGGGCATCGTTTAAATGCCACGGCCTACCTGAGCATTGTTTCTGACCATGTCCATCCCTTTATGACCACCATGTACCCATTTTCTGATGGCTACTTCCAGCAGGATAATGCACCATGTCACAAAGCTCGAATCATTTCAAATTGGTTTCTTGAACATGACATGAGTTCACTGTACTAAAATGGCCCCCACAGTCACCAGATCTCAACCCAATAGAGCATCTTTGGGATGTGGTGGAACGGGAGCTTCGTGCCCTGGATGTGCATCCCACAAATCTCCATCAACTGCAAGATGCTATCCTATCAATATGGGCCAACATTTCTAAAGAATGCTTTCAGCACCTTGTTGAATCAATGCCACGTAGAATTAAGGCAGTTCTGAAGGCGAAAGGGGGTCAAACACAGTATTAGTATGGTGTTCCTAATAATCCTTTAGGTGAGTGTAGTCACAGTTAACATTTAATGAACTCATTTTCGATTCATCTAGTCATGGGAAAAAAGCTAGCCGACAAACATTTTTCATCATTTTCCGTTTTTGTTAATGAAATTAACACTAATGGTTACAGTCAGCTATAATCTAAGAAAAACAGTAGTTAAAAGATTTCATATTCCTTTTAACTTCTGGTTATGCTTATGTCTGTTGGTCTGTGCTTAATGTTTTACTGTAGGCTATAGCACTACACCGCATTTTAGAATTGACACATTTAACAGGTGTGCAGTATTTAAATTATTGGATCCTGTGTCATATAATTTTTGCCATAAAATAAAGAAAAGGTGGTTTGCTTTGCATGGGAGCATGATAGCCTGTTTCTAAGCCATATGACAATATTATCACCACACAATAATAAAATATTTGTCACAAATACCAATGTTAAAATGAACATTTAATAATTCACTAATAAAAAAACATGCATTTCTGAGCACTTTCAGTACAGAACCAACTACTGGTCAAGACCATTTTTCACCCTTAAAACTTAAACTTAATAGTTTGGCCTAAAATCAAGAGACTAGTCTTGTCACTATATTACATGTCATCATGCTATAGTTTATATATTATATTTAGAACACAAAATCATAACTGACGAACATAATTTTTTATATTAGCACAGAAAAATACAACTCTTATACATTTCATCTGCATATTATTTCCATATGAATATATGAACATAAATGCAATTTGTGCCATCACATTACATTGCTAAACATTATTTAGTATCCTTGTCTTGTTTAAGAATAAATATAGGCTATCAAAATATCAGTAAAAACAATATTGTATAAAGTACTTTTCAGAGAAAGTTTTCAGAGAAAAGTTATTCTCATTATTTTCCACTGGCCAAATAGTAACTATTTTTAAGTGTTTTAAACAAATTTATGCATCTATAAATATAAACAATTTTGCCTTTACCTTGCTTATACCTATAAAAAAATTTTTTAACTACTGTATACAATACTTTTTAACAGTTTCATACAATTCAGACATTGTAAATGCCATTTGCTAAATTGCATGGTGCATGACCTATTTTTACTGTACTAACTTTTTTCACAGTACTATACTGTATATTGCGCACGCACAAACACACACACATTTACTTTTGCTAAAAACTTAACCCTAAGTGCATTTCACAATAATTATAATAACAACAATAATAATAATAGCAATAATACTACTAATAATAATAATAATAATAAACATACAACACATATACAAATTAGGACATTAGAAGATTTTGTCTAGGTGCAAATTTGCCACTGATATATCATTAAGTAGGCACACACACACAGACACACACACACACACACACACACACACACACACACACAACAATAACCGATTTTGCCTTAAAAGGCAACAAGATCGCTTTACAATGTCTCGTCTTTTTCAATAAATTTTGCATGAAAACACATTGTGCTGGGTGTGGAGAAGCCTGCTGTCATCCTAGAGGTCTGATAAATCTTTCATGAAAACAACACCACACGTGGGTCTGTAAGCCCCCCGCTACGCCGCTTTCCCCTTTGATCCTCGCACACATACGTCCTGCAACGTGGATGCAAATCACTCATGAACCACTTCAAATGTGTCTGTGTGTCAGAGTGCATACAGCAGGTTAACAAACCACAACATGCTAAAAAATCCAGGGGAAAAAGAGGCTATTTGAGGAGAAAAGCCAAACGGGAAGCACCAGGGAAGAGCTTTTAATGTGCATATGTCCCTGAGCGCAGAACAACAGTGTCTAAACCGTAAGAATGATTGATGTGTGCGTGATTCACACACACACACACACCTACTGCATTAGCATAATCCTCATTAGTCATGTAGTTTTCACAACTTTATACAGTTGTCATTATATTGATTATCAGCTCTTTATGGTAGTAAAAATAACACCTAGAGATCATCTGCATCCATCTCCATATAGCACATAGATATAATTCTGTGTACCTTGCTGACTTTTTGCATATAATGTATTCACAATTTAAATAAAAGTTGTTTTATGTTGCTAAGTATTACCAATATTAAATTGTCAATTTTGTTAGTTTTGTCTAACTGATGCACAGCAATAATTAATAACTCATTCTTAAATGGTTCTTTTTGAATGTGTACATGGCACGCAGTTCCCTAATGCCAAAAATATTGTAATGTAAATTCTATTCATTAACATTAATAATAATGATTACAAAAGCAAGGAAAATGATCAACAATTATGATTATTGTCATAATCGAGCAGCACTAGATGATAGAGGTGCATGATATATGGGCAGTGGATATATTACTGGCCGATAACGGCTCGTTTTAAGTGTGACCATCTGCTGTTTGCAAAAGTATGCCAAACATAAACAGTGTTGGGGAAAGTTACTTTTAAAAGTAATGTTACTAGGTTACTTTTTATGGAAAATAATTTGTTACACTTCTTTTGCATTATTTTTCTCTCACCTGGGGCCTCATGTATAAATCTGCACGTAGATTTCATCCTAAAAGTGTGCATACGCACAAAAGCTAGATTTTGTGTATGCACAATAGTTTTCAGATTTATAAAATCATGTGTACACCCGAACCTGTGCAAAATTCCCTTTATAAAACCCAGTCAGCGGAAGATTATGTGAATGTGCATACATGCATCTCCACTCCACCTCCTCTCGGAAATAACCTTATACTGAGCTTACAACATCTAGTTTTACTATGCATATCCTCATCTGCATATTATTTCCATGAATATTCCCATATACACCACGTTTAACGGTAGTCTACAAGACATATGAGATATGAGATACAGAACATAAATGCAATTTGTGCCATTACATTACATTGCTAAACATTATTTAGTATCCTTGTCTTGTTTAAGAATAAATATAGGCAAAATATCAGTAAAAGCTAAATTATATAAAGAATTTTTCAGAGAAAGTTTTCAAAGAAGAGTTATTCTCAATCTTTTCCTAAAATAGTAGCTATTTTTAAGTGTTTTAACCTTCTAAACTCCAAGGACCCTGACGTTATCAAGTATATACTTTACATTTTAAATGTCTGTGGAGGAGACATTTTCTCTGACTCATATGTGGTACCATTTGAAAGCTTTGGCATTTGTTTTACACAAAGTCACCTACTTACATTTAATTAATCTGGGACTATTTCCGCATAGATTTGGCCTACCCAAATTGGAACGCTTCCCATACACCCATACAGTGGTCTAAATACACAATTTTGGTGTCATTGTACAGGAAACCCTTTGAAGTTACATAAAACACGGCTAAAATTGATAAACATTTAAGTATATGTTGTCTTTGCATTTATATCATCTTACATGATAGACAAAATTCTTGTTTCCAGTATTTTCTTGAAAAAAAAAAACCTTTTCCACTGTTGATGTATGATACAAGGAATACACTGTTTAAGGATATAGTATACTATAACTTAACTAACTTAACTACTAACTTAACTATAACTTAATTAACTTAAACTCAACTAACCACTCTTTACACAAACACTGTTACAGTAGCTAAAAGTCCAATGGCTTTAAAGGTATTAAATGATCAGATCCATTTGAATAAATCTTGCATACATGATCCAGAAAAAAATCTTTTTCCCAGTATTTTCTGGAATCTAGTGGAAACAGCCCAAACTGTCTGCAGGGTGCTAGAGCACACAGGGCCTGAGTTATACACTTTCAAAAATGAATTTAAAACCAAAAAATTATCATGCGCCTAGAACTCCTTGCTGTAATTAAAACATTAAAACGTAGCGTTCCACAGGAAAGGTATTCAAAAGCATTTCTATCTAAATTCATATAATTTTTGCTTAACTTCTGGATAATGACTTAATTGGATAATGCTTACCTCCATCAGTGAGAGTGGAATATTTAATTAAATGTGTATATCAAAATGAAAAAATCATTCTGTTGACTTCATTACTTCGCTCACTCCAGTAAGAGATTGCATACATACGGTCTTGAATGTGCAGACTGTGTGCACATAGTTATGCTACGTTTATTATTTATAAATCCTGATATGCGCGTGTAAAATTGTGTACGCCAATTTCAATGCCTTTCAATGCCAACAACGTTTAAACATCAGGCCCCTGGGCTGGGCTTGCTTGTTTACTGCTGTTTGTAAAAATCTAGCAAATTTAAAGGCCCTTTCGCACCAAAAGTTAAATGAATAAGCCTCAGGCTGATGGAAATACAAATTCAAGCCTATACAGTAGAGGGCACAGCTCAAACAAACCTTTCAGCTGTGTTGCTAATCTAGATCGCACAAGAAACGGCTATTCTTCTGCAATCCAGAATACTTCTATTCAGAAGAACAGAAGACAAATGTGGTTTATCTAAAGTCATCTTTGTTTATTAGTATGGCTGAACTGAAATATCGAAGATCAACAGCAAAGACATTGGTTAATAAAATGAGATTAAATACATAAAGTATATTTGTGTTTTGTAACATTTAATTATTGCAGGTTTGCATAATATTCAGAGTTTTAATTCATTTTGAGGAATACTGAATCTGAATACTGAAGCAAGTGAGATTGTAGTTTAGAACTACAATAACCATTTTTTTCCAAGCACTTTGCACAACACCTCTGCACTTACTCCTGATTTCTCTCACCATGGGGACAGGAGAGCTGTCAGTCTATAAATGGGAAAGCAAAGTAACTTGTGTTACTTATTTGAAAAAATAACTCTGTGTAAATTTAAAGGTAATGAGTTACTTTACCTGTTACTTGAAAAAGTAATCTGATTACATAACTCGTGTTACTTGTAATGCATTACAACAGTGAACATAAACATAATTTCACAGTAGATGAATATCGATTACAATGAGCAAAAAAACAACATAACATGGTGCAGAGATTGATTTAAAAAATATATATTTATGAAAAATTTAAAAATTAGCTAATTATACAATTTACATTTTTTCTTTAGCAAACGTATTTTAAAATAGAAAATTTATATTTAATGATTATAATAATTTTATTTTACACAAGTTACAATAATATACATTTTATGTTTTAATTTGATTTACCTGCCAAAAATCCTCAAGCTTTTAATTTGGTGGAAAACTGCAGATATAGGCCTTCAAGTCTCTGTTTAGTTGACAACAGGTTTATAAATGCTTTTGTTTCAAATCTGGTAAAATGCTGAAAACGTATGTCCATAAAAATGTTGGAAACACAGAAAACACCGGATCATAAGCTGAGCTGGCGTAAACGAACACAGTGAAACACTTCACTCTGAAACAAGCAGCGCAGAATGGGAAGAGTTACTAGCTTTTCATCAACATGCAAAACCCTGCAGTAGACTATTAAAATAAAGAAATATTCAGAAACAGGTGCTGTTATATAACTTACAGTCTACAGGCAACCATTGTATTGTTATTTTTGTTTTTAAATATTTTATTAAACTGCAGATTGAAAAAAAGAATGCTTGATAATATTTTTAAAATAAGAGATCACTGCCTATATTTATATCAAATTTATACAGAATGCTACAGAATAAAACAAATAACACAAAAACATTTAACTTGCACTGTAAACTTACAAAATAAACATCACATCAAGATGTGTAATCATAAAAAATAAATTTGACAAAAGTGCAAAAAATAAGGATGAATGATGTTTGACAGGTAACATCTCTTATCCCTGCATAATTGCATACACAGACAAACTTTGCTCTCTTGTAGACAGCAAAGCTGGCATCTTAAGCTTTTAATGTTTTACTTCAGCTAATTGCATAGTATCAAAACGCTAGAACACCTTAGCAGCTGCTTAGAAACATCCTAGCAACCACCCAGGGCTGTGTTTCCCAAAAGCATAGCGAACTAAGTTGATCATATGAGAAAATTGGTGGCACAATCAACTTGGGCTCACAATGCTTTTGGGAAACGCAGCCCAGAACACCACAGAAACTACGTAGTAACACCACGGGCAACTGCCCAGAACTCCCTGGCAGCATAGCAACTATCCTGACTACCCAACAACCTCTTTGTCAAGCAAACATACTGTTAGCGTGTCTACTCTATTGTAACAAATGTGCTGGAACCCTATTGCAATTTTACCATACGTACGATTTTGACTAATCAACCTGATCTCTACCAAACAAAAAGTCCAATCTTAAAAGGCGTCATGTCAAGAGGAATCAAACTTTTCCTTGATATTTTGACATAAAAAACAATGTACGTTTCAGTACTTGAAACTTCCTCTTCAGTCCAAAAAGAGCAAATATTGTTTCCACTCTGCAAAAACAACTTGCTCAACCTTGTTGTAGCATCAGAATGGAACTCATTTTATATCTCCACATCCACAACATACAATAATCGCTGTGAATTGATAATGAGAGAGTGGTACTCCAAACCTGAAAGGGTTAATATTGTTAGTGTATTGTGCTTTTAACCAATAGAAAGATTAAGATGTCCAGTAAGATCCCCAGACGCTGTTGTGTTCCTGGATGCAGACTTATCATGGAGGTCTGGGGCCGTATTCACAAAACATTTTAAGGCTAAAAGTAGCTCCTAACTTGCTGATTTAGGAGAAACTATTAAATATAATGGGCGTGCCAGGCCTAATTTTAGGACTCTTCAATTTAAGAGTATTTCACAAAGCATTTTAGCGCTAAAACCAGCTTCTAAAGTGAAAAATTAATAGTCAAGAGGACTCCTAAGTCACTAAGACCAAATCACAAACAATCCTAATGGATGCTGTGGACCTTTCTCCCCTTTCTCTCTTCCACTTCGGTTCCTGTCTACTCACTATCATAAATAAAAAGCAAAAATGCCAAACAAATAAATAATTATTTAATAAAAATAAAAAAAAAGAAAGAAAATAATGCCTGATTACCTGTGGCAGTTGTTTCACGAGTTCACACTTACAAATAATTGGATAGAGTAAAACAGTAAAATAAACCTATTTGCTGTGCTGTCCGGCAAAACATCGAGGGCTCAGAGCTTGGAATTTAGGCCAAAACCCAGAGTTCTACCCCGTATCTCCAGCTGGGATGAGAGTGACAGTCGGGGTGGTGGAGGGATGCAGAAAACTGTTGAGGTAACCAGGTGAGTTGGCTGTGTGTACTGTATATGCCTCTTCTCGAGCTGATTAGATAAACCGTTTGAACATGCTCCTCCTGAACTTTGTTTAAAGAAAGTAATTTGTTGCTTGAATTCTGCAATCTCTCTAAGAGGCTGACAATTAGCTGATCATATACTTGTTTAATTAGTGAATTTATTTAGTTAATTAGTGACACTTAGCCTAATTTGTTACATTTATATAGCGCTTTTCTTGGCACTCAAAATGCTTTACATTGGAAGGGAGGAATCTCATCAACCACCACCAATGTACAGCACACATAAGCTTATGGTGGAGAGGAGACAGAGTGATGAAGCCAATCAGTGTGTGTGTGTATATATATATATATATATATATATATATATATATATATATATATATATATATATATATATATATATATATAATTAGGAGGCCATGATGATGGACAGAGGACAATGGGCAAATTTGGCAGGGTTACACCCCTACTCTTTATCGAAGGACATCCTGGGATTTTTAATGACCACAGAGAGTCAGGACCTCGGTTTAACATCTCATCCAAAGGACGTGCTTTTTGACAGTACAATGTCCCCGTCACTATACTGGGGCATTAAGACCCACACAGACCACAGGGTGAGCACCCCCTGCTGGCCTCACTAACACCTCTTCCAGCAGCACACTAGTTTTCCCAGGAGTCTCCCATCCAGGTACTGACCAGGCTCAGCCTTGCTTAGCTTCAGTGGGAAACCAGTCTTGAGCTACAGGGTGACAGTCTGTGATACTTTTTTCAATTTGAAAGAACACCATTTATTTAAAACAGACTTTTTTTTTTTGTAACATTGTAAATGTTTACTGTCACTTTTGTACTGTCACTTTTTTGTTGCACTTCTGAATCAAT
>CM031957.1:27130693-27142126 GCA_018749465.1 Paracanthobrama guichenoti
TTCAACATTTGATATGTTATCTATATTCTATATTCATGACAGAACTCACTGTATTCTCCGTCATGCTTCGGTTGTCAAATGTATCATTGGCTTAAATACATATTTCACTTGTTCAAGGATTTGCAGTGTTTAAAAATGTTAAATACATGTAAGCCTATATTTGTCATGTAGTGAATTAGCTCAGAGGGGAAATATGTCACGGTTCATGAATTCACTGTCTCATATCTGTGTGTGTATGTGTGTCTGTGGATGGGGCGGAGCCACTGCTTTACTGCTTTGTCGATACACCTGTCGCAGCTGATCAGCGGACCAGCTGCAGATCATCAGTGCACCCTATTTAGTCTCCCTGTACTCTCCTTGTCATTGTCAGAGCGTTGTTGGATGTACCAGAGTTCCCCGCCTGTTCCTGTGTCTCCTTCTGTTGCCTGTGTCCTGTGTGTTTGTCGTCACCTCCATCATTCTGCAGCGTCCCTGTGCTACCAAGAGTTTTCTTTGCTCTGGAATTACTACTTACTGCCATCCACTGTTCTGTTGTCTTAATAAATAAATTTTTACTTGCATTTAAATTTGAGGGTAGATGCCCGTCTCAGCTGTTTGAACAACGATACAGGATGGTCTTTCAGTTTGGAAATGTCGAATGCCCTCAGGCCAGCGGCTGGGATGCGGTCAGTCCCGTCTCTGATCCTGAGCCCATACAGGTGGGTTGTGCTCGGCTTTCCCGGGAGGAGAGAGAGAGACGGAGATCCCGTGGTCTTTGCATGTACTGTGGTGGAACTGGTCATTTCATTAATAACTGTCCTTTCAAAGACCAAGCTCGGCGGTAAAGGGAAGGCTACTGTCGGGCGGGATCTCCGTGGATAAGACCTCATCCTCTACTCTCCTTCTGGTAAGACTGCTGTGGGCAGCACGGGCTCACACCTGTCAAGCCCTTCTGGATTCTGGCACAGAAGGTAATTTTATGGATTTGTCTCTGGCTCGTACTCTTGGTTTACCCATCACTCCTCTCAAGAACACCATATCTGTCAGTGCACTCAACGGTCAAGAACTCCCTTCCATCACGCTCACCACTAGACCCCTGACATTCATCTCATCACGTCTGGAAATCACACGGAACAGATTTCATTTCTACTCCTGGACTCACCCCTGGCTCCCGTGGTCCTCGGTCATCCCTGGCTTATCCAGCATTGCCCTAGGGTTGACTGGGGACACAATTCTGTTTCATCCTGGAGTAATAAGTGCTATTGTCTTGTATTGTATCTGCTTGTTTGTCTGTGTCCCGTTCTGTTTTTCAGAGTGAGGCGGTGAATTTTGTCTAACGTCAGACGTACCTCAACCTGAAGGAAGTGTTCAGTAAGTCCCATGCTGCTTCTCTTCCTCCGACTACGACTGTGCTATAGATTTACTCCCAGGTAAGTCTCTGCCTAGAGGCAAGCTTTACTCTCTTTCTGCTCCAGAGAGGGAGGCCATGGAGAAATATATTTCTGATTCTCTAGCCTCCGAATTCATCCGCCCTTCCTCTTCTCCAGCAAGGGCAGGGTTCTTTTTTGTGGGGAAGAAGGATGGCACTCTGCGACCTTGCATTGACTACCGAGGGCTGAACAACATCACGGTTAAGAATACCTATCCTTTGCCGTTGATGTCTTCAGCTTTCGAGAGGTTGCAGGGAGCATCCGTCTTCACAAAACTGGATTTGCGTAATGCTTATCATTTGGTTCGCATCAGGAAGGGGGATGAACGGAAAACCGATTTTAATATTTGAATATGAATATTTGGTGATGCCGTTCGGGCTATCCAACTTCCCAGTGGTTTTCCAAGCACTCGTCAATGATGTGTTGAGAATCAGTTCATATATGTTTACTGGATGACATATTGATTTTTTCTTCGTCTCTTCAGGAACACATTCAACACGTCAGACAAGTGCTTCAGAGGTTGCTAGAGAATGGGCTTTTTGTCAAGGCGGAGAAATGTGTGTTTCATGCACGGTCTGTTCCTTTCCTAGGGTATATCGTCTCGTCTGAGGGAGTGCATATGGACCTTGATAAGATTAAGGCTGTGGTAGATTGGCCAAGTCCAGATTCCCAAGGCCCTACAGAGGTTTGTGGGGTTTGCCAACTTCTATCGGCGTTTTATTCGCAAACTTCAGCCAACTAGCCGCACCGCTGACTGCCTTGACCTCTCCCAGAATGACGTTCAGGTGGTCTAATACAGCTGAGGCTGTATTTTCTAACCTCAAAAGTCGCTTCGTTTCGGCTCCCATCCTTGTTGCCCCAATCCCTCACGTCAGTTCGTGGTAGATGTCGATGCATCAGAGGTGGGGCTAGGTGCAGTTCTGTCCCAACGCTCTTCTTCAGACGATAAGATGCATCCTTGCGCGTTTTTGTCCCATCGTCTGTCACCTGCCGAACGTAATTTTGACATTGGTAACACAGAATTGTTGGCCGTCAAGTTAGCGTTGGAGGAGTGGCGTCATTGCTTAGAAAGGTCGGGGGTACCATTTATAGTGTGGACCGATCATAAGAACCTTGAATATATTAGATCTGCCAAAAGACTCAACTCCAGGCAGGCTCGGTGGGCACTTTTTTTCAGACGTTTTGACTTTTCTCTCTCGTACCGCTCCGGGTTCAAGAACATCAAAACCAATTCTTTATCTCGCATTTTTGATCCTTGCGAACGCCCGGTTACTCCCGAGTGCATTTTGCCTGAGAAGATAGTTATCTCTACACTCACATGGGAGGTCAAATCGAAGGTCAAGGTGGTCAAGGTCATCTTAGAAGAGGTAATGCCTCCGCACGGTTGCCCACCAAGTTGATTGTTTGTACCGGAGAAGTTAAGGTCCGAAGTCATTCAATGGGGTCACTGTTCCAACATTGCTTGCCATCCAGAAGTAAACCGCACTAGCAGTTTGATAAAGCAACGATTCTGGTGGCCATGTATGGCTCGCGACATTCGCAGTTTTGTCTTGGCTTGCTCGACTTGTGCCATTGGTAAAACCTCTAACCGACCTCCTGATGGGTTACTTCATCCGCTGGCTGTTCCTTTGAGACTCTGGTCCCACATAGCACTAGATTTTGTCACCACCCTCCCGCCTTCTAATGGCATGACGGTTGTTTTAACTGTAGTGGACCGGTTCTCGAAGGCAGCACATTTCATTCCCTTGCCCAAATTACCCTCAGCCAAGGAGACAGCGGTGTCTGTTATAGACCACATCTTTCAGTTACATGGTCTCCCGATGGACGTGGTCTCCGACAGAGGTTCCCAATTTGTGTCCAAATTCTGGCAAGAGTTCTGTAAGTTACTGGGGCGACAGTCAGTCTGTCTTCGGGTTACCATCCCCAGAGCAACAATCAAACCAAGCGAGCCAATCAGGATCTGGAGAGGGTGTTGCGATGTTTGGTGTCCAAGAATCCTTCATCCTGGAGCCAACAACTTTCTATGGTAGAGTACGCTCATAATTCATTACCAGTGTCATCCATGGGCCTTTGCCCATTTGAGTATAGTCTAGGTTACCAGCCACCTATTTTTCAGAGTCTGGATTCTGAAGTGTGGCTTTCCACCAAGAATATTCCGCTCTGCTCCGTGTCTAATAAACTTGCTCCCAAATTTATCGGCCCGTTCACTGTCACAAAAATCATTAGTCCGGTGACAATCCGCCTCAAACTTCCTCCAGCGTACAGGAGAATTCACCCCGCCTTCCATGTTTCCAAATTAAAGCCTGTTTTTCGTTCTCACCTTAATCCGCCCTTCTCGGTTCCCCCACCGCCGCGACTCGTAGATGGGGAACCAACGTATTCGGTTAATCGTATTCTGGACTCGAGACGGAGGGGATGCGGATTCCAGTATCTGGTAGACTGGGAAGGTTACAGTCCGGAGGAGAGAAGTTGGGTACCTGCTAGGGACATTCTGGAGCACTCCCTTATTGATGATTACAATCAACAGGTGGGTTCTCCTGGGAGCATCAGGAGGCGCTCCTAGGGGGAGGGGTACTGTCACGGTTCATGAATTCACTGTCTCATATCTCGTGTGTGTGTGTCTGTGGATGGGGCGGAGCCACTGCTTTGCTGCTGATCGATACACCTGTCACAGCTGATCAGCGCACCAGCTGCAGATCATCAGCACACCCTATTTAGTCTCCCTGTATTCTCTTTGTCATTGTCAGAGCGTTGTTGGATGTACCCGAGTTCCCGCCTTTTCCTGTGTGTCTCCTGCTGTTGCCTGTGTCCTGTGTGTTCGTTGTCACCTCCACCTTCATCATTCTCTCGCCGGAGGTCTGGGCTGTCTGCAGCGTCCCTGTGCTACCAAGAGTTTTCTTCACTCTGGAATTACTACTTACTGCCATCCACTGTTCTGCTGTCTTAATAAAGACATTTTTACTTGCATTTGAATTATGCTTCATCGAGTCATTACAAAATATTAATAATTATTCATAACTCATTACGATTATTCATTATGATTAATTATGAATATTTTAATCAGTTAAACAGATTAACTTGATGTAGCTACATTAACGTTACAATCAATCAATCAGTTCATCCTATGAACATTCAGTATCAATTATTAATTAATTCTAAGAAAAGGATACTTTTCATGACCACAGAAAAATAATTCTTCCTTTGTATTCTTCCTTTGTCCTTTGTACACAAGTGCTCAGAGCGCATAAGATCGATCATTTAAGTGACAATTTCTTTGCAGCGGGGAGTCAGAACCAAACATATATTGCGCACAAACTTTAATAACTAAATCACAGACAAGATTAAACAGACATACAACATACATACACAAAACATATAGGCTACATGGTAAAAGGTAAAGTTAAAGTGGTTGAAAAACCGGGTCAGAACAGATGGATGAAGTAATGGAAAGAGTCTAAAAATGGTTCGTAGACCTTCAGAGTGAGTTTTAAGGATTAGTTGTTAAACTGGACAAATAATTGTGTCTGATTTGTCTCAGTCGCTACAGACATTAAATGCCCTTACCTCCGTAGGCTACTAGTCACAAGTTCACAACATGAACATACATAAGGATTTTACTATATGATTACGCATTAATATATTTTCAAAATTATATGGTTAAAAGTATTTGTTTGGTTAAGAGTATCAGCTTATGCAAATTGATCCATGCTGTATGAACTAACAAAAATAGTTTGAATTAGCCATTAACAAAAAATCCTCAAAAAAAAAAATCATGATATTGATTGTACAATATCATCAATATTTGTCAATGTACATCATGATATTGTCACGTTACGTGTAGGATATAAGCTGACAGAGACGAGGATGAACAGGAGACAGGAACTTTAATAAAAAAAACAGAAGAACATATCTGGTGCTGGGGTGATGAGGTGATGGAAGACAGCTGGTGGTGACTGAATGCATGCAGGTGGTGGACCGAGAGGGATTCTGGGTGATGTAGTGCTGCAGATGACAGATGATCGTGACATTAGCTCCCCCTTCTGGTAGGTGCACCCTTGTGCCACAAACAGACCATCTGAGGAGGGTGGAGATGCAGCCACAGATGGAGACCCAGATGGAGCCCCAAATGGAGCCAATGAACCCATGCAAAGCTGAAGGTCCTGGAAACCGAGGTGGAACCACAGCGACGAGCGCCCGAGGTAGAACTGGTCAACCAGAGGGCAGAGGCTGAACCGGTGGGACCGAGGACAAAGGCAGAGACAGGGAACCCTCAGTGCAAGACGGAGCTGGTGGCCTGAAGGCCCTAGGCATTTCCGGATGGCTTGTAGGAGATGCAGAGTGGCTGAAGGTCAACAGTGATGGTGGGGCTGAGGAATTGGCTGAATGAGGCGGCAGGAGAGGGAGGCTGGGCGGGAATTCTGAGGATGGAAACGCTGGAGAAACAGGGGTCACTGGAGAAACAGGGGTAGCTGGAGAAACCTCTCCAAAAAAAAAGTATTAAATATCTCTCAAACAGAGTCATTAGTTCTTCAAAATAGCTGCCAGTGACTTTAGTCAATTTAACCACAAATTGTGGTGTTGTGGGCGGGGCTTTCCTTCCAGCCCTCGAGCGCCACAATCACTCCCTCAGCAATGTACGGTGTTGCCAGCCCACGCACCTGGTCAGACCTTGCAGATGGTCCAGGCTCCAAGGTGATGACACACTCCATCCTTATCCTTGGTACGGGCTCGTCTCCACGCTGTGGTGGACTTGTGCAACATCTCCGTCGAGTCACTCGCTGGTGGTGGTTGGTTGGTCTCTGGCGGTGATAGAGTGGGACTGGCAATGCTGTCCTCCTCAGCCGAGCCGATGGTAAATGGCGAGTCGTTGTTTACCAGTACCCACTCCACGAATGCGGCGAAATCCTTCTTAGGACTGTCCGCTGGAACGCGTGCCTTTGACCGCTCGCTCAGGGTGGTGTGGTAAAAAATACAGAGCGTGCGGTCCGGGTAAATGGGTCTGGCACACGAGATGTAAAAAGTCCACTCTGGATTGCCCTTGTGCTTTCAGGTCTCCCTGCTCCAGGCAGAGAAATTGGACAGTGGGAAGGTCCATGGGGAAACGGGGGAAAAACTAAACAGAGGAAAAAACGCAGCAAAAAAACCTGTTTCGGTCGGTTATAAGCTCACAGAGAAGAAGATGAACAGGACAGGAACTTTAATAATAAAACTCACACGTATAACTAAAGACGAAAACTGACAAACACAGAATGAAACAGAAGAACATATCTGGTGCTGGGGTGATGAGGTGATGGAAGACAGCTGGTGGTGATTGATGAATGCGTGCAGGTGGATCTGGGTGATGTAGTGCTGCAGATGACAGATGATCGTGACAGATATCTTAATGCATATATGCGACTTATTTAAAAGTATAGTTGTTAAATATTGTAGACATTGGTCCAATAAAAATCCATGTGAAAATAGCTTATATTTAACAAAAGAAAATTACGTGTATGGGTAGCGCAACTATGACTGTTTAAGCCCCATCCTCACTTCCGGTTCTGTGGTTCCGGTTCTGAAACTGTGGTTCTGAAACTGCTGGTGCTGCGGTTCTGCAGCTGGATACTATTGGCTCATTCCTTAAAAAGGTTCCTTAATAGTGTAGTTTTTTATAGTTGTCTTTAGCAGTTATAACTGACACATATTGGTAGACTGAAAAAGAGAGGCTGGACATACTGACATTGTGTTTATGACAGAAGTTCACAGCTTGTAGAGTTTGCCACACAATACTCTTAAGTTGTGCCTCAGGAACTCTAAAGAGAGAAAAAAAGAACAAATGTTAATATCAAGACTAAGGCTGCTGGCCAAGATATAAATGTTAGGGCGTTTTCACACCTGGCTTGTTTGTTTCGGAACCTGGCACATTTTCTCCCTTAGTTCAGTTCATTTAGGCATATATGAACACTGCAATTGCTCTTGGATACGCACCAAAACAACTGCTCCAAGATCGCCTGACCGAGGTGGTCTCAGCCCGATTGAAAACAAACTCTTGGGCAATCTGACCCAACAGACCAACAAACCAAGCAGTATAAAAATATATAACAGGAAATGTGTTATATAAAAAGCAGCATTGTCTGATTCTGTGAGTGAACACACTTATCACAGTTGAAAACAGCAGAGTGCCTCTTCATCTTAAAGGGACAGTTCACCTAAAAATGAAAATTAGCCCATAATTTACTCACCCTCAAGCCATCCTAGGTGTATATGACATTCTTCTTTCAGACGAATAAAATTTATAGAGTTATATATAAAAAAATGCCCTGGCTAATCCAAGCTTTATAACAGCAGTGAATGGCTGTTTCTGTTTTGAAGTCCACAAAAGTGCATTTATCCATAATAAAAGTGTTCCACACGGCTCCGGGGCAAAGGCCTTTGCCTTTGTGATGTGTTTGTGTAAGAAAAATATCCATATTTAAAACTCTACAAACTGTAATCTCTAACTTCTGCTAACTGTTATATGCGCGTTCACAAACAAATCAAAATCAAAGTTCTTATGGAGACTATGTGATTACTCTGCACTTTTACTCTGTATGCTTTTTAATAGTTTTTCTATTTTATACATGCGCTAAGTGATCATCGTTGACCGTTGCGCCACGTCTTGAAGCTTTTTCAACATGTTGTGCTGGAGACCCTGCCTTCTTTTCCATTCATCAGCATTGCGCTCTGCAGTTGGATACTATTGTGCCTGTCTCGTGTTTTTAAGAGTTTTTAAAAATGTGTTCTATTTGATCACCCCCTTATGCCTTCCACTCAGACATCAAAGTATGTTGTCAAACTGAACAGATATCGAAACTAAAGTACTTCTTCTCATGCGGGCGAATGAAGACAACGGCACAGCGTTTAAAGATGACTGACATCACAGAATTTATCAGTATTTTGGTGCCGATGTGTGAACGGTCTCTTACCGGTAAAAAGCCAGAACGCCGTTGCTTGTGTGAACAGCATATTTGTGTATTTACTGGTAAAGTCATTTTGGTAATTTGCTGTGTGAAATGGGCTAATGTCTAATTTCACATTTCACATCACCTGGTTTTCCTCACACACAATTTGAAGAGACTCAACCGGACACAGGCAGAGTGAAATACTGGATTTTTTTTCGATCAGGTAGGGTAGCTACAAGTGATTTCAAAACATTTCAGCTGGTTCTAATGTGATTTTTGGATGCTGTGGTCATGTTTAGCTAAAAAGACTGCCACTCCAGTTTAGCGTTTGACAATTCTGGCTATACTTTCATTATTTATTTTATTTATTGATCACTCAGGGTTATCTAATTTAACTATTTGTGGCTTGTGTTTTGAATATATGTTCCCCTGCACTTACCTATTAGAAAGGTATATTCTGTTCCAATTTAATTCTGTAAATTAATTTTTGATTGGTTTGGGTGCATCGATGTTGCGCTGTAGCCTACTTAGAGTACAGGCAATTTAGCTGATTTAATTACATTTGCCGACATGTGAAATGCAAATCCTGTCTGCGGTATGGCCTTTCTTCAGTTATTTATTTGTTATTTTTTTAGGTTTATTGATCCAAAATGTGTTTCTGTGATATCCAAAATATCTTTGTGTGATGTTCTGTACAATCATGGCTTTAAAATGATTTGATTATCAGTCGACTATAGGCAAGACGTTACAATTTTGATTATATAAATCCTTAGTCGGGGACATCCATATCCCCTACCCCCTTTTTTCCCACATACACAGACATCAAGAATTGAATGAATGAATCTCAACAATGGTGACATGCTTCATCCTGGGAACCATGTCTAATTTTTTTCCCCCTGTAATGTATTTTAAGAATCAAAATTCAGAATGTCTGATCTATGACAAGGGAATATCATCTATTAATAACAAAAAGTGTTTGGTCAGGGATAAGATTACTTATGATGCTGAAAACTATATCACCTGATCTTCTTTGTTTATGGCTTTCTTTGCAACAAAATATGTGTTTTGGTAAACAATGTTACAAAGACCACAAACATAAAAATCAAATCAAATCACCTTTATTTATATAGCGCTTTTTACAAGTCCAATTGTTTCAAAGCAGCTTCACAGTGTTAACAGGAAATTAATGCAACAGAATTTCATTCAGCTGTACAGCCGCTCTGGTGAAAACGGTGATGTTATCCAGCTAATTTCAATTATCATATAGTGTCAATGTGGGCAGATCTGTAATATAGTTGAAATTTAGGTGTCCCCAACTGAGCAAGCCAAAAGCCAAGAGTCAAAAGCCAAACTGCTCAACTAAAGGAAACACATTTTCAATAAAGCACACCCCCTTTTCAAGATGGCTGCACATGTGTGTTTGTGTTCGTTTGTCTAAAGTTCACTAGTTGTTATTGATATGTTTATGCTACCTCTTTTATACTCCTTTTATTGTTTTGGTTTTGCTTATTAACTCCAGACCATCCTATACTGTAAAAATGGGGGTATATATGGCGATATGCCTACTTTGTTCCATGGTGTGGAGGTTGCCTATGGTTGGAGTGAGCAGCGTGTCGTCTGCTGTTGAGCGGGAGGGACACGCACCTGCGCCATGTCTGTGGGCTTTGTGTGCTGAGGCTGCTGCGGTGCGGCGCGGATCGGGGAGCCGCTTTTGGGCGATGTGGTTGGTGTGCCGTTGGTTGGCAGCTGGGAGAGACCCGCACTTGGGTTGTGTGAGACCGCTACGAAACGGACTAGAGTTTTGGATGTGTCGTTGAGGGGTCTTGAATTTCCCTTCTGGTGGACTGTTTAGTCATGAGATTCACCACAAAGGTTACATTGCCTCTTGGTCAGAGGAAATGGAAAATTGACACATCATGCTACACCTATTTGCGACGACAGCAATCAGAGTTGCGGCATGGCGAGGAGAAAGTGGTTTGTGCTTCTGCTGTTGCTTTCAGGTAACATTCATTACAGACGATATGGTACACATTAATAGATGTAATGTTTTTAGAGCTGACCGTAGTAAAAAAGGAGGAGGGGTTGCAGTTTATACTAAAGTAAATATTAATTGTATTTGTAGTCAGTCAGTTAATATTTGAACTTATAGCTATTAAAGTATTTTTACCAAATGGGTCTGATATGATGGTGGTCGGTTGCTACCGCCCGCCTTCAGCTTCAAGTGAGGCTATTTCAATGCTTATGGACATGCTGCACAGTTGGAAAAACTCTGATTTAGTTTTAATGGGGGATTTAAACTGGGACTGGTTGTCTCCGTCATCAGACTCTTTTAAGGACATTTGTAATTCCTTGTGTCTGGATCAATTGATAAATTCGCAGACTCGCCTAAATGGAAAGGATATGAGCAAATCATCCTTGATTGATGTGATTTTTAACTAATATACCTCATGTTTTCTCTGCAATAGGAATTTTTTGTAATATTATTAGTGCATCTTGTGTGAGAAATTCACTCAGATTTATATTTAAACGTCAATTTAAACAATTTAATGTACAAGCTATTTTGCACAATGTGTATAATAGTAATTTACAGTTAGTTTCAATTATATCGGATGTGGTTGATGCTTGGGAATATTTTAAATCTATTTTTCTAGAAATTTGCGATAAACATGCTCCTTATGAGTATTATTTAAATCTGATTAAAAATAACATGACCGATACTTCTAAATTTTGGAAATTAACAAAATCTCTCGTAGGGTCAAACAAAATCTACTGATCTTCCAAAAGCTTTAAAATTTAACCAAAGATTAATTACAGACAAGGCTAATATTGTTAATATATTTAATAGTCATTTTATTTCAGTTAGTTTCATAACAGACTCTACTAACTCGTTGCTAATTGATGAACAGGGAATTGACGAGTTGTGTCACTATAGTGAATCAGATTTATTTTCTTTTACCCCTATATTGCCCACCCAAGTTCATAAACTACTTTCAAATTTAAACCAAAAAATCAGCTGGGTATGACAAAATTGAACCATTTAAAAAAAAAAAAAGTGTCTGCAGATCTTATAGCCGAACCTATTGTGTCGATTTTTAAGAGTCTAT
>CM031957.1:27149489-27160849 GCA_018749465.1 Paracanthobrama guichenoti
CAGGTGTTCCTAATAATCCTTTAGGCAAGTGTATATATGACCTCAGTGCTCTGACTGGGCAGAGCAGATTTGCATCTTTTTCGTCTTGTGACAAGAGTAAAGCCGACAGTGAAATGACCTGTGCTTTGAAGGGAGTGGAGAGCACTTAAGGTATATAACCGTGTCTTGGCTTGAGGACGACCCTGGAGTCGCTAGGCCCAAACTCGAGACAGGACGCACTCACAGAGAGTGTGTGTAGGTCACCCACTTGCTTGACTGAGACTAATGCCAGTAAAAAAGCAGCTATGAGTGAAAGGTGCTTTAAGCTTACAGACTGAAGTGGTTTGAATGGGGGACCGTTCATAGCTTGTAAGACTGCAGAAAGGTCCCATATAGGAACTGAAGGGGGGGGCGAGCCTCCTGGCCCCTTTAAGGAAGTGCACAATAAGCTTTCTTTTCCCCAGTGACTGTCCAGTCACCTGAATGTGATATGCTGCTATGGCAGCCACATATACTTTGAGCGTGGAGGGGGAACAACCCGTATCCGTCAGCTCTTGAAGGAAGGTGAGCACCTCTGCTACGTCACATGAATGTGGGTCCAGGTTTCGTGTTGTACACCAGTTTGAAAATATTGACCATTTCAGCGCATAAAGCCGCCTGGTTGCAGGGGCTCTAGCTTCAGAAATAGTATTCAACATTTTTTCAGGGAGGTTCTCGGGTATCCATTGATGGGCCATACATGTAGGGCCCACAAATCGGGCCGGGGGTGCCAGATCTTCCCTTTTGCCTGAGTAAGGAGGTCTTTTCTCAGCGATATTTTGGCCATGGGGCTGTGTCTGACATATGAGTTAGTTCGGAGATATTTGTTTTTTCCATAGCGGGGCTATCAAGAGCACTGCGTATTTGGTTTCCTTGATCCTTTTGATGACCTGAGGTATCATTGCGATCGGAGGAAAAGCATATAGTGGATGTCTGGGCCAGTGCAACTCTGTGCTTGGAGAAAAATATTGGGAAATGAGTATTGTCTATAATAAGCCAATCGTCGAGGTAGTTGAGTATTCACATTCCCTGTAGTCTCAGGGGAGCTAGCGCTGTGTCCATGCACTTCATAAAAGTGTGGGGTGCTAGGGATAAACCGAATGGCAGGACTGTGTACTGATGAGCTTGCCCCTCGAAGGCGAATCTCAAGAATGGTCTGTGAGGATTTATTTCAACATCAGCATTCTGAACGAGTGCGTCATAAGTGCTTTGTTCAGATGTCTGAGGTCTAGGATGGGTCTGAGGCCGCCATCCTTTTTCTGGACGAGGAAGTAGCGGCTATAAAAGCCTGACTCGCTTAGCATTGGGTAAACGGTTTCCACCGCTCCCTTTTCTAACAGTTTCAACACTTCCGCGCGAAGTGCATGAATCACATTGCTTCTCACCGAAGTCTTGACCACGGCGCAAAAGCATGGGGGTCTGCAAGCGAACTGTAGCGAGTAACCTGGTTTTATTATGTTCAACACCCATTCTGATATACCGGGGATAGCCTGCCAGGTCTGGGCCCGTGTGGGCAGGGGTTGAATTAAATTCAGGGGCGGGCCGCTTAATAATAGGGACCCGGTAGCCTGGTTGTTTCGTGTTTGTAACACTGTGGGGATAGTGTTTATTTGGGCCGCACACACAGTGTAGTGGGCGCGCGCTTTACGTTCAGAGCCCTCATGATGCTAGACAGCGAGTGCACTGTGTGAGAAGTGCTTGGGTGCAGGGGTGCATGCTGTAACGTGGGCACACTGCCTACATAGAAATGTTTTATTTGGGTCGCTGTGAAAACAGCGTTTGTGTACAGGCGAGCGTGTTTGATAACGGGCTCGTTGGCTGTGAAAGTGAAGTCTCTAGTCGCTTGACTGCAGGGGACTGGGAGATGCAGCTTGAGAGAGTATGGTGGTGGTCCGGCCGCAGCGGGACTTAACCACTGTCTCTTTCTTCCCGTAGTTAGGAAGGCTTAGGCAGCTTGGGGGTTCAACTCAATCTTGGGTCGAGGTCCCCGACGCTCTGGCTGTCTGTTGCGGCTCGCGGAGTGTGAACGCTGCCGTGTTCTAGACGCTGAGCAGATTAGATTCCTTCATCTCCGTGAGATTCAGCCAAAGGTGGCACTCGAGCACAGTGAGGTTGGCCATACATTTCCCGATCGCCTGGGTAGTGGATTTGGTCACACGCAGAGCTAAGTCTGTAGCGCTGCGCAGGTCCTTAAACACTTCAGGATCAGGAATAGACTCGTCAAATAAGCAGAGAAGTTTGGCCTGAAAAACCTGAAGGACGGCCATCGCGTGAAGCGCTGACGCAGCCTGGCTGGCAGAGGCGTAAGCTCGACCAGCGAGGGCTGGGCAAAGATGAGCAGCGACAGCCTCTTCGAGAGGGGGAAGACTTTCATAGACTTTTTCCTTTGCGCCGTCGACTGTCGAGAGCACTGGGGAAAAGGAGGATTTAGCGTGAGCTGAAAATGGTGCCCTCCATGCTTTAGTCAGCTTGTTGTGTACCTCCGGGAAGAAGGGGGTGGGGCTTCTGAGGAGAGGATTGGCGGCGGCTAAGAAGAAACCATTCATCTAGCCTGCTTCGTGTGGGCTTCTGGGGTTGGGACCATTAGGCAGCTAGGTCTCCCACAGCCCTGGTGAGCACACGATCAAGTTCGGCATCGATGCTGGCTCTGACACTCGTAGTGGCCTGCGTCAAGAGTCCAACCACTTGCTCACAGATGGAGTCAGAGAAAGACTGTCATCCTCCTCCTCCTATTCCATTTCTGGTCTGCCAAAGGAAACGGAGCAGGCCACTGCTTGAGAGGGGCACTGGTCCTACTGAGTAAACAGGACAGGTGAGGGCGAGGCACGCGGGGAGATGTCCGGCGTGTGCTCGTGAGATCGCTCTGGCGCTCTCTGGTCACGGCGCTTCTTGCGCAGCCCGAGAGGGAGAGCGGATGAGGCGGGATCTGCATCAAAGCTGGCACCGGCAGGGTCAGCAGCGCCATTTCATTGCACTCAGGGCAGCTGCCCTGGGAGAGTGCAATTTGGGCGTGTTCTCATCCAAGACACGTCGCGCAGATGATGTGGCGATCCCCGCCATGAAAAGGGCCTCTGCACAAGGTGCAGGAAGGACGAGGCATTTGAATCAATGCTCGTCTGCTCTTTTAGAAAAGTGTGCGTTGTAGCAGCAAACGCACACACACACACACAGATAATAAAGGATATAACGCGTCCTCAGATTCCGGAGGCTTCAAGATTTCGGAGATCAGCAAAGTCCACTGAAGGAGATTAAATCTGAATCCTATGGCTAGACACGGTCTTTTATAGACTCGATATGCAAATTCAGACAGTCTATTTAGGCAGGAGTTCAGGTAGTCACCTCATTGGTCCTCCCACTTAGCCGCCTCGCCATAGGTTCCTGCAGTTGCCACAGCACAGCCAATCAGCGTGTAGGCACACTCTGCTATCGGTTGTGCAGCTATACTGTGTTTTACATGGATAAAATTTAAGGATAAAATGTTTGCTTCATATTCTTGAGGAAAGGAGTTTCCCCTAACATATGCTACACAATACAAGAGTACTATCGAAAGGGAACAATAGTAGCCTTTGTAGAATCAGATAACCAAAGGAAGTAAGGATAATCATATACATAAGATAATAAATAAAAGTCAAAAGATAAAGATTAATTAAGTGCCATACATTTTCTATAGCGAAATAATGCTAACAATAAATGGTGAACCATTGAAATATCAAAACAGTAACGCTTTATGACGCAACGAAACCTGAAATCACGTGACTGGAAGTTTGACGCGCTCCGAATCACTGGTTCAAAACAAAATGATTCACAAAAGCTTTCGAAGCTTCACGAAGCGCGTTTTGTCCCTGTCGGCTCACCGTAGAACAGGAAGCTGTTTCACAAGCAGCAGCCGGTCGGCGTGACTTTGAGCTCGCGTGTGACACCAGAGTAAACACACTCACACACATCTACAGTAAATTTACTCAAAATGCGGCTTCTGAGAGCGGCCTCAGCTTTAACGCGACTGCACCTGCACAAGCCCGGACACGCCACTTTAAAACAGGTGTGTGTTCTTGTCATATATTCAGCAGTGCGGTGTTCTGTGTGTGTCTCAGGCAGAGGTGTAAAGAGTACCTGAAAACCATAACTTGTGTCCTCCTTACAGGATGTCTGTCTGTCTGTCTGTCTGTCTGTCTATCTCTCTCTCTATATATATATACACACATACATATACACATATATATACATATATCTATATATATATCCTTACAGAGAAAATTACTCCATTACAAATTACAAGTCACCAATTCCAATTATGTTTATTTTCTAAAATCAAAATAAAACTGAACACAACAGCCTCTTAAACGTCTACAAACTCACGAGTCTCAGTTAAGCTCAAGTGCACAAAAAGGCCATAAATAAAGCAATATCCTTCAAAAAGTTCTCGTCAATATAGCAGATAAATAAAATAATGTTAAGCTAAATGAAATGGTCAAAGCCTTCTTGCACTGGATGTGCTGGTTTCAGCCTCATCACTGCAGTCATGAACTCATCTCATCAGTAACTGCCTGCCAGTGCACTCGCATTCATGTAAAGTAGCCTTGCTGACATGTTTGGGTGAGTAAAGGCAAAACACAAGATATAGTGCCTTCAATGCCCTTATCACTTCAACATAGCAGAAACAAACTGCTGCAGAAAAAGTAAAGTGCCATGCAAAATGCATTACTCAACACAAATGTATAAAAAGTACATTTACTTGTTCAAATGGAGGGTAAAAGTTGCTAATCTTCGATACTCAGTACAACTACAAAGTAGCCAAAAAGATACTTAAGTACAGTAACTAATTACATTTACTCAAATACTTTACTCCACTGGTCTCAGGTGTTGATCAGCTGCTGTCGCTCGTGCTCGAGCTCAAATGGACTCACGCCGAACGAGCGGATCCGGAACATCGGCATCTCGGCACACATCGACTCCGGGAAGACCACACTGACTGAGCGTGTGCTGTACTACACCGGCCGCATTGCGGAGATGCACGAGGTGAGCCACCTCTTTAATCCCTGGGAATGTTCTTCTCAGAACGTTCTCTCAAGGTTATGAACTGACCTTCTCCCTGTAACCTTTTCAGAACTTAATGGGAACGTTAGCAAAACGTTCTTAGAAGTTTGATAAGATAGTTCACCCCAAAATTAAAATTATCCCATGATTTACTCACCCTCAAGTCATTCCAGGTGTATATGACATTCTTCTTTCAGACGAATACAATCAGAGTTATATTAAAAATGTCCTGGCTCTTCAAGCTTTAGATAGATGCACTTTTATGATGAATAGATTTTTTTTCTTTTATGGACTTCAAAAACAGAAGCAGCCATTCACTGCCATTATAATGCTGGAAGAGCCAGGAAATATTTAATATAACTGATTGTATTCGTCTGAAAGAATATACACCTAGGATGGCTTGAGGGCGAGTTAGGGTCATGGGCTAATTTTTATCTTTGAGTTGAACTATCCGTTAAGGTGCACAGCTCATGCTCGTTTTGTGTCCTGTCAGGTGAGAGGGAAGGATGGAGTGGGAGCGATCATGGACTCTATGGAGTTGGAGAGACAGAGAGGAATCACTATCCAGTCAGCCGCCACCTTCACCATGTGGAAACATCACAACATCAACATCATCGACACGCCAGGTAACCGCTGACCTGAGGTGAACTTCCATCACTGAGGAGCAGGGCTCATGTTAGGACACGATGGCCGGATAACATGCTAACAGGGGACGTCCTCAGTGCCTTTGGCTCCTGCCATTTGAAACAGTCATCATATGGCAAGCTGTTTTGACTTAATTCACAGGATTCTTGATATCAACATTTAAATTTTCACTAGTTAAAATGCTAATTTATGATATCAGTAAATGTATTTGTAATATCAGTAATTGATATCAGTAATTGTATTTTCACTAGTGAAATGTCACCATAGGCTGCCATTNCTTTCTTACTAGTAACAATCACATTCATGATATCAGAAATTAACAGTCACTAGTGACAATTTAATTATCAAAAACGAATTTACTAGTAGCAATTCAATAGAATTTGATATCAAGAATTCATATCCTGTGAATGAATGTCAAAACGGCTTGCCATAGTTACCAGGGCTCCAGATTTGAGAGCAGTGGCGCTGGAGGAAAATTTATCAAAGTTAACAAAATTACTATTGTTTTGCATTGTTTTGTTAATAAAATGCAGTTACATGCAGTCATGTTCGTTTATTGGAAAGGTAACAGTAAAACACTGAGCTTGTGCTTTTGTCCATATTAACTCTTTCCCCGCCAGCGTTTTTAAAAAAAGTTGTGTTTTGATCAGGAGATTCTGTACTCATTCAGAAGATGTGCAATAGCGCCCCCTAACATATAACAGTGAAAACATGGAAACCCGAGTTTAGGAGTGGAAATGGTGGAAAAGTTAATAAGTGCTCCTTTGCCGCCATCTACTGGTTATAGTGGTCATTTAATGTGTTTTTTTTTTTTAAATATAAGTGCTGGGTTGCCACAAAGTGTTTGTTTTCCTACACCTTTAAACTTTTAGTTTTACAAATCATCACATTAAAATTGGATATTTAGAGGTAGCTCTTATCAGATGGACACCGTGGTGGTGCACCAATGAGATCTCTAACAAAATGTAGTCTTTAGGAAACAGTAAACTTTAGGAAAGTAAAGTTTTGGTCACAGTCTGGAGCCCTGAGTTATGGCTGTATATGGCATAGAGTTTGGTAAAGTCTGTGTACAGTACATACTGTGTGCTGATATCCTGGGCTGTGTGTTGGTCAGGTCACGTGGACTTCACCATTGAGGTGGAGCGGTCCCTACGCGTGCTGGACGGGGCGGTGCTGGTGCTGTGTGCGGTCGGAGGGGTGCAGTGTCAGACCATGACCGTGAACCGGCAGATGAAGCGCTACAGCGTGCCCTTCCTCACCTTCATCAACAAACTGGACCGCCTGGGTGCCAATCCCAGCCGAGCGCTGCAGCAGTTGAGGTGAATCCAGCACTCGCACAGGCTCAGTCATCCAGAGGTCAGGAGTTACTGGCTTTCAGCTTGTCCTTTCAGGGTTCTTCCTGACAAATCTTACGTAGCAAGGTGTTTACTGGGACCATTCACCCATTCACTTTTTCCACTGTTTTGTTAGACAAAGTGAATATGCGTTAAGAAAATATTGTGAAATCTGCTGTCTCCATCAAATTGGCCTTTTACCGATAACATGGTGTGCGTAATGTCATCCCTAAAAAAATTGCATAAGTTTTGTATCGCAAAAAAAAAAAATCTGCCCTCGAGTCGTTTCTGTACATAATTTCACGTTTATCGCAAATTATATCATGTCTTTTCGAGCCTCAGATATGCTGAGAGTAATGAAACAATTGAAATTCATCAGTTTGTAACACTTATTCTGGTCACATATATAAATGAAGGGGATCCATTAATTCAAGAGCAGAGTATATTTAAAGGTTTAAAGAGTATACACCCCAAACAGCAACAAAACATTACATTCAAAGAAAATAAACTTCACAATTCGCTTGTTAGAGCATTTCAGCCCAACCACAACATGTTGAGTTCAATCAGAAATAAAATCCATTTCTCACCACTCCCAAATAGTCAGGTAAGAAGTGAGTATCTTACCCAATTCCGACAGTTCAATGGAAATCCACAAAAGAAGTTCAACAGTGTCACAAACCATAACCAAACGTCAGTCCAAATAATCAGGGTGTAGAAAAAGATCATATTATAGTCCAGGTGAAGTGTCCTTGTTTGATGAATGAGGCTGAAAGAAAACCCTCTGAACAAATATGCAAAACAAGAATCGAAATATGCAATTGAACACAGAAAACAAACGTAGAATTACAAAATATATACGGCTTACACTGAGCTGTAGAACCAAAGAGGTTCCTCATAATAGGGTCTCATGACACCAAGTTGAGCAAACACTCAAATGCCATGCCAGTACCTCCACTAAACAGTCTTACTCATTTCTCTTGAAAGGATAGCCTTTCCTTTAGAAACTCCCTAGATCCCCCTTGAGGTGGGGAGAATCATTACAGCATATGACATGAAACCGCGTTTCAGAACTGTTACATACCTTTAGAGAAAGGTTAGACAATGGTAAAACTTTTTCAAATTCACGGGGTCAGTTGACACTTTGACTATATAATTGACTTTGTTCAGTTGTCTGTTTACCTTGCCACTTAGGGGCCAACTTTGCCATTAACGTATCCCCTGCCCGAGACAACAGATGAGTACGAACCCAGACAAGATTTCCCTCTTCAAAAGTCTCCTGTCACCTTTTCTGGATGTAGTACTTCCTTTGTAGTTCCTGGGCTCTCGCAACATTTTCTTTTACCCTGATCATTAGGGATCGCTGGCATTCAATGACATTGTATGCAGAGTGGTCAGGATCTGGGTGACGATATTGGAATTGATCCATGAGTCCTTTCAGTTTGCGTCCTATGGCAATTTAAGCTGGAGTGTATGAAGTACTTTCTTGCCACGCGGAATTGATTGCAAAGCGAAACTCATGAACCCACCTATCCCAATGCCTATGGTTATCTTTGACATAAGAGGCGATCATGGTTTTGAGAGTGCGACTCACTCTCTCTGTCAAGTTGGTTTGCAGGTGATGTCCTGTCGAATTTCTGGCAAGTATACCACATTGAGCAACCGACGTAACGTCTTCATCCGCCCCAAATGTCCGCCAATGAAAGTCTTTTGGATGCTGCAGTCATCCATCATAACTTGCCAGTAGCCACTCCTAAGATCTAAGATCAGCGTACATCGACTCCAAGATGTCCTGTATTTGAGGCATCGGGAATCCGTCTAATGGGGTTTTGGCATTCAAGGACAGATAAGCTACACAAAAACGAACTCTCCCATCTTTCTTCAGTACTAAGACTATAGGAGCTGCCCATCATCGACTCAATCTCCTCATCAATGAACTTTTGCTTGTTGATTGGTACAGGGCATGGTCCTTTCTGCACCGGGATGGAATCATTAGTCACAATCTGATGTTTGATAACAGAGGTTTGTCCTAGGTCATCGGTACATACAGTGGGCCAGTTCAGATACCTTCCAGTTGCCTCTTCTCACTACATGAAATATCAGCTTGACTCACCAAATCCTTAATGATGGTTATGGTATTTCCCGACACTTGTATAGTTGATAATGCACAGTGAATGTCAATGCTGGCAGGTTGTAAATAGCAAGAAAACAATTGTGGTGACTCCTGTCCAGGAAATGAATAAGAACTGTTGAAGTCAAGTTAAGCCAACTGACACAAGGAAATCAAGACCAAGAATGAGTGCAAATGATAGATCTTGATTCCTTATAATGAAGAGCCGCACTGGGCATGTGTTATCTTGCAATGTACATTCCCAACTGACTTCTCCTAGGGCTCGTTGTACTTTGCCATTAGTATGAGCAAATGACAGTCCACTGCTGGATTTCCAGGTCTCAGCATCATCATTCCATTTCCTCCACAAGGACTCTTGAATCAATGAATATGAGCTACCAGTGTCTATGACAGCATCACACGGATGTTTCTGCAATACTACAGGAAAGGTTAACAGTGTGATGTTACTTTCTGATAGTATGGCAATGTTATGGCTTCCGCCTTTGCCTTTACCTGATCTGTCCGACTCTCCTTTTCTGCTGGCTTGCTCAGCATTGCGTTGCTTCCAGTAGACTCTTTCTTCTGCCATGTCTCGTTCCACTAAAGTTCCAACACGTACCTGCTCAAAGGTTGTGGCTGTGCTTCTCAGAATACTGGCAACTCGAGATTTACAGTTCCTTAATGTGACTGAAAGAGAAATACTTCAAGCCATCGATGGCCTCAGTCTTAGACACATAGCTCTAAACTGAAAAGCAATTGTCTGAATACTTTCATCCATTCCTTGCTCTCTCTCATTTTCCTCTCAGCCTCCACTTCACGGTCATTGGGTAGAAAGGAACGAAGGAACACAGCCTTGAATTGATTCCACGTGTTGATGTGGATTTTCTCCGCCAATTATTGCCAATATCTTGCCATCACTCATTGGTCACACCGCAAGTACTCAGCACACTTTTCCAGGTATGTTAATGGATATTCACCTTCTGTGCGTCCGAATACGGGGAATTCTAGTTTGACTGCCACCTTATAAGGAATTGTGTGAGATGTAGATGTTGTCTGACCAACCGGGAATGACGTTGTGAAGGCTTGCATGCTATAGGAGTAGACACGGCATTCGGGGCAGAACTCATCATAGACTTGAGCTGATTATCTCTTCTTTTTAAGCAATCCATTATGGTCTCACCCATGTCTTGCATCTGTCCTTCCAAAACTTGCTTCAAACGGTTACGCCGCCTTTCAATTATATCTGTAAGCTTTTCCTCAAGATTTCGCTGATTCTGATCAGCCATCTGAACTTGAGTTGTCATCTGTTTGGGTATGTCCGTAACTTGTTCCTCTAGAGTTTTAAGACAATGGTCATGTCGCTGAAGGTGATTTCAAATGCCTTGCTCCACTCTTCTAACACACTCCACATGGTCTTTCTCCATCTTGTCAATTCTCATACTCAACTGATTTATCTTGGTTGCAATGGTGAGACTGAGACTTTCGTCGTCGTCGTCTTCCATCGGTGGAGGTGGCAAATCATTCAGTTCACCATCCTCGTCCGGGACTGCTGTCTCCTCTTCAGACTCCAAGTACAAACTACTAAGGGAGTGTATTAGTTCTTGAATTGGTTATAGGCGAGTTGTGAAAGGTTCAGCTGAAGACTGGGTCCGTACCCACATGCATCCATAATTTTAAACTCAGACAAATGGAAATGGACAAGGATTATAAATAATTCTCACAAACTCACAATTGCAAATATCAATTAGCCAACATACCTTACTCATACTCTTTTTACAGTGAGTCCCGTTCGGGCACCATTTTATGTAACACTCTTATTCTGGTCACATATATAAATGAAGGGGATCCATTCATTCAAGGGCAGAGAAGAGTATATTTAAAGGTCCCCCCAAACACCAACAATATCAACAAAACATTACATTCAAAGAAAATAAACTTCACAATTCGCTTGTTAGCGCATTTCAGCCCAACCACAACATGTTGAGTTCAATCAGAAATAAAATCCATTTCTCACCACTCCCAAATAGTCAGGTAAGAAGTGAGTATCTTACCCAATTCCGACAGCTCAATGGAAATCCACAAAAGAAGTTCAACAGTGTCACAAACCATAACCAAACGTCAGTCCAAATAATCAAAGGTGTAGAAAGAGATCATATTGTAGTCCAAGTGAAGTGTCCTTGTTTGATGAAAGAGGCTGAAAGAAAACCCTCTGAACAAATATG